>JAWQUT010000205.1:735496-772517 GCA_033807755.1 Ellobium chinense
TGGCAGCCAGGATTACTGAATTAGAGACAACAAATGTTGAAATGTCTGCTGAACTGATTAAGCTTCAGAAAAAGTATCATGAGTTGAATGGAAAATACACTCAGCTTCAAAATATATCCGAGGCTGATAATAACGAATCCCTGTAATTCATCTAATTGTGAGTATGTTTTACTCTTGAATATTTCAACCATTTTTGTATTGCAGCAGATAGAAACATAATAATCTAACTCTCTTGAAAATTACCTTTAAAATGATATATTACTTGATGGGTTTCATACCAAAATAATTTTCCATATATGATTATGCAAAACAGGATTATGTAATGTTTTTTTCATTTCCATATTCTCTACTGCAAGTCTTTTAATGTGAGATCCAGCATTTTGCTAAATGGTGAATCAGCACAAATGAATGACATTAGAAAAATAATGAAACAATTTTAATTAGCATCATAGTGTCAAAATTACGAAATATGCTAATTAGGCGGCCATTTTGATTATGTAATGGCACTTTTCGCTGCTAATTATATCATCGCCGCATTCGTCTTGCACTTGCAGCCGCGTTCGAAAAAATGTGCAGGTTATTGAAGGTTTGTCTTTCCGTTTTGAAATTATGCTAAAATATCTACAATTACATTTTCTTATTTCCTTGATCACATTTTCTTGGACCCTCCTTTCCTTTATTTCTTATATATTCCTTTTGTCTTGGTAGGCGGTTAATTAGCTTCAATAAAAATTCATAACTTTCTTCAAAATTAAGCTACAGACTTCAATGAGATACCGTTGGAAAGCTTTTTTCAAGCTCTACATGGCTGTGACAGTCTAAGTTACCTTAAACGACTTTGAAAAATTTGTCCAAGTACCTAACCATATTGGTATTATTTAATTGGTTTTAGCCAACTCAAACTCAACATCTGACTGACTACTGGCTAACGCTTCACAGACTTGACCTGAAAGGGGGAACATGACCTCGATCTAAAAAAAAACTCTGTATAACGTCACTGTCAGATCTTTCTGCAAGTAACAGGTGACACAATTACACGGAGTAGATTAAGAGATTAACACAAACCACTTTCAAGAATAAATCAATGACTTTCCTAAGACTGAGTAGGCCCGTACGCGTTGACCTCCACATTGATCTCCGCTGTACGCGATGTGGAAAACTGGGTCAACCCTCTCTGGTCACTTGTTCTCACCACACACCTTCAACACAGTGGCAAACACAGTGTAATGTGACAGCAGAGAGGCTGGTTGTGTATCTCATGCCAAGGCCAGGCCTCTCACGATGTTTTGAAAGTAATAAAGGGAGTAGAGCCAAATGTGTACGCGATAGGGTAGGCTGACTCTATTCATAAGTCTATTCCATGCAGTTTTTCTACTGCCAAGATAATCAATTGTTTTCTCAACTCACACTATCAGCTTTGCTGAAAAATTTGGAACTCTCTAGACTAGTAAAAGAATCAGATTTCTATCTTCTTTCCTTCTGTAGTTATGACTGTAAAACTGCTTAAGGGGTTGCGCATCACCGACCTTACTCTAGACTAGACTACATCATATAAATCTAAACCGAGATACTGTGCAACCGTTTTGAGAACCTCCACCAACGAGGCCTATGAACTGCAGATTACAACGGCTAAATGCAGATACATCCTTCCACATTACACCAGTACCAGCAAGAACTCATGCATATAGACTTGTTCGCATAATATATACCCACCAAAAGCTGATGTTATTCGATAGATAACTTGGTTTCAGTTTTCATCGACGACATGTAGCCATTGAACTTCCGGTTAAAGCGTTCATATTGCCAGGTCAGATTTTACGAAGTAGCCAACGAAAATCTCTAGCCATACCCTCAAAGTAGCAAAATCGTAACCAACTTTTCTAACATGGAAATAATATCGTATTATCACATACAGAAAAGTAATCTGTGGGGAAAAAAACGATGAAATGAGTTTTAGCAACAAACAACTTACAAAATAAAATGATATCTGACCGAACGAGAGTCAAAAAAATCAAAGCAAAATCATGTAAATGTTTCTTATCATCATTATTTGACTAAGACTTTTCTGGAAGCCAATATTTGTCATCTATTGCCGAGGAATATTTACAGAATGTATAGATATTAGATACAGATGAGAAATTCGAATTTCAGAAAGTAGCCAAAGAGTAGTCAAATAGCCAAGCTCTTAATGATATTATATTACAGTACATGTTTTTAATGAGGAGCCAACCTGGCAATATTTTAAGTGCCAAATTGAGGTTACCCACTCATCAAATTAGGTGCCAAAATTCGCCATTCAAATAATGTGTGTCTAAATTTTCACTTTCTTTGAGCTTCAAACAGAAATTGAAGAAATGAAATCAAAATACCACTTCGTAAAGCGACAGTTTTAATGCTTTNCAAGAATAGAGCGTGAAATTTGAACCCGTCTTGTCTAAAGAGTAACAGGTCACAGATTTTTACCCCTTTTGTTCCGTTCGCGTTGCCATATTTTTTTTTAATTCAGTTTAGCGTACCATCAACTGCTTTCCCTAAAGTTCGGCCGCTGATGACATGTTTGCGTGCAAATCGTGCACTTTGTGATACCAAATTGACCTTCACATGGTAAAATCTACATCTTTTTCTGATTCTAAAACGAGGTGGGCCGTCATGGTATGACCACTGGAACATCTAAAAATGGCTCTTGAAGAAGCGAAAAAACGCGAAACAAATACTTTCTCATGTAAAAGGTCTGTTGAAATCATCTGGAAACAATTACCAAATATTTGTTTTCACATTTGGTAGTGTTTTCTATAATGTAAACAGGCTTATCTTTTTAAAACGAATTATAATTTTTGGAACACGCATTAGGCCGGAACTTTTTTTAGGCTGGCGTGTTGATGAAATTTTAGTTCAGCGATTTAGAACATGACTGATCGCTAAAAGTCAATTTCAGAATACTCCAAAACGTTGTCTAAGTTTACAAAACGGTATTTCACGACTTTAGATCAACATTAACCGCTTCCAATTGTAATCAAAAGAATACCCACCTTAAAAGATACCACGGGCGTTTCCATCTTAACGACACCGGTGTAATGTTGCATAACGAATACGAGTTACGGTAACAACCCAAAACAGTGATATAAAAGCTACGCGTTCAGTTTAAAATTTCATTTATTGCATTCGTTAAAATACCTCTATGTTCTTGCATCAAGTTTATTACGATATCATTGACAACGCAATTGCTTAATTTATAACTTGAAGGTTCTCAGTAACCTACTCCATTGCATTCGAAATTATTCAATATCGTATTATACTGAGAACCTTCAAGTTATAAATATATATATAAATATATATATATAATATTATGTGCACTTCAGGGGGGCACACCATACTCATCTCTTGAAAGAATTTAATACAGATTTTGCAAATGGCATTTGATATCCCAAATCTGCTCATGCAGAAGGTCCAGATGACATTCTCTTCTTTAAGTGAGGTCTCTTAAAATACCATTAATCCAAAGTACATTGGGGTAGGCATTTTTTTTCCCCTCCAAGGTCGCTTTGTAGGTATACTTTGGCACCCGCATCTAATGTTTAGTTGTCTCTAAAGAGTACAAGCAGATCTGTGAAAGCTGGAACAGGACACGCTCGTCCATAACCTGAGACTGGTGCAGACACTGGTCTGTGAAAGCGATCATGAACAAAATAAAGTTTATGGGTATGGACAGAAGAGGGGGAATGATTAGCTGACCAATGACTCTGTGCATAAATCTATTTTTATCCCCAGACTGGTTACGGCTAAGCGGCATTTAGTTTACCTCTTGTCACAAGAGCTGTGCAGTATTGAGAACGATTTTCTCAGGGGTTGCACTCTTTATCCTCTTTTGTGGATAATTTCCATATATTTTGGACATTGTAACAACGATAGTTTTGACTTCTGTGTGCCGACAGACTTGAAATCCGATTTGAAAATGGGTGATTCTGACAGGGTTATGAATAACTGTATACTCAGTATGTCTCACAGCAGTGTCAAAAGTCATCTCATATTATCTTCTGCAGCTTTACAAGCGTAATAATTCTTGTGGTACCTGGCAGCGGTAGCAATCACATCATCTGCTGTAAACATTGCCATACTTCTTAATTCATTGAAAGATATGGCAATATGCAGAACTACGTGTTATAGTAGTGCAATTGCTTATACCCAAGTACTCCTCACCCTCTTCCTCCCCTCTACACAATTAAAAACAAAAAAAAACCTGTAGGTAACTTACTAACAGGTAGAGCGTGAGGCTTCCTACGTATGAGTAAGTACGTCTAGTTCTTGTTTTTCCTTCTTTTTGTTGGCTCTGACTCTGTGTTCTGAGCCTGCTTCTTTAGATTCTGAAAACCTTCCTTCCGTTTGTGTTTCCTCTTTGTTGAGCTTCGATGATGAAAATATTTTTGGACGTGATTATGTGATAAGGAACATTGTTCTCTGCATCTGATAACAGATTTTTCTAGCGGTGAGACCTTAGAAGACATTTTACATATTTGGGAAATGGAAGAAAATCTGCTGCTCTATACTATGAGATGTCTTCAACCAGCTTTCTTAAACTGTATTCTTTGTCTTTTTTGTTAGGTCATATTCTGAGGACACATGGATATTTCTGATTTGTGATTAACAGATTGCAATTACTTCCACCCAGTTTGTCTTTACACAATGGAGTCGTTGATAATAAAGACCATAATCCTGAGTCGCCGAAAAGATTTCTCTCATTCAGCAGATGGAATCTCCGACGACTGTGCAACTCTGGAGAAGCAGACCGACATTCAAAACTCAGACACGACTTCTGATTCTTACAGGTTTGCTTTTTTCTGTCATTACATTCAGTGAATAATAACAGAAGAAATGGAAGTAAACCTGTTTCGAATAAGCAATAGGGCGTTAGGTCATGGGTGATCACTGCTCACAATTAGATCTTAGTATCACTAGGCTAGTTTCATGTCGGTCTGCCTCATGAGTTTGCTCAAACATTTAGAATCCTGTAAGTGCAAGCATTCTGCTGTGTAATACGCAATGGAAACTTAGTGTCACTGGGGCAGAATCCCGTCATAATACTGACCAGCCTGTTTACGCAATAACAGATTATAATAATATAGTCTATGCTTATAAAGATGGCAGAAAGATTGGCATCTGGCTGAGCCCGTTTTTTGAACTGAGCGGTTTTAATTTTGCTGAACTAATGAGTCAGTAGAAAATGCGTAAGTTGAAAATCTCAATAAACGCCTTTGTTACGCACCTGATCGACGCAGCTATAAAATGCTGCATGTCAATGGAAAGGGCTTGTTTTACCTTGTTTGAAAAATAGTATCATTACGTTAAAGGGTATCTATCGCCAAACAGCAAATGCCCCTCAAATTATTGGTCGTGCCTTATTACATCTGATTGCAGTAATCAAAATTTCGGATGCCAACACTGAAATGCGTGCATCCTGTCTAAAATAGCGATTTTGTGTCATTCTGCGAGGTCTGCGGAGAAAAAAATTTGAAATCCGGTATTCATTTTGCCGAGTTAGAGAGGCGGTTGTACAGTGGGGTAACTGAAAATTTAAGTACGTCATTGTGCCTCATCTAGCCATCAGAGATATCAAGTGTTGTTAAATCAATGGAAACGTCTTGTTAGGCTCTGTTTAAAAATATGTATCATTACATTAAGCGGTATTGATTTTACATTACGGACGCCTACCAGCCACAGGAGGGTTCTGCCAAGGTGGGCCCACCTCATTTTCGTTATCACTTGGCATAACGAACCTGTCGTAAAAGCGGTATGTTAGTATCAAAACGTGCACGATCGATGTAACATCCTCCCCCACTTCTATATATTGTATGTAATATATTATATTATATATTATATGAATATTATGTATATTATTTAGGTGTCTATAATATAGGAAGATTTATGTATATAAATTTGCGGTGTATATTAAACTTTAATTATCCTTTTATTATCATGTTTGTAACATGGGTTCAAATAAACAAACTGATTTGAAATTATCTAAATGCCATTGTACTCACAAATTGTAGTCTGTATTTTCTCCCTATAGTTTACAGTTTCTTTCGTAATAAAAGCACAGAATAGGATTGGATTATTATTTTTATGCACAATCAGGGGAATCCACTCTGACATACAAGAAAATGCAAAAATGGCTTCCGAAGAGAGACTTCCCCTGCTTGATGTCAGTAATGAAGCTCACGAATTTCCTCGATATACACCAAAGAGTTTGGTACCACAATCCCTTGGTCCCAACCCAGACGGACAGCCTGAAAGAATAACTATCAGTGCAAGCAGCAGCGTCCTTACTCTCGCCGAGCAAGACTCCGTCGTTGCACTTTTTGTTGTCGCATTTGACACTCGCTCAGGTTAGTTAGACTCGAACAGTGCTCGTCACCTAGCAGTGCTCGTCACCTAAGCCAGATTTCGGTTTGTAACAAGATAAAAACTCACAGCAAGCAAATTTTGTTTACACCGTTAAACAGCCGTTCCAGTTGGCCGCCATTTTACTCATAACGTCACCCCAAAAGTCACGTTATATCGTTGCAGACAATATTTTTATCGTGACGAGCATAGCTATTCACGGCAATTCACCAGCTTGCAAATAATAATTCGAAGGAAAAAAACGAAAATCATGGGTAAATTTATATCTAAAATTGTGTAAACACATACCGTATGCTTAAAACTATGGATAATATTGCGTAAATCTCTTTAGCAGAGAATTGAAAAATATTTCAAACACCCGCATCACTTTTTCAGCCCGGGGCATTCCATGTTGTTTATGTTGAGTAACTTAGAAAGTGAAAGAAGGGAGGTGTTCATTGTTGGGAATCCACTGAAATCAATGTAAAGGAAAAGGGTGGATGAAGTTGGTCATAACTTTCCACCAACAGATTCTACCAGAAATACATGAATGGGTGCAATCTATATATATATGAGCATTGCTAGAACTTTATCTATTGAGCAGCTGTTGAGGGAAATTTGTGCTTGAGAACTAAGATGAGTGAGGCTAAATTTCTCTAAAAATTGAGTGAAGTGTGGGATGGGTGGGGATTAAAATTAAAACAATTTTATTTTTTTGAAACAAGTTAAATTTATTGAAAACCAAGCCCACACCACACCTGTGCATGGTCAATTCTTATACAGTGACAAATGACAGGACTGATGCAAATTAATAATCTCAATCAGTGAATCATTCATCTCTCAAAACATACATACTCAGAAAATTCAATCCAAGGTCTATTTGCATAATAAGTTAACCCATATACAGGGCAAAGAAATCATAATACACCATATCAGTCAGTCAGTCAGCCAGCCATCCAATCATTATGTCACGAAAAAAAAATAATAAGAGCTGTAAAAAATAGCACATACCACTAAAAAACGACAAACAGCTACGGGTCCGAAAAGTGATGTGACATTTTTTAGATCCAGATAAAAAAAAGAAGTCGGAAAACACATGACTCTCATCTCATGGAACAAGCGGTGAGGGAAGGAGAAGCAGGGAAGTCTGTGTCAGAGGTGGCCAGGAAATATGGTATCCCTCGATTGACCCTCCAAGATCAACCCGTGGAAAATATCATGGACACAACACAGAATTTGGTCCTGATCGCTGCATAGATAAAGAAACTGAGGAGGCCTTGGTAGGCTGTTTGAAATATATGTCAGCAAGAGAATTTCCATTTACTAAGAAGATGCTGAAAATACTGGCATGTGAGGTGGTCAAGGCTTCAGGCAAGAAAACATCGATGAATATGGATAAGGGGCCATCTGATAAATGGGTCAAGGCTTTTCTTAAGAGAAATTCTGAGCTGAGTTTGCGGACACCTCATCCACTGGATTACGGAAGAGCTGGTGTCCAGCAGCAGCGACTGGATTTTTATTTTCAGCTACTAAAATCAGCACTTGAAAAAATTTCATCCGATCCTACCAGGATTTTCAACATGGACGAAACAGGATTTAGAGGAAAAGTCTACGGGTCAGGAGCTAAAGTAATTGCCAAGAATGGTGTTCACCAGGTATTCAGGGTTGATCTAAAGTAAGTGGCCATTTCTGCCAGCAGACAAACCCTGCCTCCACTCATACGATTTTCAAGCAACCTGCTACGTGACTCCTACGCTGATGGTCTGCCCAGCCTATGGAGAGTTAGCACTTTGAAATTAGGATTTATCTGTGCAGAGTTGTTTTTTCTCTGGTTTGTAGAGTGTTGTATGCCAAACATAGGAAGCAAACGCTCCTGCTTTCTGATATTGACAACCTCGGCACTCATGTTTCTACCAAAGCCATTGATGAGGCGAAGAAACGGCATAGATCTGCTCTTTTTACCAGCGAAATCGTCGCACATCCTGCAGCATCTGAATGTTGGATATTTTCACGTGTTAAAAGAGAAGGTTGCAGAAATTACATCTTCTTTAGGATATACCGGGGCTTCCCATCTCCCACGGCACTTATTTACAAAGGTTATTCAAATTTAAAAGTCCTCATATATTCTTCATCTTCATCTGAGACTCCCTGTTCCTCCATCAATATGAACATTGACAACATTTCTGCTTGAATTTCCTGGTAAGGAAACAAAACTTGCTCAGTGTTCACAATTCTTTTGGGCTTATATTTCCCTGTTATCCTCTGCTCTTTCAATGCTTTTCACAGCATTGCATGAACACATCCAAAATCAACTCAATTGACTAAATTTCCTAACTTTAATCTCACTTGCATCTGGAACTGGAAATAAATGCGCAGACAAGACTAAAACAGTCTTGCATTTCAAACAATGACTGCTCCCCTCATAAAAAAAATCAATAAACCATTGCCGTGGGTCTAATGGCCTGGTCGCAGGCGTGTTAGGTTTAGAAGGTTAACAAAAATCGCCATAATTTTCTTCTCAGTGTACAAAAATAGTTGAAATTTGGCAAGGGAATGTATATTTGGGATCTTCAAACCCTGCTTGTTTTTAAAAGCTTCTGAACAGACGATTTCATGTTCCACCAGGTGACGAGCACTGTCCTACTTTTGTAACTTGAGCCACCTCTTTGGTGGGTCTATAAAACATTGTTTTTTGGCGAATTATCTCAAAGAATTTTTAAAAAAATGGTCTTGAATCGATGAAAGAAGGTTCACACTACTAAAAAATGAAGGGAATAGCCAGTTGCTTAAACAGGACAGAAATAAGACTATCAGAATATGTAAAAACGTGATGAGCACTGTCCTACCCACTCTAGTCTAGTCTAGTCTAGTCTAGGTGTGATGACCAATATTTTGTGTGATTGGCCTTGAATTTTAGTTAGACCCCACAGAACAATGAAAGAGTCGTATTTGTCCATACCCAGAAATACTGGGAACTCAGTTCACTAGAACTGATAGTACTTCACAACCTAAAGTGGTAGACAATCCTGGTGGGTAGACGATAGTGGGACTAGTTTTTGCCAATCTGAGCAAGCTCAGGGTAATGGCTGGGTAAACTTACCTGCAGTAATGGTGGAAGTAATTGCAGACTTATAAACTATAGGAGGAGCACTGGTACACGAACTGTTGAAACTACTTTATTTTTACAGGCGGGACCCATAACCCCCAACTTGTCTACTAATGTAGTAATAGTTTACTTTTTACCTCCCCAGATCCCTACCAAAGATAATGTTTTCTAAAATAAAACATCAGTGCTAAAATCAAGTGGCTGGTATTAATACTTTTCAAACCTAAAAAGTTGTGAAAATTGTTACTAATGTTACATTATGAAGAATGTATGCCTCACCTCCCTAGCAGACAACAAGCTATTTTATATATTACTACAATTTACCACAACAGCACTGTAGCCTGGTCCCAGGTTTTCACTAATCACCTATCTCTACTTGTTTACTTGAATATTTGTTGCGGGCAACTCATACAGAGTCACTCGATGTCACAGAGGTCATAACTATTCAGCATTGTCTCAAGTTTTTGTTGAATGATAATCCTTACTTGTTAATAGTTGTGTTGCCAGAAACATCATCACTACACTCTGGACAAGTCCGAAAGTGCTCCATTTCAAATATATTTATTAATTGTTATTTTAAATTGATTGTCTATTTCATCATAAATCATGCCAAGAAATTAAGTGTTAAACTTCTAACTTGAACAGTCGAACACAGCCTTAGCACTGAGTTCGCTAATTCTGTTTCTGCATATGCGCTGCCATTTTCAAAATGCATACAGAGCTATCAATTTTGTATACGTTCATTTTGGAATACAGAAACAAAAATATGGTGTGAAACAACCTATGATGGCCAAGACTGAGCTTTATACTCTACATAGATTTATTCATTTATAAAAACAAATGCAAAATAAGGATTGCAGATAACTTAGGGCATATAAGATTGTGCCTCTAGGCCAAATAAGTGTGCATGCTCCAGCTATTGCTGCTCAGTAAGTGATAATAGTAGGGCCTTGGCTTTGGGATTGCATAATCCTGACATGTGAATGCAATGACCATCCAAGTTGATTCCAAGGATATTCCTTCCATGCTAATTAGCTTTTAGCCATTGAGTTTTTTTGTGAGCTGAGCAAGAACAAATGGCAATATTTACAATTCAGCTGTTATAGATGTTTTATTATTTGAAATAAAAGTCGCAGCCCAGTCTTCGTCCACATCTTACAAGCCTAGCAAACAGTCTTATAAATATAATGGACAGTGGAAAGCACCATGGTGGGTGGTGTTTACAGGCTTCAATGTAGATCATGACAGGCTGCTATTGTCCATACTTTGAAAAACAGTTTGATTTCATTTTATGTGTGAATGCAACCCATGCTGTTCATCATTTACAGGCAACATGATTGAATGGTGCATTCCAGAGGATACAGACCTCGATGGTGTTGAATTTAAGGCTATGACAAGTGGTTCTCATACTCTTGACAGAGATTTTGTGTAAGTATATTTTCCTGTATACTTTGCTTCTTCTTTCAGTCATTTAGGTCATTTAGGTCATTTGAACAAAATTGTCCTTCAGTAAAAACTTTAGGCCATGATAAAGGTGTGAGAGTTTTACAAGGCATTGATGGGAAGTGTCATGGTAATGGAACTGATATCGGTTTGAAGCAGTAGGTGACTGAATAATGTTAAGAGTGAGAAGAATCACTTTTTGTGGTTTGTTTCTGTACTTCTGCTGCAAGACATTTCTATTTACTGTATAATATGTAGCGAACTGACTCTATTAGGCATGGCATGTCAACCCCACATTATGCACATAAGATGAAATGAATAGTCATTTAAGATAAAAATCAGTTTTCCATTCAGGCAGGCATGTTAAGTTATCTGGATTTTAATTTTTAGGCCAGAGTATGTTACATTTTCACAGTATAATCTGTATAATACAGATAAGCAGGATCAGTAAGTTTTAATTAAAGAGCAGAAGTTTTAGAATTTAGGCCTGTATTGTATATTTTTGTCTTTATTATAAATAAGTGATAATTTGCTTTAAATTGTGTGTGTTCTTTCAGATACTTTAGAAAAGACAATTTGTTTGGCTTATCCTGCTTTGAAAATATGCGTGTGGAAAGTGAAATAGAGAGAGGAGCCCGAATGAAGTCAGTAGGGATTCTGTCCCTTTCTTATACCACCCTTTACCGTCACATGCAGTTTTTAGAGACTCAAGTCAGGTAAATACAAGGATATTAGAACCAAGATTTGTTCTTTTGTTTTTATCATTGCACTGAATTATTGCAATACAGTATGTTACATTGCACATTATTTACCGTGCCTAGTAACCATTGGAGATTAGATCTGGGTATTAATAATTTGTAGATTATCTTTAACATTGAGCTTTGTGTCACCATATAGCAACAAGGCTTTGTGCTATTGCCCTAAAATATAATCCGTATATTCCAGACTTGTCAGCATGTATGCAGTTGCATATAGTGCTATTTTTGTTGAAGATGAGGAGGCATCAAAAGCCTTGACATACTGGGATTACCTTCACCAGTCATTCATTACTATGTTACAGTCATACAAAACACATTCAGCGTTACTTAGCTTTCCTGCTTTCTCCATATGTCTGATGCGGTTCTGGCTGGCCACTGGGCAAAACAAATGCACCGATGGCTGATAGCAGCATGTAAGCCCATCCTCACTCTTGTTCTCTGCTGTAAATGCAGATCGTGTTTGCTGACATGTAAAATTAGTAGCCACTCGTCACAGTGAGGTGACATTTGCTGGGTGTCCGCTAGTTGCAGTAACAGAGGTCCGCTGGTCACAGATGTGGTTTTAATAGGAAAATGATAGGTGAACAAACAAAATAGCATTTAGAACGGAGGCTTGTCATGGGGGCTGCAGAAGAAAGTCTGATGCTGATAAAGATCAGATATTTTACTGTAGTCATATCCCTGTTTTATTCTTTCTTCTTTTTGTCGCTGCAGACATCAGCTGGAAACGCCAGGAAATTATGCTCAACTGCTTGCATTCTACAATGACAGAAAAGGTATTTTACCTTCAGAGGGGACTTCTGAAACTTTGAAAGCACCATCACCCCGATCTACACCTTCCACACCAAGCAGAGAAATTCTTCCTGAAATGAGAGTAAGTCTTAAATATGTATATATTACTGTGGAGTCTGCTTGAAATGAACTCATATGCTGAAAACTTGATTTAAAGTAGGACACGCACATCAAAAATAATTTTCGGTTTTTCAGTACTTTTTTTCTGTTAAAATTATTTTTGGTGCCCACCGAGTCAAGTTTGCGAAGAGAGAGCATTGTTCTGTTTACTGTTACCGTGCGTGTATGTAATATGACACAATAAGGAGAGATAGTTACCTTGCGTTGGCCCCGGGCAAAAAGTAATCGGGTACCCGGGTCCCAAGATACCTATTAGCCGCCGGGACCCGAGATTACTTTTGAAAAACCCGGGTTGAGTAATCGTATAACTGCCAGAGGAGACCTAGATAACCCAGGTTGTGTAATCGTTTACTCACCAGGAGACACTGGATGAAGCCAGGCTTAGTAATTGTGTATTCATGGGAAAAGACGCTGGTAAAGTAATCATGCCTTATCAGGCTTGAAACAACAGAATAATGTGTCATCTAATTAACGCACAGGTAAAAGCAGCTAGCGACCTTCCAGCAGTTCCTCCCTCAAATCCCCTTCTCCCTCTCTTCCTGTGTTCTCAGAACTTATTGCTGCCGTTTGATAATCTCTGTATCCATACCGTAAACAATCCGAAGTTTGCAATTGCGAATTTCTGTTTATATTACTACATCTAGTTTATATTATTTCCTTTGGTTTATGTTGTCTTTCCTTCTCATAATAACATTTCGTTTACAATTTCTCTGTGTATTTTGAAGTCTAAAGGTTTACCTATTATTATATCTAAGATGATGAAACAGTGAAATAAAACAACAACAACAAGAAGGAAAAGGGAGAATTGAGAAGGCAAAAAAAAAAAAAATCCATTTTCACTGTCGGAGAATAGAGAGGAAAGGAAAAAAAAGGAACAAAGAAAAAGCCAGCCCTCATTACCGCTTTAGAGCAGCTAAGGGCATGATGCTTGGAAATGGATGGGGGGNGGGGGGGGGGGGGGGGTTGGTCTGTTTCGACAATAAACATCACGTCGCAAGCACATTGTCACTGATCTCAAACCTGAAACCTAGACGAAGCCCGGGCGGGTAACGATAGGGGCCTGGGCGGGTATGATGCCTGGGGTGGGCGGGTAACGAGCTTTACTCATAGTATTAGGAGAAGCCATTAATTGCTAATGTATCTCGCCAGCTAGGTTGTAATTGTGAGTAATCGGGTACCCGGGTTTTGAAAATGGCGATTACTATTACAGAGATTACTTCTTGGACCGGGTTTGGCACAGGCTTACCTTGCGTCCAGAATTATTCCCCTTCCCCGATCAGCAGAAGCCTGTGGCAAAAACACTGACGTCACTTACATTCCAGCAGCTACAGACACCTCTACCTGACAATGTATTATTCAGCTTTTAATTAAGGTTCTGGTCATCCATATTCAAACGTAATGTTTGATAGTGTAAGCCAAAAAACGTATTTTGCGTTTTTATTGCCTCAGCATGATTTTGTTTGGCATATCTACTGTTCACAAAGGAATTAAAAATTCATACCAATATGCTATCACCCGTCCGCAGAGCTAGACAGCTTGGCCATGCTGTGCAATGCATAAAAAGCACTGCTAAATTATGCGTAGCAATAATTGTAGTTATTTAAACAAGTATCTCAGTTAATTAGTTTTCAAGCACTGTTTATTCTGCTAAACTGCAACTGCTCGGAAACATTGAAAAATCATGATTATCCAGTAACTGTTTGTAGAAAAGACAGCATTTTGTTGTCCAGTTCATGTTGTGATTCAGTGATAATTACAATTATGTGGACTATAATTACAGTAGGACACGCACATTAAAAATAATTTTCCGCTTTTCAATACTTTTTCTCTCAAAAAATTATCTATGGTGCCCACCGAGTCAATTTTGGGAAGAAAGAGTATCGTTCTGTTACCATGCGCGTATGTAATATGACACAATTAGGAGAGCTAGAGTTACCGGGTTTGGGCCTTGCGTCCAGAATTATTCCCCTTCCCCAATCAGCAGAAGCCTGTGGCAAAAATGCTGACGTCACTTACATTCCAGTAGATACAGACACCTCTACCTGACAATGTATTATATGGTTTTTAATTAAGGCTCTGGTACTCCAAATTCAAACGTTAAGTTTGATAGTGTAAGCCAAAAAAAGTATTTTGCATTTTCATTGCCTCAGCATGATTTTGTTTGGCATATCTACTGTTCACAGAGGAATTAAAACATTCATACCAACATGCTATCATCCGTCGGCAGAGCACTGGCTAAATAGCTTGGTCATGTGGCAAGAACGTATTTGACGTAAGCTTATGGTCGCCACGCATGCAGTGGTTGTAACAATTCGGACTTTGGATAATGTAACCTTGTGGGTTGTCTGGGGTCAGCAGAGACGTTATTTATATCATTATGACAGACACTTAAAAGACTTATTATTGGAATAATAGGGTATCGCATGATTTAATATGGTCTATAGGACAGTGCAGTCTTCCTTTAAGTGGTATTAGCTGATGGTATTTTGAAGGTCAATATTTATATGCACAATTGCACTAATTTAGATTTGGCAGCTGTAAGGACATTTTAAAAATGCTGGTAATATGTGTTATTACATACCCTGCCAGTTTGACAAATCTTTGACAGTGAACACTTCCTGCTGAACTGGGCAGATCTGTTATAGATTATGTGAAAAATACTTTCTCATCCACTTACTCATTTCAGATAACTCATCCAGCAGGCTGTTTCAACCAGTTTATCAAGTTCTTTGGAGAGCAGATTTTTGTCTTGTGGAAGTTTGCCCTCTTGCAGCGAAGAATAATATTTTTCTCACCTCCTCCAATAGGGGTGGTGTGTTACAGAGGTACTGTTCAATAGAAATTAATGTTTTATGTTGTAACAATAATCGCAAATTGTGTATAAAATGAGGAAATACATGTAACACAAAACAGACATTCCAGTGAATTCCAGAATGTATTTGGAAATAAAAACAGCGTGGGCTGGGCAGGATTTTTTTTTTTTAAATGTCACCAGTAAGGATCTTGAGGCAGTTTGTTTTGGTTTGCCTTGCTTGAGGGATTGTCATTGAAAATGTAAATATCACTGAATTGCCAGGGGGAGGGGGCGCTCAGACTCTTATGTGTTTTGTAGTATATTTATGCCAATCTGTTAAGGTCTCTAAGAAATTGTGTTTTATTTCAGTTTACTGTTGCTGCTGCCTGGCTAACCACTCTATATCTGGGCTGAATAGTATTGAGCTGCGTCCACACTTTTACGTGAATGTTGCAGATATTGAGGCTCTAGAGAATGAAGTGGCATTTGTAGCCTGTAAGTGAAATTTTGCAATTTTCCTACTCTCACACTAGATTTTCTGTAGCTTGTTTATCCTTAACTTGCACAAAAAGTATTTGTGAAAACAGTCAGTGATTTCTATACTTTTTGGACAAAATATGTAGGGCAGGAATGCTGTGTCATTATCATATGCAGCAGAAGCTATACTCCAAATTACACAAACAGGAGAAATATGCACCATGATCCATGAGCTGAAGCAGAAAGCTTTCTTATTTTAGAGTGCATGGGATGTTCTTACATAGTCTGAGTCTGTTGTCACTCTTTGTGAGTTCCCCTGTGTAAGATGTGAAGGCACTGTAGTAAACTCAACAGTTTGTTTCACCTATGTGGATTTTTAAAAAGTAGAAGTCTCAGAGCAAGGCAGAAATTGTTCCTTAGGGTAATAAAACTCATAGGAGCTTGAAAGTTAGAGAGAAGCACTAACTGCTACTAAATGTTTGGAAGGCTGTTATGGGGACTCATTCTGGCTGCTTGAAATGAGAATCAGGATTTAAGATAGTAAACGGTCCTGTGTCTCTCACAAAATTAAGGCATCCCACCAAAATTTGATTTTGTAATTGTACTGTAGAAAGATTCCTGTGTGTTTGATGACATAATGGAAGTTCATACATGCCTCATTCACACTAACATTTATTTATTTCATTTCTGCACAGGTACTACAGAGAAAATCTTTGAATCAAAGACCCACCTGTATGACATTTATGTCGACAATCAAAATGTCAAGGCTTCCACTCCAGCTATGAAAGATTTGTTGAAAGTCAGTGATGGGGACAAGGAGAAACTCACCAAGCTCAATAATCTAAGGTTGTATGGCCACCTGTGTGATTCAAGCTCATGTATGTTTGAAAGGGTAGGAAAGGAAAATGGATTATGGGAACTAGAGACAGATTTAGATTTTATGTCATTCACGCACAGTTAACAAGTGTTGCTTATCTTGTAAATTCCAACATTTTGTGTGTTGGCTGCCAAAGCATTGCAGTATCAAATCAGTAGATAAGTACACCATGCCAGAGATCTTCAGAGCAATGCCGCTTAATCTTCACTTAATCTCGACTTCTTGGGAGCATGAAAATAATTGCAGTTTAAGGGAATTGCAACTATTCACAGAAGTATTTTATCATGTGGAAAACATACTTAAATGGTTCATAATTTGTTCAAGTTGATGCAGTGTATAGAGTCAAGGCCAAAGTTATCTCGATGTTTATTTGAAAATGTTTATTATCGTGAATGATGATGTACACACATGTAATTTTCAAGCTATCAGTGCCTTCCTGTCAGCAGCTTTAAGTCCCACAATAAATGCAAGAGCCTCTGCACACCTCTAGTCATTGCTATTTTATTTGCTGTGGGCTGTAGATGTAGATGTTTATTGACTTATGGTGGTAGATAACATTGTCAAAGAGTGAAGGGATAGCATAGAATACACAACACATCAATCCAATAAATGTGTGTGAGAGCACATTTGCCATAAGACATGCATTACTTCGACCTCTGCAACCCCATCTTGAATGTCACAAGCCTGTAAGTGGGATTTGTATAACATCTTAGAAAGAGGAGAGATGTTTGGTTTATGATTGGCAAGAAGCTGTCTGATAGTTATTCCCATGTCATCATAGATGCTCCAAATTCAACTCACTCTAATTAGAGAAATTTAACGTATTGTCACAGTCGTGTTCAAAGATAGGCAGTTTCCAAATTGAGCTATTGTTGTGTTTGCTACAACCCAGTACATCCATCAAATTTCAGAGACAAATTTAGTCACAAAGTTATTGGTTAAAGAACAGCACCAAAGCTTGTGATTGGCATTATGTTATTGTGTTATGTGAAACAGTTTTTCCCTTTCCTGAAAAACTAACTCAGATGAGAATAGTGAATTGTTTATAACTATATTGGTATATATCTGCCTAAGGGCATAATGGAGGAGAAGTCTGCAAGGTTTACACGATGTGGAAATTGTGGTTTGAAGCCTAGGTAACTTTTTGAGTAATAGAAGTGTTCCTTTCGTTTCAGATCAGCTCATAAGTTTTCCACTGAGGAACTAGGAGAAGAGTCTTCCACCAACGAAGAAGAAATCATAACAAGGTAATATAAAAGAAAAATCTTGGAAGACACTGATCCATCATAACTGTATATATGTACACAATTCCTTGGCTTTTTCAGTATTAGAGACAAGATGGAGTAATGTTTATTTAAATACAAAGTCTCCTGAAAATTGTATCTGTAACATTTGTGATGCTTGTTGTTTGTTTAGGCTAGTGCGCGCCCCCCCCCCCCCCCCCCCCCCCCCCNCCCCTGCCTTTGTTATACGGCCCTGCACCGCACGCGGCTCCGGTCCTTCATGATTCGAGAATGTTGCAGTTACGAGTTAGTAGCGGCAGACCTTGTTGTGATCAGTTGTTTTTTTCCTCTCTTTTAATTACGGCGGCAGTACCGCTAGTGAGACTGTCTAGTGTCAAGGTCAGGTCGACCGTATGGTACGTTGAGTAAACACAGTATTAGCTGTCCCGAAGGTTCGGGTAGGATGCTTCGAATGAACGCAGTATTAGCCTTCCCGAGGGTTCGAGTGGGGCCGCGATCGGAATGTTTTGATTCTAATCAGTCTGGAAGTTGCTGTTCGTACATTCCAGATGAGCATGTTTGTTTGGGCGCATCATATGATGATGACGTCATTTATTCTAGAATTTCTGCTGAAGTTATTATAAAAGGCATGAGAGTGGGAGAGTTGGCTGTTATGGTCTGTGCATTGTGAACTATTTGAGAGTTGGCTGGTATGGTCTGTGCTTTGTGAATTATTTGCTGGATACGCCTTATTACCAATAAAGAAGTATTTTGTTTCCTGCACAGCGTCTTGGTTTGTGAATTAAAGTAGCAACGTCAGTGGCGTTTCTAAGGAGAGCTATCGTATTCGGTGCCTCTTCACTACACGCCAATACTGATTGACACTTGCTCGCTACAGTATCATATTACTTCATTGAGGACCTCACCCCTGCAAGGGAGCAAAATCCAGAGGATCACACTTGTTGAATGCTTATTAAGATTACAAATAAAAATTAGTAGAAGAATTGGACTAAATCCATGAAATTTTCAGCATTTGTTAGAGAAAAACTAATCCTTTTCATGAGACAAACTTCACGGAGGAGATGTGAGGAGATAAACTTTAAGAAAATTTCAGCTTTTAGATTGTTTTTGGCCTTACTCAACATACCAGATTTATTGCCTGGATCTCACTGAAAATTATACACACTCTCTTTGTCTGAACTGGAAAGTGGATACACAAAAGCATCAGTGTAATTATCCAGGCTTCAAATATACTGGAGGCAGAATTTCATAATTCATTGCAGCTATTACCTTGAAATGGCTATGTTTCACTTGCCATCTTTTCAGGAAGTGCCTATTGTCAAGATTATGCACGATTCTCGCAAAAAAACTTCCCATGTTTCCACCATAACCTGTCTTAATAGATTAGTACAGGGAAATAGCTATTCTGACGACTGGTGTGATCACAAGTGTAATTAAGCACTTAGAAGGCTACAAAAATAAATCCTTACAGACCTTGCGGTGGCAGTCCTCTGATGTTAAGGTGGTAAACACGTATGCTGTGGTGAGGCCATCAGTGAATTGAGAACAAGTTTCAGACAAAGATGAATCACAGATATTGTTACATTTTTTGTTCACAGCTTTTTCACAGAGATGAATGAAAGGCTCTTTCAGACACTTCTGGATATCTCCCAGTCTCAAGACCGGCAGTTAACATCAGACCACATGAAAAGCATTGGGCTAGATCCTACAGGAGATCGAGCTTTCCTCATGGAACTGGTGGAACACTATGGCATAGATGTCGTGCTAATGGTGGACAACCCTTGCTGTCCCAAGTAGACTGGAAGGAGGGACTGTAAAGAGCAGGTGATCAAGGTTGGAAAGGTACCATTTTCCTGTTGATAAAGGACAGCTGGAATGTGAATACTGGTGAAATGCATTTTCTTTCCTTTCGTAATTATGATACACTCTGTCCAGACAGCAGATCATGTTTGCTACAGTTGGATCAAATATGCTAATTCTCAGCTGAAGCCGTAATTGTCTGCTAAATTTGTAGTCAGTTGTTGCAGGAAAGGTTTTGTGAGCCAGTATCTTGTAATTTCTCTGATTTTTCAGTTCGGTCATCTTGATACATTTTAAAAAGAACTTTACTTTGTGTAGATCCTCCCTAATTTTACTTTTGGGCTAATTGTAATTTGTGACACTGGAATCTCTGAGAATGTGTGTAGTTTTTGTATGATTTCAGTTTAGTAGAGCAGAGGTGTTTTGGTTGGTTTTTTCTTCATTTTTTCTTTTTTTTCTGGACCTTTCCCATGTGGATACCAGATCACCAAAACAAAATTCTTTATAGGGATGCTGTGCTAGCTATGACACCAACTGATTGTGACAGGCATTCGCAATTTCTCTTCACTAATTTTTAGCAAGTTCATATCAGTCAGAACTTTGTACTGTTAAAATTTCTCTCTGGACACCCAATAGTGTACAACAAGAAGGGAGCTGTGGGGGAGACATGACTAATGCTTCATGCAAATGATGTTGTTCACATGACAAGTTAGTGCCTATGACAGTTATGTTGAAAAGTTGCATGTAATGTCACGTTGAACAGTCTATATGGGGTCTCAAATAAGGCAGTTGGCAGTCACCTTACACAGGTTTTTTTTTTTCGTGTTTTTAGATATTTAAGGGACAATGAACACATTAGACAAGCAGTCATATGCAGGTTTTTATATATATAGGAATGAATGGTCATCTTTGAAACCCGGTCATCCTGGCAGGGTGATTTCTATAGACAAGTGGTCACCTGACCAGAATCAGCTGTACATTAGCAAAACAAAGCATCAAAATATGTGGGATGTAAAGTCAAATGCATTAATGCTATATGAGTTGTCAAGCACTAGAAACTGACCTTCAACCGAGGGAGGGTTAGATTATAATTTATTGTTTTGTCAGTCCAGGCATGGGAACACTGATCTCCTTGATCAAGTAATTTGATGACTGTTCACTTGTCAGAATGGACATTTGAATTGTATTTCAGTAGTCATGCTATTGTGATCTCCGCTTGGTACATTTGATTCCGTAAGCTGACACTGTCGTTGATATTATCTACAGGGACATTGAACATATTAATGCCAGTATTTTATTTAGATAAGCATCATAAACGTGTCATGTTTACATTAAGTAGGGATGCCATTCTTCAGGATATATCCTGAATTCAGGATATGGCATAAGCATACAAGTTATGTTTTTATTGTTATTTGATTTCCTTTGCACTGTAAACACATGCAAATGTGTGTACGGCTTGGCAGTTTAGGTTGAGAATTTGATATGGAAAGGCAGACTGCCAAAGCTAGATTTTCATTTTCCAAGCATCAGAAATTCTGATCCTAATTTTCATACTCATATTGGTGCAGAAAAATGATCTCAAGAAACTTAAATGAACGCATTCTTATTTGGCTGTTTAGCCATAATTTTAGTTTTTCACAGCCACTGCTTCTGTGTCGTACAAAAGGCCCAAGACTATGGCTTATCTTCAGCTTTGAACCGAAGTAATGGAGCCACTTCTTGCAGCAAAATGCTTGACTGTTAACCAGACAAGATAATCATAATGAATCTTATGACAAATTAATACTGTAGTACTTGCAATCAATTGATAAAATTAGAGGCACATCAGCTGTAGGTAACATTTCATAGAAAGGTAATCTACTGAGAAAAAATATTTTTAACCTTGGCTGAGCCTATAAATGAATGAGTAATGTTATTTTAGAATGTGTAACACAGAAGTTACTTTTAGTTTTATTCTAGTTCATGTGTACACACACTTGCATGCATATACACCATGTATATGATTTGCTTACGCAACAAGAGTAAAGCATTTGTTGTCATTCCATATTATTTATTCCATTTTATAAGTTGTACATTCCAAGAACTTGAAGATGTCACTTCAGGATTATGCCTATTTGTCAGAAACAACATTGCCCCCAAAAGCTGTTGTTACAGTTTAAAATGTTCATCTCTGAAAGAAAATAATCACTGGTTTAGTGTCTCTTTTAAATTTGCAGTTAAGTAACAAGTTTACATGACAGAAGTCATGCACTCCCCATAAGAGCTGAAAATATATTCCTAGATATTTCCCATTCATGTATAAAGAAGTATTTTCTTGTACAAAAATTATTATACTTCTGAAAATATAAAATGTTGGGATTTTTTTAGCCCAATATCTCAGTTCCAATAGTTAATTCAGGCATCCTATTCCTACTGAAATGACCTCTTCAGTTGTGAGCTAGACACAGGAAACCCACCAGCTGTATTTTGTCTGCGGAACTCATTTAGAACCAGTGTCAAATATTTTTATGTTTTGCTGAGGTTTTTTGTTACACCTCGGCTATAATACTGTATTTTGGTTTAATTTTTATCAAGATCATTTGGAGCTCATGCTTAAATGTCAGTTTTTTTATGATATAGCACACTGCTACTGATACAGGTCAATATAGCAGTTCTGCATTGTGTACTTAATTGTAGGAATTAGGGAGCAGTGGCCACATTTTATGGAGTTTGGCAAGATAAAGTTTGGGAATTATTCATGGGTGGCCTTCAACAGCAGTTTCTGCAGCATGGACAAAAAGAAATTGCCTTAAACAGATAACATAAACAGTACTAGGAGAGTGAGCCATTGAAATCTAATTTATTTAGCAAATGAAATTGCTCATCAAATTACCCCATATCTAATTGTCTCTGTTGAGATATAATGTGGTCTTCCACATAAAGAAAGTGGAATCATATACAGTCATTCTAGCAGCATAAAGAGGCTCAGTTCTTCATAGAATTGTTCCATCCTTGTTTGTAAGCTACATGAATTCTGGTACTGTCATAAGATCCACCCAAAAACTATGAACAAAATGATATCAAAATTAACAAGTAACCTAACATATTAAATTTCATCATAAACATCAATTCAGATTATATGTATTCTGGTCAGTGAAGTTTATGCCTACAAACGGCCATATTAATAATGGTGAGGTTGAACATGGCAACTCTGTAAGAATATTTCTACTCTACAACTGTTTATTCAGTTGTGATAATGACACTGTGATAAGCTTGGATATTTTGTTTACCCCACTTATTTATTCATGCATTAAATATACTCATACCTTATGAACAGAGGTTTGCTTTTAAGGGTACATGTATATATTATTATGAAGTTATAGCTTTGGGGATACATGGAATGTTTGAAATGAAAAGACATTATTATACAGAAAACATGTTGTCCTTTACATGCCTGAAGTGGCGCACACAGTGGCATACTTGAAATCGTCATTGGTGTTTAAATTTAATGTTAAGTAATTTACATATGATTATATGCTTCAAGCATAAATCCATTAGGAATTTTCAGAATACCCTCATTACTTGGACAACTCCTAATATTTCCAAGGTTACACAAATGACTTCTGAAAGTACCTTTCTCAGGCCTGCAATAGGCATCTAAAGTGCCCAACTACAAGCATTCCCTGGCAGGTATTGGAATTCATCAGCCAGTTTGCAGTCGTAACTTTACCGTTTTTAGCTTATCCTGTACTGGGATAATCTGGCAAGCATCAGAGTTGTGACAGAATAAGACAGTCTGTAACAGAGGTTAGCAGATCAGGTTATCATTGTGTTGCATACATTCTTTATTTGCCTGGTTTAACAGTTTAAGCACTTCTCAAGTATTCACAATATTTAGTAACATAATTTATATTCTACGAAGTTATTCACGGTATTTAGTAATTTATTGTTTGCATTGTATGATGCTATGGGGTTGTGCAATACTCTTAAGGGAAGGCACTTCCTTTTTCTAGAGGTTGTAATGCAGATAGCAGGCTGTGCAATTGTCACTAGAAATGCACTGGAGTTTTTGTGCAAACTTGCACACCTGAGTTCTGAATGGTGCATTTTTCTGCCTTAAGAGTGAAATTCTTGGGACAGCCATCATTTCCATCAGCACCATTGTCTGACACCTGATATCCCATGCCTTGTAGATACCTTATGCATGACTGTATGGGGGCATTTCTGAACTAATCACATCATGTTACAAGTGAGTGTGTTGTTAATTCTTTGTAATTGCGCATCAAGGCAGAAATGCCAGAAACTCACACATACAGTCATGTATAAAGATATGTAAGAGATTTTGTCAGACAGCTGGAGTTGTTGTAAATGACAGTTTTCCTTGGATCACCACCCTTTAGGGAGATTGATGCACCATTCAACAATTTGGGTGTTCAATTTTGCATAGTTATTCCAGTGCAGCTTATGGTGATGAATTATGTACCATGCTTTCTGCATTACAATCTTTGGGAAAGAGTAGGGTCTCCCTTAATAACTGAACGTCTTCTGTTTGTGAATTTCTTCTTAATCTACTCAAACACTCCTTATTATTTCTGTAATGTCATGATCTCTGTTGAAATCTTCTCAGCTCAGTGTGTTTCTCGATGTGTTTAATCCATAATTACTGGTGTCTTAAATTTCATGTTTGTTATGAATGCTGTAATTCTTGCAGTAGAATATAAGCACTTTTTTGAAATTTTTTTTTTAGATTTTGTGACTAATAGGCTTAAGATTTGAGGTGAGAATTTCATTACAAGTTGCAACAAGGAAAGTAAGTAACAGTGTCCCTCATTCTGATGAAAGGAACACACTGCTTATAGTTGCAAAGTTGTCATCATACATCTTGCTGAATGCATATAGGACAACACACCATTAAGGAAGAGAGTGAGTAGGTCAAGTAAATCGTCGCCTTCTACACGAAAGGGCGTATCCCGATTTTTGACGGTTTTGAGTTCTCACCACCAGTACATAGTGCATCTCAGAACTATGTTCACACAAACGGCGTATCCCTAGCTCAAATAGTAACGAAGATATAGCATAAAATTCCTAAGGGCTTAAGCTAACTATCAGTATAATCGAATCAGACGTAAATCGCTCTCCTTAAAAACGTGAAAAACAGGGATACGCCCTTTCATGTGGAAGGCGACGAAATAAATGATCAGGGTTGATGGAAAACAGTATGAAGCAGTGTCTAGAAATAGCTGATCTGATAAAACAAGGAAAGTAGCAATGTCCCTAATTCTGATGAAAGAACCATGCTAATCAGAGTCCTTAACAGCAGTTATTCAAGTGTCACTTATGAATACATTGTGCACAGGACAACACACCATTAAGAAAGAGACTGAGAAGGTCAAGTAAAAATATGATTCAGGGTTGATTTAAAACAATATAGAAGCAGTGTCTGGAAATAGCTGAACTGGTCAGACTGAATCAAACTTTGTTTGACTACATTCTGCTTGTTAATTTTTTATTAGGAAATGAGAATTCACTTCAATAATGCGGTTATTGTTTCTCACAAGAGAAATACTCCAGAATGTTAAGGTCCCTTGTATTGGTTGAACTGAGATGGGCACCATGTTGTCAGTGTCAATAAGTTCTCTTGTCTCTGATGATGACATTTTAATTCTATCTGTGGTGATTACTGGTCCGTTGAATCAATTTCACTTTGTCTTGTTATGATATTGGATTCCGTATTTCCACATGTGGTGTCTTGCCCCAGGATGTCTAATTTGCCTGTAACCAGAGCATGGGCTGGAATAGAGTTTGAAAATTTTAGCATTGAATCATTGTATCCTTTATATAGCAAGGATAGACTGTTCAGTGATGTAGATTTTTTTTCCTGTTATGTGATCATCAGAAATTTATATTACAGCATCATGCTAGGTGTGGTATCATGTTTGGAAAAGACAGTATCATGCCTGTTAAGTAAATGAATAATGACATCACTGAGCTTGAGATTCATGGACATGTTTAAATCATGCAGTTTTTTATTCCCTTGTTACTGTTGTAAATTTGTGGAGCAAAAGTCTGTTGATTTTTTTGTCAGCCATACTTTCCCCACACTGCCATTTCTGTGTGGCCTGGCAACTTGGCTTTTGTGTTGACATGAAAATTTCTATATCCGTGTCTTTTTATTATTTAAGGGAAAAATAACAATCACCGAAGCGTCCATCTCCCTGTTCCCCTTCTTTTCACCAACAGACCTGAGTGAGCTGTTCAGTTTTGGTATCATGAGGCATGTGATTAAGAACTTTAAGTAAAATGCAAATCTTTTAGGTGCCCTGCTTAACTTAAGGTAGCTCTAAGAATTTTGAAAAAGGATGATTTCTGCATGGCATCTTTTGAAATGCTTTTGCAAGAGATAAGTAGGAAATTCTCCTACTCACATAGACAAGCAACAGAAGATCTTCATTTAAAACTTATAAATGTATTTTATCCATCTTGTATAGGAATACCCCTTGTTAATATAACTAAGCAAACAAATACTATCATACTGATTATATGTAAGTTAAAGATTAAAACCAGGAAGGAAAGCTTAAAAAAAAGTAGAAGAGAGAGATAAAGCTTACTGTGGCAATAGCAGAATTCTTTGTAAGGACAGAAAAGTGACATCTGTGCTCAGCTATGATTCATGCCTGTTTATCAGCTACTTGTATTCACAAGCTTTGGTATGTGTTAGCTTTGCTTGACCTGGTTGTGGTAAAATCGATTTTATGGAGAGACAACTTTACCATTCTCGAGATACATGCAAAGTTGTAAGTGCATGTGTTGATAGTATTTGTCACGAGTCATCTGGCAATCATCTTAGGGGTATACATTTGTTAAGACTTCAGAAAAGTGGAAACAGTCTGTGGCTAAAACAGATATGTTTCCAAGTTAAACCTTACTGTTTGTCACCAAGAAATACCCACTGTAGCAATATGGTGAGAAGTCAGGAGGTAGAACTCAAGTTAGAAAGTGTTTGGAAGAGGATGGAAGCACAAGAAAGTTGATGAAGGAAGGCAAGAGTAGATGAGATGAAAGACCGTTTCAAAACCATTTTGTATTTCATCTTGTTACATGCAATGGTGCTATATGTATATCTCTTTTAATGTTAACCTGATGTAATTACATGTATTGTGCATTTTCTGTATTCAAAATTAATTTTGTTGTTTTGTTTCCATGTTTGATTGGCAGGGATTTATTGGAGTAAAAAACTCATCCCCAGAGTAGTAATATAACCCTACAAATGTAACCAAGATAGCAGTGTTCAAGTCTTTGCACAGTAGGAAAATATATTTCAAACAAAATTATTATGCTGGGATGATTGGCATGGAATTCTCTCTGTAATTGAAACAATAAAATTGAATCTCCATTCTTGAGATTGTTGAAAAATATCACAAGAGGAAATGAAAAAAAAAATTATACTACTAAAGAGTGCATCGATTTGTCATAAGATGGAGATTTACATTTAAATTTACATATTTACATTTGATTTACATATAAATTGAACTCCTTTTATCTCATCTCATAGATTTACCATTTCTTATTCAAAAGTAAAAAAAAAAATGCAGAGGAAATACCATGGTTAAGTTTGCAATGCTGAAAATGAGAAGTGTTATTCTTCACCAAATGCCGTGCATCTCAGATGTAGAGTGTCCCACCAACTGTCACCACCAGACAACCCTTTTGACTGTTGTTTTATTACATTAATGAATGATGTTTTTCTCTAAAACCTGTCCCATGATTTATGCTTCACAAATCTGTTTATGTCACCTGTCAGCTTTTAAATCAGATAAATGCTTAAATATTTTATTCATTTATTCAGAAACACTATTCAAAAACTCCAGTAGAAAGTTCCTCAAACCAACATTGAGAGAACCAAACAAATTTGTTGATATTGACAGTATTTTGAATTACCAAGCAAGGAACATGATCCTGTAGGATGACCAAAATAACAGGTTTTTTTTTTGGTTGTCAGAACAGAAGGATAAAATATGGATTTTGTAAAATAGCTTTAATAAACTTTTCCATTTTGTGTACAATACAGGAAAGTCACAGGGACTTAGGAAATTGTTTGGATAAAGCAGTTTTCCGGATTAACGAGTTTGAGATAAATGACTTCCACTGAATAGAGGCAACTTGCCTCAGGTTTCCATTAACTAATTCGTAATGTTTTGATTTATAGAATGAAATAAGCAAGTGACTAAATTCATAAGAAATGAAGTATTGCTCACTTAATTCTTGGCCTGGATGTTTTTTCTTTATGAACTTTAGAAAGCTATGCTGATTATGAATGCTTACTATTCACTTATGAGGGGTCTGGCAAAACTTTATCAAGCAAGGCAGATATCACCATGACAAACAAAAGCAAATGAAGCTGGATCATGATTCATCTTTTAAATACTTGTAATATGTTTCAGAAATGTCCTGTACATATCTTGGTGAGTCAAATGAATGCCCCAGTCAACTAACTTGAAAGCAGTCAACTCAAGAGATCTCAATTTAGCTTCAAGATGTGATCAAAACACAGGTCACCAAACTGTAAAGAAACTGACAGGTGTTAAGGTTTCCTTTGAATGGTTATTCCTTGCACAACTGGCTGATCTTAGAGTGCTTTTCGTAAACCTTGTGGTGAAACCATTGTTAATGCAAACATCACATAAAACTGTTCCCAGTTAAGAAATTCTACTTGCTTTGTCCCCTATAAAAAGCATTCTTCTGTCAACACTTCCTCAAGAGCTTGATATTAAGGAAGGGTGTTTTAACATGATTCCACAGTAGAGTGTCAGGTGAGAACAAGAATATTTTGTCTTTCCAAGACAGGTTGAAAGTACTTAAAAGTTTTAGTGAAGGGCATTTGTTCTAAGGCATTGTTGATTAAAATCTGGGAAGCAGATTATTGTCCTGTTTGTGAATGTGTTTTAAGGTGCTCTCAACTTAGCTCTATCCCTGATCATAGAATAAGTCCCAAACTGCAGAACTCTTTTTTCTTTTAGCTTTGTCAGCAAAGCATCCTATCAAGTGTTTACAATATTTCCACTTGTGTGTTCTACTGTATAATAATCCTTTTGACAAGTGATAGTAGAGTATTTAATATTTAAGATACATGTCATTTGTAAGATTTGATCTGGAGCTTATCAAACACCTCTAATTTTTGAGGGACGTATGGCTTTAGGGTTGTTTGGGTTCTTTTATGTTTTTATGTTTGTGCCTAGCATGAGTCTGCTTGCTTGTTGTTCTATCTCATCTTCACATCTATAATAATTAACCACTCACTCGTACAGGAATACTGCTGGAAAATCAAGGTTGGTGGTATATGGACTAGTGTTCAAGTTTAAGCAGTATTCCTATCGAGGAAAGTGATTAGATAGTATTCCCCTATTAGTAGTTGCAAAAGGCAGTGTCAGGCTTTAGCTATTGTGAACTGTTTCTTGTGATAAATGTAAAATGCATTTCAGTCTTTGCAAATTTGACGGTTATGTGAATAGCCAACCATGTAAACAAATGATCGTGAAATAAATTATGTGACTTAAAATTCCAGGAAATAAATTGTCACTTAAAGTCCAAGTTTTGTGTTTTGAAATGAAGGGAAGAAATGTAAAGAGAGGAATGGGCTCAACTACAGCAAAGATCAGAGATTAAGTGATCCAGGTCCACTAGCAGACCAGAGTCCAACTATATCATCAAGAGAAACAGATGTAAGAGTGTGATTCACTCTGACATAACCACATGGTGTCATGTTAGCAAATTCACGTAAGTGAGCATGAGAGGTTGTGCCAACCATTTATATATTTTTCCCTATATACATACATATCAATAAGACATCTGACAGACTACACTGACACACACCCATAGTGTGGAGCCATGGCAAGACAAACAGAATGATAGGAGGACTCATTATTGTTCATTGTTCACTATGCTGCCTTGAGCAATTACTGTATCATTACCTTATGAAGACAATCTTTACAAAGTGGCAGTAGCACATGAATTTTGAAGGATATGAAACATCAACTAAGGAGAAAGGCAATGAATTTGACAGTGTCATATGGTTTCTCTTTCCTAAGGCAGGGCATGCTACAGACATAATGACATCTAAACAGTTCTCTTGATAATATTATCCTCACCTACTATTTCAGATAACTTCACATTGCCTTGTCCAACAATCTCTGTCAGCTTTTCATTCATGAACAAACACATACAAATATGGTATGAGGTTTTATAAGTATTTTCTATTGGAACAACAGTTCAACAATGGATACTTGCAAGCAAACATGCTATTCTGAAAGAAGCAATCTATAGTATTGGAAACAACAGGTTAAAAACTTAAGCTGATTACCATAAAGGACCTAGTGATCCACAAAGCCAATGACATGTATACATTTTTTATAATTAAAAAAAATATGATTTAATATTGCCAGTATAGAGATATCTAAAAACTGACAAACCAACAACTGAAGATGTAAAAATCAATGTACACATACTTAAATGCCCTACAAGTAAAGCATGGCTAAGTTTTACAATGTAAAAAGACCGTTCTTGCAGCAGTATAAGAAAAAAAATTCAGTAGCCTAGACATAAACTAAATGTGAAGTTTGTAGAAACAATTCCAGCGGCTAGTCTGGCAAGTGGAGGACTATAAATTTCATACTGAACAGGCAAGTATAAACTTAAGTATATTATGTACATGTACATTCATATCTCGTTACTCCAAATCTCTTGATTCCCCTGTATTTGTTTCCATTGTCAAATTTTCTGAACCACAAGGTCAAGACAGCTACAAAGCACTAAAAGAAAAAAATGTGTTTTTTCACATAGTGACAAGGCAGTTTAGAGACAATGGAATCTTTCTTTTTATTTATTTATTGTTTATGCTGTAGTTCACTGATAAATGAATGACAACAAAAGGAAGGAAGGAAAATGATCAAAGGAGAAAAGAAAGACTTTTAAAATTCGAATCGATAAAATTGCAGAGCCATGCTCTGAAACCCTATGAATGCCCAAAATCCGAACTGTTGAAATCTCACAGAGGTATAATTTAAGTTCTCTGAAAAAAAAAAAAAATCTCTGATATTACCTGTGTAACTTTTCTACCCACTGCCTTTTTTCTTTGTTTGGTATCAAGGCCAGGATATGATATACAGTGTACTTCTATGCATATTTATGTCATCTGATGAGAGTTGAGCTGACCAGTCCATGTGATGTCAACAAAAGCAGGCCAGTCCAGCAAGAAATAACATCCTTATTAAATGAGACTTGAGAAATTGTGAATGAAGAACAGATGACATGGACAATCTAATCAAGCAGCAATTTTCTTGATTTTTCAATTTGGATTATCCAAGAGCACAACTGTATAAATATATGCCATTCAAAAGAGTTGGTATTCATCATATATTGGATATTATGAATATATAAAGCTGTCCCCGCGGAAGTTTGCAAAAAAAAAAAATCAAAATTTTGCACCCAAAAAGGCAAATTTTGCAACCCAAAACAGGCAAATTTTGCAAAAATTTTGCGTTTGTGTTTTCCCTCCCCACAGGTACCCATTATTAAAAATTCAGTGGTAAACTTTGTTTTAAGAACATAAGACCTCACATGCACACAACATCCTTCAAAATTCAATAAAACAAATCATTATTTCCTTTTATGGCAAATTCAATTTAAAAAAAATGATTTCCAGCGAAGTTGTTGAAATACAAAAAAATCAGGCACCAAAAGGTGTTTTCATTAAAGCTTCTCCTCCTCTGTGAAAGAACCAGGTTGTAGAGGGAGAAGCTCCTGTCTACGTCAGCCGAAGTGATTCTTGCGAGTATATATTGCTTTGCACATCTAGCAAACGATGGCACAGTCTCCTGAATGGAATTCCAGGACTGCACAATGCCCAACACTGATGTTTGGAGCCGGCTTTACACTATTACAGCATCAGGTCCTAAATATTTTCTATATCGCAGAACTTCCGACCCAGGCACACTGTGCAGTTCTGGAATTCCTGTCAGGTTGCTGGCTGGGGGAAGGAACTCCACATTTTGCATCGGGTTCTCGGCATTTTCTTGTAAAAGGCATCCATTTCGAGTCCTGCGCTACAGTAGGCCTATGCAAACTGAACGGAAGACGCGCGCAGCAAAGGAGAATCACCGTCATGTACTCAAACGGTATTAATAGTATTCGCTATTTTCAATTGTAAAACATATAATATTTCCCTGCCATGCCTTTTTCATGCAGATTTTACAATTTTTGCAACATTTTTCGGAAAATCACGAATTTTGCAGCCACAGTGCGGAAAATTTGAAATTACGTGGCCACAAGCAATACAAAATTCTGCGGGGTCAGATAAAGCATGATTCATTCTTTTAAGTTTTGTTCATTCCACTTTAAAAAAAAAAAGACATCTCTATGTTATATTCTAATAACTTTCATGACACCAATTGCTGGATAGGTTCACAAACTCCTGTGTTTTCAATTTTCAAGTTCTCTCTCAGAAGCACAAATTTCCGAAATAAAGATTATAAAGAGCAAGAAGGCATTCCCACATGATATGAGAGAGGAATCCAGTTCCCTGTAATTTATCTGGATTAACGAGACATGACTAGAAGTGAAATTACCAATGGACGTCCTCACTCCCTATTCCCCACCCTCAACCAACCCCATCCCACGCTGTCTCTCATATTATAATGACATGATTACAAATTACTAGTATCACTGACAACTTCATCACCAGGGTCAAGGCACACTAACATCACTTAGCTTTTTAGCAAACATTTCACTTCACCAAAGAATACAAATCATAGCACAGGGAACACTGCAGAAACAACTGTCACTTTGTGACAACAATATACAACACCTCAATGAGGAATAGAATGGCGATGCAGAGAAAGCTGTTTAAACCGAACATCCTATTAACAGTATTTCGAAATGAACAGGCCTGCATTAATAATGTCAGGAGAAGAAAATTGGGAATTTCATAAGGCCTACATGACAAATACAATGACATATAATAAGAAGCACTGAATATGTTGCACAGATACAGCTAGCTGGGAAAACACAACTGTTCTTAAAACATCCTACCTCTATGAAGCCACTGTGTGCTGAATTGTGATACCTCAGTACAACTAACTGTTTTAACGGCAGGTGAATGAATGCAATGTATAGCTTCTTTCTTTCTTATTGCTGTTGATTGCGAAGGAGACTGAAGGTATTTATACACCAGGATCACTTTATGTTGTAACATGCACAAACATTCTTGGCAAGGTCTATCATGGTTTGTCTCAACCAATGAATTCAGTGAGAGATAATCTCAGTTTGTATCTGGCAAGCATCAAACAAATGGAAGAAGAAAGCTCTCAATTAACTAGCATTCAAGCCTTATGATTTTCCTATGAAGTAATGTAACAAAGAATACTAGAGAGTTCAGCACAACTGAAAATTTTTCCAAAAAATATTTCAGACAATCAGTCTTGACTTTAACAACTTCCAATGAATCTAATGACTACAAATAATCTAAATCCTGCTTAAATTGGCAATGATATGCAGAACTGTCTCAATCAATATGATACCATACCTGATTGACTTGCACTTCAAGAAACTATGCCTCACCATTTCACAAACATAAGTGCAATGAAATAACTTGCTCAACACACAGTAAGGTGTTTGTTACACTGGACAAAAAAAAAAACAAAAACGATTTTCAGGAGAATCTACAGATGCCATAATCAGTGAAAGTATATAACATAACAAATTCACACCATTCTTAAAAGCACTTCAAATCTTAGGTCATTACACAGACCCATAAATACAAGCCATGATGATGATGATATGCTATGCAGGATGGATATCAATATAAATGCATTCTAAGTTATTGATAAAATTGCCAATCCAGAAATTCAATCTCCATTGTCATTTCATAAAATCTTTGATAACCAAATCACCACAATTGCTCACATACTCTGAGTCAACTGTACAGACAGCAATATTTGGTATTAGTTGTATTTGTACATGTAATAGGACTGTGGTGTAATCTTCAGATCTGTAGCGTAGCACACATTACTGTCATCAGATCTTACAGATGAGATTACAGGCTATACTCACAGGTATCACATGGCATGAAAGGCTTCCACCAGAGTTTCAGCCAAGATCACTTGGATTACAAATTCAGATCTGTATGAGTATATCTGCCCATATGTAGATTTTCCAATGCCTTCCATGAAAGTGCTATGAAGTATTGAGATGAAAGGATTTAAAAGGTTATCACACAGTCCAAAGCAAATACTCATTGAAATTCAAATGTATACCATTGCAGTCCACAAATTTTTCTTAGTCCTTTACCAATATTAATCATACATTCTCCTGCATTAATGAAAAAGCTTAGGCATACTTGATAACATGTTTTAACCTGTTAAATGCCTCTAAATATTTCTAATATATCTTGCAAACTGTACATATGAACCTGTACAGGTGACCACCACTAGTTAAAAGTGGTTGCCTTAGGTGTTTTCCATACACAGGTTGATATTTTGGGGGGAGTCAAGATGTAAAGGAACTCTTTCCCCTCTGGTTTCCAAGCTTGTCATATGGCACACTAAAAGATAAATTTTACATTCAAAGTACAAACAAACAAAATTTAACCCTATGGTCAGCTGGAAAACCCCTGACTGGCCATTACCAAAAGTCAGATTAGGCAATGGGTGTTTTCCTCATGATTTACGGTACCTGCGATACCAAAAAGGGCAGTTCCATAATAAAGATCACCTTGATAATGATATGGAGTACAAACACATCTAAAATAGGAAAGGTTGTCCCTGAAGGATGATCATTTTGATGGGAGGTTGCCTGGCCAGATTTGACTTTCCTTATCATTTGTGTTGACATCTACTGAATGTCCATCAACATCCAAAGTATCTTAATGAACTTCCTCGTTGATGCCCTTTGCAGTGAGGATAAAGACAAGAAAAATTTTGCTACAAATCAGTACATACAAACATAGCTCATGAACATCATCACATCAGGTGTTATCACAATCTGATATACAGTATAAAATATTACTTCACAAAACAACTGTAAACGAGGCAACAAATGAGGAATCCATTAGGCAAAGAAACTTCAAAAACACAAAATGGTAGAATACTGACCACAACACATACAACTGAAATTACACAAACAATGCAACAAATTGTCCTAATAAATTGCTAACCAATGCCTTGGAAATGGAGTCCAGTCAGAATGCAACTACTTTCCAAGAGACATTTTCTTCTGGTTCAGCCTGTAATTTATAAACATCAAAGTGATATGAATTTTTTTATAATAAGTCTGTACTATTACTACTACATCTACTTCACAAACTGAAATACTGTAAAGTGAGATAATTTTGGTATGAGATAATAATGCTCTAATCTCAATCAATAATATAATTCTGTGACTCTCAATACTCAATGTAATGTTTAGTGCAGCAGTGTCTCATTAATCCAGACACCAGGAAAATAGAAACTTTGTTAAGCTGATTGCATTGTAAAGGAACACATGTTTTCCATATACATATAAATGAGAAATGTCAACCATTAATCGCATGCTTCCAAGTATGAATATAAAAAAGAAGATAGTGTATTGTTGTTCTGTGTCTCTGCAGTCCAGAAGACAAAACAATAGCACTGCTGCTTGGTTAGCTGTCAGTGTCATAATCTCCAGCCTCAATTTAACAAGTATGACGTAAGAAGGAGGGTAATTCTTGACAATATATAAAAATGTTTATTGGTTTACTTTGTATTATACTCATGACATGCAGCACTCATAGTCACGTGCTGACCATCAGCTTCTTACTGTCACATAACGCAAACATAATACCATATACCTCGATACAATACTTCTATGGAGTCACAGTACCTAAAGAGGTTTGCTGTCATGAATGTCACTATGTCATTGTCAAAATTTCTCTTGTGCTTTCTCCCGTTTTCTTTAATGTCCTCTCTTCTTTAAATTCTTCTTCATCATCCATTTTCTTCTACACTGTCCCACAATAACACTCATGTTGTTTTATTCCGGTATACTACATGATCAGGAACATCATAGTCATTAATTACTACTATTTCTAAATGGATGTTGTTAGCAAGAATAGAGCTTGCGATGGTGTGAAATGATGACATTTAATTTCTTTCTTTTCCCTATCTGGTAGATGGTTTCACCGACTGCCCAGAAATTTGATAATTTGAACAAAGGCGTGGCATCCAAAGAACTGGGATCTATAAGATGCAACTACAGAAATGTTTCACTTATTAATAAGCCAAGTTTCTGCCTTTTATTATGAAATTTATCAGCTGAGCACTAACAGATGTGACATATTAACCCTTTCAATTTTAGACTATGTCTGTTTGTAAAGTTAATGCAGTATAAGTCAAAAGTGATTTAGAGATACCTTCACAGATACCCTAGAGATACCTTCAGCATCTGTTTTTCCTTGTTATAAGTTATACACATACATCAATAATTATGTATGACAGAGTGCCATATCAGTGTTTAGCAACATTCAGCTAACTAGATTTGAATATCAATGTCATGAATACTCAACACAACTGTGAAAACAATATTATTCTTTTGTAATACACAGACAGTTCGTAAACAATGGAAACTAAATGTTCATAGAATTAAGCTTCCTTGGAAACAGGGCAGTGGACTTGCAGAGGACAAAAAAATTCAGCAGCATGACGAATATCACCAAATTATCACTGTAAGATGGAGAGGACTAAAACATCAACTGTCAAGATAAAAATTTTGCCATACAATATTAAAAATGTGGTATTTTTGCTGTACAAGTACACATCTACCGGGCCCTATTAATTAAAAATATCTTTTCATTACTAGAACACTTAAGCATAGGGATCTTTGCACAACCACACTGACAACATGTTTAAAAGTACTGAACATCAAGGTCATACAAACAGTATTGGAGTTCTATCTTCCTCTCTCTAAATTGCTTACCAATTTCCTTAGCATGTAATCTGATGGTGTTTTTATTCTACTGCATTAAAACTAACATTCCCTTCTACTATCATCCTTTCCTATATTTATAATATCATTTTATGTCATTATGGATGCTTGTCATTCCAAAATTTCCATCACCAGCACTCCTTTATTGTCGCTGCATCATATCATAAAAGCATTTCCTATATTGCCTAAAATGCTGTTGTACTTTATCAAGTGCTGATGAATTTGGTCTATTCAGTTTTATCCCTTCCTTTATTAAGGGGGGGG
>JAWQUT010000205.1:772554-787561 GCA_033807755.1 Ellobium chinense
AAATATCAAAATTGGGCTTTTGGTATTTTTAGACATTTTGACCTCTTCTGCTATGAGAAAAACAACCTTTGAGGCCAGAAACTCCGTTTTATGCCCTTAAAGGGCACCTCTAGGTGGTCATCTTAGCCTTGTATAAACGCCCTATCAAAACTTCAAATGCGTTTATCTCAAAATGTTGTTTTTCTCCACTTTTTTCCCTAAGGCTTTTTTATTTCTAAACAGACTGACTTCAAATTTGGAATATATCTATCCCATAGAATGTGTTTCAATAAAATGCATCCTTTTATCTAGATTTAATTCATGTTTTTGAAAAAAAGTCGATTATCTGGTGGAAAATTGAGAAAAATACACATCCGTCAACACACATATTTCAAACATTTTTTACTGACATTGTATGATAAATAAACAAAAAACAAATGCATTTTATTATTTTTATAGAGCTATTTTATAAGTGTACAAAATTTGAAATGATCACATTCAAAACTCTAGGAGCCTTAGGCTTTTGAAAATAGCTCATTTTCAACACACGAAATCCAATATGGCGTCGTTGCCATGGCAACCGTACACAAAACCAAAAAAAAATTCTACATTTTTCCTCTAATTTGACCATGCTGAATCTGAATTTAAAGCTTAAAAAGTCCCTAGTTCAAGCATTCACGATTTCACTCCAAGGAGGTGCACCCCCCCTTAATGTGTGCTTACTACTACCCCATTGTAAAAAATGATCAAAAAATCAAACATTGCATTACCAAATGGAGGAGTAAAAAGGCAGTGTGAAGTCCAAAGTAAGGTGCTATATATTTGTAAAGGTGAAAGTGTCCTAGCAAACTCATAACTCTGATTAATGCACTCTTGCCATAAACCTTTCAGAAATGGCAGTATTATTAATTATCACATGAAAACCATGGATTTCACATCAGAATAACAAGATTTAAGAACTAAGGACACATTCCTGCAAAGGAGAACTGCCGATGAAATAGGAGTTCAACAACACTGTTGTACATCTTATCTAAGAGCTTCATATTGTGGAGCTCATCACACACACGGACAAATGTCCCAGGGATTTTAATTCAAATGTTGGATTTTGAAGGTTTCAAGATCAATTTAACCTGTATTGGAAACAACCTTTTCTGTTAAGCACTCTACCGCTATATCATGTTGCCTAAAATTTATAACGTTCTGGTTAAACTGATTATACTTTAGTAATGAAACTTATCAAATACAATTTAACCTGAATGTCATCATTCCCAGAATTCATTTTAGGTTGTTTCTCCTATGTGCAAAAAAAAAAAGATTTCTGTAACATCAGTAATATTTGGCAGAAGCCACACGAATGCTTTCTTGATGTGCAACTTTTTAAATAAGACATTAATCTGACATTTTATCTTTAAAATTTACTGTTGTCATTTCACCACAACACTTGTGAGACAGTACCTCAACTCCCTTCAAAGTGATCTCAATGTGTTGGAATCCTTTGCTCCATCCAACTTTCTAATCAGATCTGTGATTGTCATTCTCTGCATATGTTTTGTATTAAAAAAAAACCATTTAAACTATTATGCAAAGTTAAAGCTTCTCATCTCATCCTCAATTTATCTTGAGTATGGCAGATCTAGATAAACTACACTGTCAATATCATCCTTTCTTGCATCCCCTCCATCATAAACTCATCTTCAATTTAGAGAATTGTCCTACTGGCATGTGAAATGATCTTCTTCCATGCTATTTTGTGTTTGCACACATATCTATGATGAAGTTGGTCTGACATCTCACACTGGAGGGGACAATTACATTCCTGAGCTGGTAATGCTATTTTGTTGTTTTACAAGGTTAATATCTTTTCATTCGTAACAAATTATAATAATAATTTTATTTATTTAGATCTTATTACCAATAGCCTCAAGGCGCTGTACAATTTCTTAATTCAAATATTCTTATGACAATAAGTATGTGATATGTTCATGAATACTTGGGGCAAACAAAGAAGTTTGATTTTGCCAGTTACGTAAAATACAGATCACCCTCTGGACTGTGACCCTAGTGTTCAGTGGTGTGTGGGGTGAACACCTCATTCAGCTGTTGAGTGACTCTTATGAAGGTTGTCCTTCTGCTCAGCTCCTTTAGTTTGGATGCTCCCACATAAGTGCAAGTTGAACGCACACCTCCTAGAATGTCCTGTATGGTTTCCTCAACATCTCCACGGAAAGGAATGGTCACAGTTTTACCCTCAGAGGCTCTGCAAACAAGAAGGAAATTTAACATGTTCTGAAATCTGCGCATGAATCACGAAATATAAGTAGAAATATATTAACTACAAAATTGAAAGGAATGGCCAAAGCACCGTAGGTTAACCAAAGTTTGTATTACAAGTTTACGGTATAACATAAGGGGAAATGTCAGATGGCAAAATTTCTTGGTGACAGCTTCAAGAGCCTTGACTGATCATAACATTGTTTGTGCTTGGCAAACAGCGTACATTGTCATCAGCTTTGATGCAATTTTCACCTTATGCCTGACTAATCTTAATGCACTACACCACCAATGGGCATCAGAAGGAAAAATTGCTGAGGCAGTGGCTGTTTTTACATCTATTTTTTTTCCTCTCTTGCTGCCGCATCATTTATCATACACGTACCACAGCTGTGGCCTGGGTTACAAACAAATAAACTTGCTAAACTTGTCAAACTTGTTATCCAAGGTTCCCTCAAATTCATTAATGAGTCAGTTGGTAAATTTTACTATGAATTGACAGGATCTTTGGGCGAAGATGTTCTTTTCCATCGACCTCACCGAGATTTCGGGTAAAGTGATGTTGTGTTAGGTCAGTTCTACTGTATGCTGCACCCATGAAATAAAAGTTCATACTTTAAACTTCCTGACATAAGGATAACAGTACAGTATAACCAAACAACCCCAAACCTAACATACTCAAAATTCTCAGTTATTTGTTGCAAAGTTCCAGTTCTAAGTCTCATGCTTTATATTAGTTTTATGAAATTATATTCAGTGTTGAAATTGTTCCTTTCATTACCTCAAACTTTTGAAACTCCAGGAGTGGTGACACATCATTTATTCAGTTTCCACAAAACAGGATCATAAATTATCCATCAAATGAGTTAACAACAAATATAATCCCAATCTGACCATTGCAGCAATCATTCTTTGATTGAGAAAGATTAGTTATCCTTCTATTCATTTATGATATGCGATAGTGTCACTAAACTGTTGACTGACACCAACTATGACAAGTAACAGAGCTTCGGTGAAGCTTACAAAGTCAGTATGATGGGTTCTGGGACATTCATATGTAGCAAAGGGATTAATGCATTGAAACCTTGTTGAGCTGACATACAAGTATTGACTCTGAATCCCAAGATTCAAATGACAGACCATGTCACACTTATTATGCAATTATTTTTAATCTGTTACTGAATCCCTTAAGACTCATAATAAGCCAATGATTGTGTGTGCACACATTTGTATATTACAGTAAAGTAACAACATATCGTACTTGTGTGATTGCCTTGTTAAAAAAGCCCATGAAGTGAGGACAAGAGACAAAACAACTGAGGGAAGGGGCATGAAGTGAAGTGTAAGACACTAAAGTGTAAGAGACTAAATACAGTCGACTCTGCTTAATCACCCTCCGCTTAATCGCCTTTTCCGCTTAATCGCCTTGTTTCCTAGAGAACCGAATTTTTTTCTATATAAAAGTCACTGGATAATCGCCTCTCACTCCGGATAATCGACCACTCTTCAGCGCCCATGAATTCAAAGATCAGCGGTTGAAGGGTTACAGCTGACAAACAAACAATGTACACAGGCGGTTTAACTGGGGACCGATGACAGACCGGTTGACTGAGTGACAGCTGCCACCCCGAAATAGGTGTGATAAACCTTTCCTCTCCACCTCCCCCTCCCCTTGTCCCCCTTCATCCCACGCTACGCATCACCGCCTTCACCCGTCCAATATGCTACTGCGCCGAAAGCCGTGGTATAGTCTCCCCCCCCCACACCTTGATTGCGTCCGTCTGGTGGATTTCGGTTAGATCAGAGAACGTGTCATGTGGATGAGCGGTCTACCCCGACCATGTCATCCTGCTCCTTACTATCTGCTGGGTTATTGCGAGGTGGCCAATGAGAGAGACCGCGGAGATCAAACATTTTGTGCGCTACAACACCGTCAAACTCGAGTTTGTCCTGAGTCTGGCGACAAGACGGTGTCAATGCACGATATCAAACCACGACATCAAAGAAATTTAATCTTCTTACCAAAAATATGGCCGAAATTACTTCCTCCGCTTAATCGCCGCTCCGCTTAATCAACCACTTTTTCTGTGATCCCAAGATGGGCAATTAGGCGGAGTCGACTGTATGTGAATCATAGTAATGGGCATTTTTTATTCATATTTCCCATTTCCTTTCAATAAACTGTAAAAAACAGAAAATGGGCATTCTTTCAGTCCAAAATACTATCATTACAGCTAAATTTATCTGTTTCCTAATTATATGATTTAATCAAGCACCATTTTATATCAACTAACTGTCAGTAAGAAGCACTGCATAGTTACAAATGGTGGCTAGCAACTGACAACAGTCTTTACCTGTATTCAGCGACACCTCCTGCATGTTTCTTCATTGCTGTTGCAGAACTCATGCCATAGAAGAGTTTATACTTTTTGCCATTCTTCTCAATAGTTTCTCCTCCAGATTCAGTATGCCCAGCCAGCATTCCTCCAAGCATCACAAAATCAGCCCCTGCTCCGAACGCTTTTGACACATCACCTGGGCATGTGCATCCACCATCCTGCAGATGTTCCATTTATATACTCAATTTTTCCTTACTGGTACATAATATCATTTACTTACAGCGAGAATGATACCACAAGCTGGAAAATAATTGCCTTCTAGCAATGAATATATGTCAGGCGATTTTAAGCAGTTTGCTTTATATGGAGAATATGTTCGATAAAATGTCAGTCAAACTGAGGCTCACGAGAAATCAGCATTCAAATATATAGCATATTGGCGGTCAAAGTTTTACTTTGCAGCCAGCTAAATATCTGACTGACATTAACCTTGAAATACTTACAGAGATGATGTGTCCACCAAGACCATGAGCTGCATCAGCACACTCCAAGACTGCACTCAGTTGAGGATAACCTACACCAGTCTTCTTACGAGTTGTGCACACTGAACCAGGGCCAATGCCAACTTTGATGATATCAGCACCGGAAAGCACCAGCTCCTCCACCATCTCCCCAGTCACAACATTTCCTGCCTAAAATTAAAATTAGACTGAGTCAGAAAGCTTACCAAAAACTGCATTTTGTGATAAACATCTCACAAAATGTAAACATGATAAAATACTGATTTTTACAAAACAGACTATTTTTTATAACTAGCTTTGACAGAACAGCAGAGTAAATATCTTATGCTAAAAGACTGTGGACCCTATCAAAATCTGTATAAATCTTAAGTAACTTTTAGTTCGCTGGCTTTATTCCTTGGCATGTGAGAAACAGCTAACATAAATCTCATTCATTTCAATTAACTTAAATTTATTTGCATATTACTGTATTTCTAATTACTTAGCAAATTCGTTATAAAAGACGACTTTACCATAATGGTATGTTCTGGATACTTTTTGCGAACATCTCTCACAAACTGGACAAAATGTTCAGAGTATCCATTGGCAACATCTATGCAGATGTACTTGATTTCTGGGACAGCCTCTAAGATGGCACTCAGTTTTTCCAAATCACCAGCACCAATGCCAGAACTTGCTGCCACATACTGTAAGAAATATATGAAATAAATCATAATACGAAAATACCAAATTTCTTTTCTTGCAAGTGATTCAGTCTGAGAAGACTTACAGTTAAATATTTTTTAACCCCGTAATTTTTTGAAAAATTCACGTCAGTCATGATGTACTACACTCAGCAGCCAAGAAGTGATACAGTAGGTGAAGCCCTTCTGGAATACCACTGTAAAGATACATGTACATGCACTGCATCTTGGCATAATCAGTGGCTACAATGCAGCAAGGCATTACTAGCTTCCCATTTTGGCAAGAAACTTTGGAATGGGGGTATATTCACAAATTTTGCAAATAAGCGAGTCAATTCTACCCTAATTCCTGTCATTTAACTTTTCTCTAACTAAGCTTCCACATTCAGTTCCACAATTTATGATAAATATTTTTTAATATGAGTCTTCATCCATCTGTCCTGTTCACTGCAGTCATAAGAGTTAGTACCAAATATAATTTTGGATGCTTACAAAACATTTTTTCTCTCTCCATAATATATAATATATACACCAAACACATAATTAAACCATCAACAGGTGTATACTTACGTCAAGTACATTCTTGTTATTTTGCGCAAATTCCTTCCACTCCTCTACAGAGTAATGCTTGTGAATTGTTGTAAACATAAGGTGCTGAAATTGAACAATAATGGAAAAAGATTATGATGTGGAGCAGCCGACACAACTGTCACTGATTTCAAAAGCTATCTGCCTGTTACATTACATACAGATATATCTATATTTCTCGATGTTAAATATAACAGTTACATTTTTTATTTCAAGTTGAAATTGATACCCAAATCTCTCTGAAACTACAACTGCTGTGTGAAAGAAAAAAAAAAAAGAGGAGGAAATAATTATTCAACTAGCTTGACACTTGCCAGACAGCAACATAATTACCATACTAACCATTAGATAAGACTTCAACAGTTGGTGCTATTGGATTTCTATCTCAATGTTACATTACTGACTTAATCAAAACCAGTTTGTACCTTTGCTAATGCCTTGGCCATGTCAAAGGTGCCAACAGTATCCATGTTTGCAGCAATTACAGGGATACCCGTGTAAGTCTTCCCTGAGTTGCGGAAAATGAAGGAACGAGTCAAGTCAACCTGGAAATAAGAACAAAAAGAACTTATGGAATATAGCTTTTTAAACCTAGGAAGCAACTACAATGTGCACAGCCTTAAGAACTTCAAACAGTATCAGTGAAAAAAATCAACATTAAACTAATGACCTATCAAGGTTTTGAACTACAGTTTATATTATTATCAGCTGTCAGTTTAATCATTATGCACTGATGACAGCAAAGTAGACTGGTACATATAAATCATACCAACTTAAAATTTACTAAACAATGCATCTTTGCTCAAAACATATTTACCAAGAAATGATGCATCTCATACTGGTGTAAAAGGCAGCTGCAGATTTCACAATTATGCATAGAAACCTTGTAAATACTCATTTTTATTTTCCTCTTAATCCTTTGAATGTTGGCTTAGTCTATATTGTTTGTTTCTTTTTCTTTGAGGCTATCTACTTATACTATCAAATTGTGAAAATTCAGACAAATCTTGCTCTCTTAAAAAATATTTTTAAGGACTTTATATGTAACGAAAAAAATATGACATTCCAGCTATTCTAAAAGAAGGTAGGCCAGGACATATCATGACATGCTAGATTTTCCAGCTGTGGTTGCCAAAACATCACCCAAATTTGACTATAACAAACAATTTCTCCAACAAAACCATGCAGAACTGTCTTGCTAGGTATAAGCAACATTGTCACTGAGTGGGGCCATTTCATAAGAAGACATTCACATACTTAGACCTTTCAAACTTGCTGATCTATGAGATGACCGGGCCCACTGCAAAATTTATGTTAAACAGAAGAATCACTTGCAAGTAAAGATGGAGTCAGGAATCACAGTAATACCAGGAATTGTCATGAGTTGAATGATTTGTGAGGGCCTCTTAGGCGTGATGTTTCTGTAGTAGTGAAATGCAATATGATGAGGTGGGGTGGTGAAGAGAGTTGGGGAAAAAAAATAAGCCAGATTGGGAGGCACCATTTCTGTATCTCTCTGTTTCTCTTTTTCTGTCTTCATAATTTTTTGAATTAGGCTTTCTTAGTCGTATTAATCTACAGGGGCAGGCCTGGTGGTTTTGTTTTCACTGTCCAGTATGTCTTTGATCCCAACAACAAAAAAAAAAGACAAAGAGGATAAGGTGAAAAGTGCATTTTCTTAAAATTTTAAAGATCTGTCACTGACAATGCTGAATTGTCCACAGCAATATGGTCAAAAGGATAATGAAAAGCAACAAAGTGCACAGTTTTGCTTCTCAACATGTACAGAGTGTCACAAAAAAAACGGGACCGTCAATTTTCTTAATAAAATCTGCAATTTTCAACATAGTCTTGAAATTTTCAAGAAACCGAAAACATTCAGTGCATGATGTGTGGTGAAAATTTCACGAAGCTGCATTTATATTTGCACACCTTAGTGCGCACTAGAAAAGAAGATGGTATAGCGAAAATTTGCATCCTATCATGGCGCTGATGTGCATTAACTTTGGAACGGATGTTGATGTTCCTGCAGTGCAAAAACAATTGTTTTTTTCAATTTCTTTGCACTTCCGAAGTCTGTTTAGACATTTCCCCTGTTACATTACAATGCCTTGGACCATGCAACATAAAATATTTGTCCTGGAAACCTACTTCAAAGCGGGTTCCTTTGTCAAAACAGGTTGTTTGTTTACAAAACATTTTGAATGCAGACACAGTCCCAGAAAAAGCAGAATGTATGCCTGGATTCAACGTTTCAGGCGAGAAGGCATAGTAGAGAATCTGAATCGACAGGTTCTCGGACGCATCTCTTATTCAGGGAGACCCCGCCAGGCTAGATCTGCTGAGAACATCAATAGCATTCTGGACTTCACTGACGTTTCGCCAGAAACTTCATTCAGACACTGGGTGCCAGAGTGTCAGTATCCCACGAAAGTGTCAGGCGGATTTTACAATATGATTTGAATCTATAACCGTACAGAATTAGCATTAAACAAAAACTCAACCATACGGACATTACGGCGAGGATTGATATGGCTGCTTGGTTCTTCTGGCAACTTGAGGCACATCCTGACTGGCTGGACAACATTTGGTTTAGCCATAAGGCCCACTTCGTGCTAACTGGTTATGTGAATTCCAAAAATTGTACAGTCAGCCACCGACATATGTTATTGAGAAACCATTGCACGCCAAGAAATGTACTGCATGGGCAGCCATGAGCAGCCAAAGAATCATCGGACCTTTTTTCTTTGAGGACGAGGACGGCGTCGTGCAGACAGTGCACTCAGCACACTACCTGGAAGTGCTGAAGTGGTTTTGGGCTGCACTTGGACGGAAACAACTCGACAGAAACACTTAGTGGTTTCAGCAGGACGGTGCCACTGCCCATACATCTACAATATCCCTGGCCTGGCTGAGGGAGAAGTTTAAGGATCGCATCATCAGCCGCAGATCAGACATCAATTGGGCACCACACTCTCCAGACTTAAACCCACTGGACTTCTTTCTGTGGGGTTTCCTGAAAGATAATGTGTATCAGGGGTCCCCAGCATCAATTGAGGAACTGAAACAAAACATCAAGGATCAGATTAGAATGATCCACGATCCATCCTGACACTTGCAAACGTGTATTCATAAATTTCAAGTGCCGCCTTCAGGTGTGCGCCATGAGAAAAGGGAGGCATCTGGAACATGTCATACACGCAGCCTGAGAATTTTTTTTTTTAATGATTCTGTAACAGAATAAATTCTGACCTTCTACCTTTTCATCAATTTCAATTGTTATGCCTTAAATTCATAAACAGCATGTTGCAACCTCGACTGCGTGCATTTTGACACATATTGTGTAACTTTATTTTCATGCTTTTTTAACTTTAGGTTCCTCTCTATAATTTTTTATATCTTTTGCTGTTTTTCATATTTGTTGCCGAAACTTTGCAAGTTGATGCTCCATTGGCTTTTCTTGGTTTTGACAAAATTTTATAGGGTTTGCTTGAAAACTTTTCCTGATATGACAATTACAGAGGGTCCCGTTTTTTTTTGTGACACCCTGTACTTAATCAAAATGGGCAGTACCCTATGCATATTTGAAACGTCCTAGCTTAAGCTCACCAAGAATGAGTATACCCAGCAAGGGTGAATAGTTTCCAAAAGCTAATCAGACTATTTGTTCAGCAGCACACACCAGAAGATTATACGCCAAAGAAACAATTCTATATCACATTTGGTTGTTTATGAATGAAGAATAAAGAATTTATCAAGAGAATTCTAATGTCTTTGACATATCTAACTTTCTAATCTGTGATTAATTGTTCTTCACTAACCCAGCTCCTTCTATTTTCATACATACACATGGATTATCAGCATTTCGATATTTCACTTAGACAGAATCCAATTATATTGGGAAGGCAGATTTTGAGTAACCAGGTTAATGACAGTGCCAAACTTAAGAATACAGTCAAATCCTTCCCTAATAACAATATTGGATTAAATGAAGTAATAATAGTTATAATAATAAAAGAAGCTGACAGATGGCCTAAATGATTAATATCAAAGCTCTATTGAGTGCAGATTTACGAGACATCAATAGAAACAATTATCTTAATTGTTAAAGTAATTATCTTAATTACTCTAAATAGGAAAATGTCTTCTACATTAAATAACTTTACCCTTTTAAAATGCATGCCATATCAGTACAAACTCATCCGCTGACAATGAACACAGAGTCCATGTCAGTACATACCTCCCTGACAGACTGGCAAGGTCACGCATTGAACCAGCACTCTCCTGACTGGCCAGAAGAGCGGCAGATTGTGCAGTGGACAATAACCGACCTTTATTAGGCCCAGCACTAACTACAGTAGTGTTAAATAAACCCTTTTGTGTATTGTTGCACTGCACCAATGAGAATGATTGTCAGAAAAAAAGGGAAAATGGGTGTTACATTAGCTTTAATAATACAGTGGACCCTCCGAGATGAGACCTTTGTAAACGTTTATTAAAAAGGTCTTAACTGGGAGGGAATCATAACTGAGAGGTTCGCACTAATACTAGTGGAGGCAGGTTTTGCTCACACCTGTGCTATAGTCTCTACAATACACTCAGCAGTCTCTCCAGCCCTGTTCCTCTTTACAACATTGACCCGCTCCTCAAACGTGAGTGCCTTTCACATGCAGTTGCTTATAGTTGCAAGTCTGAGTTAATGTGTGCAGCCACGGTCTAGATAAAAATTATGACCTGATACGCACTCGTTGGCGAAAGATGTCATTTCCTGGGTCCAATCATATTCAACTAGCGTAAGCAACATTGCCACCAGTGTATTCATACATGGGATGGACAGAGTAGCCTAGGCCCACCTTGCCTTGCCTATCAATTGTGCACCGAATCAACGAGGCTCGAGTGGCTAACACTGCTGGAATGTCATGAGGCAGATCGACTGGCAACAAACTAACGACTACGTGTGTTCAAACCATGCAGGTGGGTCGCAGTTCAGAGGGGTGGGAAGACTGAACAAAGGTTCAGGGTGGGTCGCATGTTAGGTTTCGGAGAAAAGTGCTGTTCGGAGGTCCATCACGAGATTTTAGGTCATAATTGACAGGAAGTCGTAATTGAGAGGGTCTTATCTCGGAGGGTCCAGTGTATAAAAGAACAGGTATATGGTAGTGAAAATTGGATGCATTAATTGAAGACTTGGTTGCTTCCCGACAAAAAAAAAAATATGAGCCAAAATTAAGAAAAATGCACACTTTCTTTTTTTCCATCACAAACATTCGGTGCTACTCTGAGCAGCTATGATATCTCAGAGTGTCTCAAAAAGACAAAACATGCAAATGATTCACATTCTATATTATGCATGTATTTTGGTGAATAGCAGATGCACCCACTGAAATGTTTCGGTTAAAAATATTATCAAGCCATTTCTCTTTTTGTTTTGAGGAGTGAGTTAAAAGTGAGTACAATTTTGCTATACATTTTATGATTATGAATGTAGCAATATCATGCAGTAGTTTGCAAGTCCAACAATATTCTTGGACATTCTATGATGTTGATTGCAAAATGCCACCTGCAGTTTAAGAACATTCCTATTAGGTAGTATTTCTAATTCAGATTAAGGTCCACAGTATCTGTCACTTCCAATATATAAACTGTAATCATCCCCTACTCTCGACCTGACTTACTCAATTCAAAGCCAAGCATCAGCATGATTTTTCCCAACACATAATCTAGGCAGCTAGAGCTCTAGACACAAATTATATTATAGTATTTTTTTTTTTAGATTATACAAGAAAATGTGCAGTCCATTTGACACTTTAGATCACAAAAAATGCTTGCAAAAAAAAGCATCCTTAACTTTTGAAGTACGCTTTACATTTCATCTTGTCTCTCAAAATTGCAAGAGTCTGCAGAGACCTAGAAGGTCAAGTGCATGTAGGTCATAGATAGTTCATCATGGCCAAGCAGCCATAACACATCAGAGATCTACAGTGCCCACAAGGCGGCAGTTTTAATCAACTCTATTTTCAAACTCTTCGATGTAGATCTACATGTAGTAAACATGCCCTCTTCTTAAAGTTAATCTTAGCCTGAATTAATACAGTTACATCAACTCAGGTAACTATCTATTGTCTACATAGTCTATTCTCAAAACATTCAGAACTCGGATCTATGCCAAGGGCAGCACAATGATCTCAGATTGTCGCAAGCACCAGAATTTTTTTTTCACGTCGATCTGGGATCAATATCCAATACAATGTCTTCATGTCAAGCTGGGATCAACACAAAGGGCATGTCATTATTATATTCAGGTCCAAGCAGAAAGGCAGAGTTCCAAAGTGCATGACACTAGTGATGGAGCACAGACTACTAAAAGTAGATCTAGACTTAATCTAGAGTCTAGTACTAGTTTAGGGCACTCCTAGCGAAGTGCGGTCACTACCGTAGGATAAATTTNTGAATGATCTGGCATAAAATAGTAAATTTGCACATATTGTCTAATATGCTCTCAATCTTCTGTATGCTTCAAGAGATGAAGAATCAGCTATGTCATTTTTGCAGCAGCATGGCTTGCTAAGGATACCTCCAAATTGCATTGTTTGTGCACGTCTTATGACGTTGGTGACAACAGGAAGAGGTGATGAGCAGGTCTAGGTGTCTAAGTCATAAGAATATTAAAGAAAGGTTCGTACTGGGAGAACTGTCACCTGCCGTATGGCAAAACTGTAAAATTTCTTTTTTTATGGGCATTACAAGATACCTATTTCAACAGGTGTTGAACTACAGGCTCAGCCAAAAGCACTAGTTTGCAATGCATGAGTTTTTTTCGAGATGTTTGTTCATGGTGGCTCCTGAATAATCCATACCAGATCGGTGGGCCAGGGCTATATAGTGGTGGAAATAGATGAAAATTTTATCACAAAATGGCAAAACAATGTGGGCCACACAGTCAAACAACGCTGGGCGTTCAGTATTATATGTCCTGACACTGACCAAGGTTTTTGGTACTGATACCGGACAAATCAGCAGCAACTCTGCTCCCACTTATCCAGGAACACATAGCTCCCGGAAGCATATCCCCACACTTGCTTCTGTAGACAGAAGGTCAGCCGGCCTAATGCGCATGTGCGGAAACAGCAACCAGCTGTGTTCACATTGGAAAACGGGTCAGACATAAAATATCGAAAGAATAAGCTAGAGAGCGCATAATAAATGTTGGGTCAGCTGTGAATATAGTCTAAACCTCAGCAATTACCGACAATGTGGGATTGTGGATCAGTTTGATTAACACAGTGACTGTGCAACAAGACTACACACTTAGAAATCAAATTTCCTGATAATTTAGAGATGTAGACTAGACTAGTCTAGGCTACCGGTAACTTACACTCACTCGAGATCATGTAAACACAGCTGATAGCTTTTTCTGCACATGCGCAATAGGCCAGCTGACCTTCTGTCTGCAGGTGCATTTACATCCACACTGACGGACTTCTTTTTTACAACAACATTCCAAACCTCCAAGTGAACCCCCCATATCAACATTTAGTGGTAATTCATGACCAGAATTTTGTTGACCCAAATACAGGTGCATGTTCGAACCATGTCGAGTGTTACTAAAAGAATTGCAAGAGGAGATTTAAGAACAATGGCTGGAGTGCAAAATCCTATGCTGGTACTGGTAGGACATCGACTAAAAGTAAAAGAATTGCAAGAGGAGATTTAAGACAATGGCTGGAGTGCAAAATCCTATGCTGGTAGGACATCTGGATGAGTTTATGTGGAGAGAATTTCATGGGAAAACTGGCCAGGAGGCCTTGCAAAACATCACTGCTCGCATTGCTCAGTGGTACCCAATTCCGTAGGTAAGTTGTGTTGATTTATATTTTGCATGTTCTTTATTTTTATATATATCTGGCTCTTTAAAGAATACAATTAAGGTTTTTCGCTCTAAAAATTAGGCTCCAATCTGGCCCATGGCCAGGACTTTATTGCAACTGAAATTATCCGTATTCGATTTGTTGATAATGAAAACTGGGCCTTTTGACAGTACCGATTCGGCGATTCCATGACTTGTCTACAACCTACGACTAAAATCACTAAATGAACTTATCATCGGTGCTGTCGTTTGAGATAGCCGAAAATTGATATCGACCAGCCTACCTACAACATAAACAGCCGGGACCGCACTTTGCTGGGAGTGCCTAGTTTAGTGCTGAGTCTATGTTCGACAAAGCACATTTCGGAGGAAACGACACTCAAAATTCGTGTCAACTGCACGACTTACATCGGCCCGGCTTCTTAATGTGCTTCTCTTAGGTCTGACAAGAACGTCCTTGAAGTCCAATTTAACATCGTTGTCAATGTGTGGCATTTTGCTGTATGTGAGATGGCTGCAGTACTAGTCTAGTAGTAGTAGTGGCAAGAACAGTCTTATCAACAGGGTCAACTTAGTTACTCAACCCTCGATTTATCATGCGCTCTTCTTCCCAGATGGCCGATGGGAATATTTGGCATGTCATCAGAGTGGACTCCCTTGGATGTACACGGCGCATTAACATTTTGTTGTTTTGTTTTTTATTCGCCGAATCGTCCCAACCACTTCTTTCCCCTCATCTCTCTCCCTCCCCTCTCCCCC
>JAWQUT010000205.1:787570-805365 GCA_033807755.1 Ellobium chinense
CCCCCTCCCCCCTTCAAACTATGCAGTCCGTCACGCGCACGATCAAAGTACCAATACAGTTTTTAAAGAGTCTCTATTAAAATTATGGTGAAAAGCGCCTCGCTCGCCGATTTTTTCGAAATTTTATAGAAGGAAAAACTGATAATCTACAAATCACAGGTCCAATATAGATCTAGACTAGGTTCTAGGTATATACTTTAATGTGCACTTACAGTTATACATATATGCTGACCTCAGTCTCTTCTTGATAATTTGATTAGAAATAAATTATAGCTAATTTTGCTGACCCAACATCCTTATGTTAAAACTAAAACCCAATTATCCATGGTTTTATCGGGTGCATTTATACTTTCCCTACTACAGTAGCAAACAAATAAACAAATCTTAAACAGATTTGCAAGAATTCTACTCCTGTAAAATTGTCATGGCTTTATGGGGTTTTATAATGTGGACGACGAAATTCATTACAGTCTCCAAAGTAAGTTAAAGTAAGCACACTAGACCAGTGAAAGGTGTTAACTTCAACCGACTTTCACATTACCAATTTTTTTCTAGGAAAACAACTTGTACATTCCATAACATTGTTACATAACATTATGGGCAATCTCTTTAAAAAAGGAGGAGAAATTGTTAAGATAATGTACTGCAATGTAGGGTGTGGTAGGTCATCGCTGCACAGGGTAGATCGTGACTAATGCAGCTGTCAGCCTCCTCCACACCACCTCCTCCAAACACTTTCTTAACCATTTCAATGCAATTTTACTGGGTTTCGTTACATTTGGGAGCAAAGGTATTGCAAGCCAAGGATGGATTTCGTGATTAAGATAATAAATCTTACCACAACAATTGAGAGTTTGGCCCATGACCCTTCAATTCAGAGTTCACTTTAAGCAAAAGTCCAGGTGAAGCAGTTGATTTCAATTACACTGAAATCCGCAAGAAGTGAACTTGCTTGATGTGAATTTTCGGTTGAAGTGAACTTCTGCTGAGGTCCAGGCCTATTTCTTTTCTATTTTATGCTGTTGAAATCAACGGTTTCACCCAGACTCTCTCTTAAAGTGAACAAGAAATTGCATGATTGTGGGACAGTCTCCGCATTGTTGCAACACCACGAAACCTATCCTGAGTGCGCAACACAATTGCTCCCAAGTGTAACGAAGCACAATAATATTGCATTGTGAATGGTTTGGAAAGTGATGATGTGGTGACGAGTGACCACAGAGTTAGTCGATCGGTTTCCTGCATCATGGACCTACAGCACACTATCCATACATGCAACAGCACACATTCCTCCTCACCCTCACTTGTTTTATTTAAAGAAATGCTTTATTTGATACAAAAAGTTCCTTATACCATAGCTCTAACAGTACTGCTTGAACTTGCACTTGCATCAGCAATACACTTAATCTTGCTGGCCTTTCATGTTATGAGGGTATACGTTGTTTCCCTTGAAGAGTGGAAAATGTAAATTCCAGTTGAAGTGAAAACTTTTTGCTGGTCCCTTGCTGTTCACTTTAAATGGACTTCATTTATAGAATAAGGAAGAAATAGGCTCAGACCTCAGCACAAGTTCATTTCATCCAAAACTTCACATCATGGAGTTCACTTCTTTTGAACTTCACTGTACTTTGCTCAACATTCCCTGTGGGCGTATACTGTATTTGCATACAGTTTGGAAACCATTACTAATAATTTACTGCATGTATTGTAGAGCTCATGTAACAAGACAGTGCTTTACCCAAAATCTAAGCTAATCCAATAGAAAAATGAAATTCCCATCCAAAAATCAAATAACCTGATAACGTTTCAGGGAACCTTTGACGACATGATACTGTATATGATGCACAGACAAGGGAGGAAATAGTGAAGGAGAGAGAAAGAAATGAGTTGTTGCCCTAGCAATGTTTCCTTCCCTTGTCCACTGCTGGTCTGGTGCATGTAGATATGTCTGTTGTGTGGTGAATACTGTGTCAATCAAGGGCAAAACACAAGTATCTGTTTTGTCCAGTTTATGCTGTGCTATAAACCAATTACAGTATGCACATGCTATGTCAATATTCTGTTTACTTAAATCATTCCCTCTCTTTCATTTTGTTTCATTAGTTCCTTGAAGAGACATCATTCAGAAGATATCAGTCAGAATAATTCACACCATCATCATCTACATAACAAAATATCCACCATCCACCAAGTCACCCTGGCCATCATCATCACCAATCACATTTATAAGGACAGCAGTATGAACAATATGATATAAATCAATATGATACAAATCAATACATTTGAAAGTTGTATATTTTTACCATTATATTGAAATTTATTTATAGTTCATCAACATGATTTAAACAAAAGCATAATGTTACATTACATAACACTCAAACAAAATATATCAGTTAAATAGGACAGGTCAACATTACATCCAAATTAAAAGAAAAATATGGTGATAACAATATTTCTGAGACAATTTACTATATTATAGTCCTCATTCAACAGTGGATGAACAATCATATGAAATATATGTGACACTGAAAGTTTCCTTAAGTAATAGTTACACCTTTCACTGAATAAACAGTTTGTTGGCTACAGTTATGCAGACACTGAAAACATGAATGAGGACACACTGTGGTAGACTAAGGTTGTGGGGAAATCATATTAAGCTATAAATTTGCCACATCCAAACATTACTAAGTATGACATCACAACACCATTAAGGTGTTGACAATTTCAGGAAATTTATACTTTTCATCAGAATATGAGGATGCTGACTGTTTTTGGTTCATATGTTCATTTGTGCATCCTAAAAATACTGAAATAGTTTTATATTCCAAAAAGTTCTGACAGACATTCTTTACACATAATATGATATTAAATTTTTTTAAACTGGCCCTTCCATGAAATAATATAGTGTGATCTTGTAAAACAGAGACAAGGACAGTGGTGACAGTAATACTGAATGAAGCTTTATACACTTAAGAGCAAGATGCTGAAAAGAGAACTTGGATGTACTTTTATGTAAGACCTGAAAAAAAACAGATCAAGATAGATATCAGGTCATGATGTCACATGATACAGTAGAACCTGTATATACAGCTACCAACATCAATTCCTTCGAGAAGCAGTCATTTTAAACAAGTGATCGCCTTACACAGCTTGATTGTTTGGGTAAAGATATAAAGCTTTTAAATTGTTATATCTTGGTTGGAGGCTTGGGGCTGCATCTGGCATTTCAAAATGATAAATCATCTATCCAAAGTAGCAAGAAAACATTTTTAAAGTCTATGGTTGGCTGCAAGTTCAAATTAGCCAGACATGAATCACCTTTTGCTTTATGCTACTTTAGATATGAATAAGGTTGGCATGGGCCATGTTTGACAGATGGCTGCCATTGGAGGTACATATATACTGTACAGAAAATATAAATCATGGTTGCCACAGTAGGTGATCGCAATATCCAGGTGTTACCAGAGCAGGCTCTGCTGTATGCCTTGTCAGTGTCACTGTAAATTTTCTTTTGGTTAACATTTGAAAATGCACCCAGAGTTTATTCAAATTTCACAAATGTGGTCCCAAAAAAAAAATACAGTGATCTTTAAAATTATGCTTAAAATATACACAATCAGTCACAAATCCTTTGGCGAAGAGGAAAACTTAAAAGAATCATGTTTCTTAATGCATGTTATCTAGAACATTCTAATTCCTTTCTGCAATTCAAGAAGTAATATTACATATCCTGTATACTTTAAAACATAATGGCAAGAGACTGTCATATAAAATATGAGGAAGAGTTTAATGCAAAAACCACTCCAAACCATATACCTTCCACAACAATCATAAACATATAAAAATTATGTGGCCTAGAAACCATGAGATTCGCAGCTTAAACCATTTTGTAGCCTTCAGATATGCCTATTTTTACCATCAAATGTGTTAAATCTCAATCTAACACTCTAGAGACAAGCTTAGAACTGTTCCTACTGAAATTTCTTCATGAGTCCACAAGAGTAGACTGGTAATACAACAACATGAAATTTATTATCAGAACAACAATCTTCCCCACTGCATGTCTGGACTTTAATAAAATTTGATCTTGAGTACCATGAATCCATGAATAATGTTACAAAAACAACAAAGCATGGTCATGTTCGTTGGCAAACTCTTAACTGAATGTCATAGAATGAGTCATGAAAAGTCAAAACTCACATGAAAATAAACATGTATAAATAAGTGTAAAAGAGATCTGCAAGGGTCATAATGCTTGACTTACATTTACACTTACAACCAGTCATGGAAAAGTTGACATTGAACAAATATTTGTCAAAAAATATGCTGTATAGGTTTTCTTAATGAAAACAGAACTGAGGATCATGTTTATGGACAGCTTCACCTCCACCCTCTCATTCATGGCAGGCATGACACTGTAAAGGGGTATCAAAGTAGCCTTTCATATCACATTGGTACCACTTGCCAGCAGAGTGATGTGTTCTGCAAGAAAAATCTGAGACATAAGACTATGTTCACATACAGTGGCAACATGCTGCATGATCTGTTTTGTATGAGTGCTGGTCAAAATCTGTTAACTGATCTGAGGTAGGCCTAATGAGAGAGATCCACAGCTTTGGGTCATTTTCCTGAGCGTAATTCCCTCAGATACATTTCAGGTTTTTAACTCTTTCCCGCTATACTTTAAACATAAATCTGTTTCAAGCCTTCATGTAACAAAATTCAAACCCCTAGGTCTCAGAGGTACTTTGCTTTACCATGCAAAGTTTCGCACCTGACACCTGGTGGGGGAAAGCAAATCAACCCTTTGAAATTAGAATGTGGTAAGAACAAATGCAACCAGCAGTTGCTGTTGAGAGTGTTATTTTGTCTCTTTAATTTCAAGATGTTAATGATATTTAGTTTAATTAACATTTATGTAACTTAATCATCATTACCCTCAAAGTACTAGAAAACTGATTATGGTAGCACGGAGAATGTTCATGCTCAAGCACACACCTCTCCAGCTGAGAGTACATTAATAATTGGTTCTCAAATTTACAAGGCCAATGATCAGAAAATTGTCAGGACGCCTTTTTATCCAATGCCAGATTGGAGAGTGATTATTCTTTGCATTTGAGATAAATGATCAAAAGCCTGCCTGTTTGCCATCCAAATTCAATCTCTTCCCAAGCTTTTCCATTTGAAATCATTTTCAAATGTTGATTCCTCTCCCAAATTCTTTCCCACTTTGAAACATTTTTCTTTAGGATGGTTAGAAACAAATTCCTTTGGATCATGCAGCAGTTCCCTCTTTTGAAAAATACAAGAAAGCAAAGATAAATTAATAATTTATTATTGCCACAGTTACCCTGATGTAAAAGCAGTCGTTATGCAGGATTGAATGGATGAGAGATGGGTGGGTAGGCAGGTGAACATACCCTGATGTAAAAGCAGTCATTATGCAGAAGTGAAGGATGAGAGATGGGTGGGTAGGCAGGTGAACACAAGGATTAAGGGTGAACTAAATTTACATTTATTCATGTGAAAATACATGATAAATAATTGGGACCATGCACGTATGGTGCAAAATCGTCAGTTTGATCCACATCTTGGCTGTAAAACAGACACTGTTGTGAAAAATCATTCGGCTTGACAAACATTCTTCAAACTTGTTATTGTACTTAGTTTATTACAGAAGGAGTTGCTAGGCAAACAGAGGCAGCTAGATGATAAGCTTCACTTTAAAGTGTCTACAACAAGGATTAATTTCCATGCTAATCTAACACACTTTGTCATAACATATAATAAACTGTAAACAAATAAAACCTATTGATCCAGACTTGATATCTGCATTTAAACAGATGTTTGCTTCATTGAGACTATTTTTTGCTTGGTCATGCGCCGCAACAGAACCTCCATTATCAAATACCCAATCATTGCCACAATACAGATGGCTCCAATGATGTAGATCTTCATGGCCATGCAGACACTGTTAGAGTAGCTAAACAGGATTGCAACACCTAGGCCTTGAGCAACTCTCAGTCCAGCATATGCCTCTTCATACTTGTCAGAGAAGATCACACCCATTAGACCTAAGTTGAGAATAGAGGAAATGAAAAGATAGGCCACATTCTTAAACACAGATGAAGGATCTATAGATGTGGAGTTTAGGTTGTTCAGAGAATTCATGGACAAAATTAAACTTCACATCCTCAAGAATAAAACTGCTACATCTCATTTTTGGTTTCAAAGACAGATATTTGGCAGTATGCATAACTAACAGTATAACTAACATGTGTCTAACAGTATATTTCTTAAGTGAAAGGGCCTATAACTATCCAGTAAGATATTCTAGGATGTGTCCTATTTCTAAGTGACAGGGCCTATAATATGCAGTAAGCTACTCTAGGAAAGGACCAAATACGGTTCACCTGAGGTCTATATTTTGTACCAGCAAGCCCAAGGTGCTGTAATATTATAATACCATTTCTTCACAAAAAAGGTAGACTACTTGACAACAGAAAATTATCTCAGAGATAGGCAATTTGCAAATGGGTTGCTTATGTGCTTGCTACAAGCCAACACATCCATTAAATGTCACAGACAAACTAGATCACAAAGTCACTGGTTAAAAAACAGCATCGAAGCTTGATATTGCCATTATTTTTTTGCTCTGTCGAATGTAGTTGTTTTTTTCCATCTCCTGAAAAATTCACTCAAATGAGATAGGCAAACTGTCTCTGACTGTGACGTTATGCAACCCCCCACCCACTATGTTAATCTTTCACTTACTGTTGACTTGGCAGTTCCAGATTCCATCACTGATTCCCCATATTCCCATTACAAGGAAATAAGGAACAAGAGTATCAAGAGATGGATGCCACACTGACATGAACACCAGCACACCCAAATTCGAGGCTGCTCCTACATTAAGGAAGAGAAGAGAAAAAGAAAGATTCCTGTGAGATTTCCTATCAAATGAATGCATTGGGCAGCCTTCCTCAATTTCTCAAAGTAGTGTACATGCAGTAACAAACAGAGCAAGAGGAATGATATGTTTGGTATACTTATATTTGGCAAATCTGCCCTAAATGTTCATGACATTATAGCTGGCCAAACTCCTCAAGGCAGGATACCTTGAGTATTACACACATAACAGGGGCAGGCAAGTGCTGTTAGCCTAACCCACAACATGTTGTCACGAAGTTAATTTAATTTGCATTTTTCACAGTTAAAACATGCATTTGCCAAGATCTGATAAACACACTGAAATGTATCTCAAAACAGTCAGCTTATAACGCACCCCTGTAATATGTGCAAGATTTGCTTTCTCAGTCAAAAAGGTGTAAATTTGGAGCTTTGAGGGTTACCTTACTTTTTCATACATACTAGGCAAATGTAAGCCTTTTCCATGTTCTAAATTTATGCAGCCCCCAAGACACAGCTGTTTATTCTGATATTGATTTTGACAGGTATGATGAATAAGACAATTTGTTTGAAGTGCCTATTCATATTTCCTGCATAATAAATTGCAGGATTAAATTGAATTACACGTACATTAAAACCCAGCCAGTGGAAAAATGTGAATGTTTCTGTTGGTAAACTTTAAGAGTTGGATTAGGAAATGAAAGTTAGGAAAAATCAAGGTGCTCTACAATGATTCCATAACTGATGTGATAGCTCTGAGGACTACAGCATCATGCTTTATTCTTGTTCCTTGAAATAAAACACTAACGAAATTCTTGTAAAAATTTACCAGGCCCTACATGTCCAACTCAGATTAAGTATTATTTATACAATTGGATGTGCTTGACTATTAGTGACACTGCTTTCATACTTTTCGTAAAGTTTTCAGAAACAATGTGCACCAATAATCCCACCTTACAAAACATAAATAACGTTCATAAACAAAGGCAAGTTTCAACAAAGGTTACCACACGCTATATAATTTGAAATGTACATTTATCATGTAACATTTGCATTTCATTTGCTTGTACAAATCCAGCTGAACAGCTTACTTTTTTAATTAAGCTTCTCCCTAAAATGTTTCCAAAACAAACAATTTTACTAGCTCTTGTCATAAGTTTCACAAAGTAGCTATCATCAGTGATGAGCTTCTTAAATGAAGTTATGGAATGAGCACTCCCTGAAACAAAATACATTTTATAAATCTAATAACAGCCCCAGCCAGAATCATTAGATTGAGAAGAAGCAAACATCCTCAAAAGTCAAATGATTACAATTCATCAATAATGTTAATCTTCAAAAATATTAACATTTGTTTTATAAGAGTGCTGTACATTAAATGCTTCTTTCTTTGCTGGCTGTGACTGAGCTTTCAGAAAAGAAATGGCAACAATTGCTCTGGAAGTGAGACATCAGAACAAAATTGCATGGAAGGTTCATTTTCTTGCAACTATCCATATGTCATTAGTTTCTGAGTCATTCTGTGTCATTCTGAATTTGGTAAGAGTTTTTTGTTGCCTTTCCTTTGTTCCTATTAGCAGCAACTTGGGGTGAAGCAGAAATATCTCATTTTCAATTCAAGAATCCATTTTGTTGGTAAGATAAAGGCAAGATGACAAAATATCTATACAGTATATCAGTATGAACATTTCTGATTTTAAACTTTCCATTGATTTAAAATTCTATGAACATTTCTGCTTCTTCTAACGTTATTTGCAAATGCAACATATTAACACCATCACCCACAGAGTAAAGAACTTGTTTATTTTATTGGATGTGGTAATGTACCTCTTCCATGGTGCTTTGATCTATATCCAAAAATGAAGTGATATGTGTGTGTGTGTGTGTGTGTGTGTGTGTGTGTGTGTGTGTGTGTGTGTGTGTGTGTGTGTGTGTGTGGTGTGTGTGTGTGTGTGTGTGTGTGTGTGTGTGTGTGTGTGTGTGTGTGTGTGTGTGTGTGTGCGCGTGCACGCGCACACGTGGCATTCATGCCTGAGAGTGCATTTGACAGATTGCGCATGATTTCTTTCTAGCTTCATGACTTTATCTCCTCTGAGGCACTGCAATGATTATTAAATTAAATTCAACAGCAGTGAGTCAGGATGGATAGAGTTTCATGCAGTGGGTAAAGCTGCTTTCAGGGCACAGTTTTATCTTGCATATAAATGTAAACAGTGTAGCTATTGATGTGTGTGTTGGCCTGTTTACAAATTTTGACCCCATCAAATGCCCAGACATGGTATTCTGAAGCACCTTCTTGACATGCTTCAAAAAAATAAATACTTATTTGTACAGTTCCAATGCTGAAAGAAAATTTAGTACATTTCTCATTTCTGCTTCATTCCTACAACTTAAATATGTAGCAAAAGAGCTGAGAGTTCATACACTCTAGAGTGTATTTGCTAATCAAACAAAAGGCAGACAGCTTCCTGTATGTTTGACCTGAGACCATGCAAATGTGCCTTGTGTTGAATTTATTTGCCAAGTTTCTCCTGATTGGAAAAAAAAAAAATGCTTGGTGGCTGGTGTATAAGCTCAATTTTCAGGATTTTCAAATCCACTCCATTTCAACCCCAGTCCATACACTTTTTCACAATTCAGTGTAAACCCATTCTCTCCTGCATCTGCACATGCAGTGTTCTTGTCATTCATTTTTGTCCCATCAGAAAATGTGTGTATCAACTAGCCTTAATTAAACTCTTCTTGCATCCACGCAACCGATGCTTTCCAATCAATGTGAGAAACCTTCCAGTTCATCCCCAGCAAATATAAAAAATGGATAAGCCTTTACTCTCTCTGTTTGTCATCAGCTAAATTATTCTTACAAGTGGCTATGCATAATGATATATATACAAGTATTACAGCACTTCCCCATGGTCATATGACAAGAGTAATACCTCATCATTACCAACATATAATACAATTTTGCACTTTGGTGTATAGTCTTTCATGTCATCCAAAGACAGCTGCAGGAAAGTTGCACACCTAGGCATGTTCAATGCAAATTGGTTCAGAATAAAATGGGATTTCGGATCAGTTTGCCTTATACCTATCTTGCTGTGCAATTATAGTGCAGCTGTCTTTGGATCTGACATGAGGATTGTATGCCAAAGTGCAAAATGGTGCATTAGTAATGGTGATGTATTATTATTGTCCGGTGAATAGAGCTACCAGAAGCACAGTACAGATCTCCATGCAGTGATCTTCTATTCTGTTCTTCAACTTTACATTAGATAAGATGATCCAACCTTTGTAATCTTCTCGTATTGCAGATTTCCATGAATCAATTACCACTACCATGAATGTAACATTTTTCATACCAATCTAGTATTACATGCACATTTTGTATTCATTCACTATGAAAGACTACAAACCTTTGAGCTAAAGGTAAACACACAGTAATACACCACACACACATACATCATACTTTGATTTTCATCTCGATAGCACAGGTGTGCAAACAAAAAAAAAAATCAAAGCATGCCATTATATGACGTGTTCCCATAACATCACATTTCAGAACAGTTCTTAGCATTTAGGTCCACTTCCAAAGTGTAATTGCAACAAAATGCAAAATTACCTTATTTCATTGATTTTCTGGAAGACTTTACAACAATTAACATTACGGCCCTGATGCATAGGATGATTCTTAAATTTTAAAAAATTCTCAAAAAGCCAACAGGACTGCATATCCTCCAGTAATATAAGCAGAACTGCAAAGTCAAAGATAGAGTAGGCAGTTTGTTTTAAGCTTTTAATCTAAGATCGCCTGCTCATGAAAATCTTATGTACAAAGTGTCAGTGGTAATGGGTTCAAGGCTTGGACCCATCCTGTAACATATTCTTATGAGATTTGGTCCCTTTGAGGACAAGCAATGTTATTGTCTTGAAATGTGGCAGATCTACACTGGCTGGGTGCAAGGGGAGCAGTTTGTCAAAACATGATGAAAAGTGAAAAAGTAAAGAGATGTTTCCCTCTTACAGATCGTTCATGTTAACTTTGATATTAGATCTCCGGAGGGTTTGTTTTTCTCTACTAATCTTGCCTATGCTATGTATACCAAACAAATTCATCCAAACAGTCTCCATTTGTTTGCTTAGAACATGAATGCTGTCTGCCCCATTAGCAGTTCTGTCAACATGTAATGCATTCATTATCTAAACAGCAAATAACACACTTGCCCTACAACAAGGCAAGGCACTGTAATGAAATTTACATTTTTTACTTTTCTTCTTATGGACTTTCACCTAAATGTGAGTCTCTTCCCTTGTGTAGAGTAAGCAAGCTGTGCTCTTTCATGAGGAAGACCATCCAATAAAATATCTGTCGCAGCTGTAGCTGCTGTTGGGGGTTAGGAACACACATGAAAAGCAAGAGCAGTAGGCATTCTCTGCTGCTGGGAACCTACCTTCATACCCACAAAGAGAGAAGTGTGGGTCGCAGAGAAGCCTGAAGGTATACATACGTACCATTGCTTGGAGCACTTCCTATCTCTATCACCACACCAGCCTCCAGAGCCAGCATCCTCAAGGATGACCTTAAAAGATCATCCTAGGCACTTTCCCTGGCCCAGAGCAAAACTCTGTGGTTGCACTTCTGCTTTGGTAAGAATGATGATTTTAAGGCTCATGTCAAACAAACCATGAAGGCTGTTTCATCACACACTCTATCACTCATAATGACCAATGAGTTTGAAGAGATGAATCTCAGTGTAAACACTTCAGCAACCATCGTCAGGGTTTCAAATGATTTTTTTGCTGAAATTAGAAGGAAGGTAAACAGGTTCAAGGATGGGCACCAAGAGAGAAAAAGAGATGGAAATGAGAACTTGAAAATATATAAGACCAAACAAAAGAGACATTTACTAATGTCTACAATCAGGTCCTAAATAAGAAACGATGAAGGCACCATAGATCAGCACTACCCAAGCCCTGGATGACTTTGGTCCCACGCTGGACTTGAAAAACAAAAAAAAAATGTTAGCAATAAACAGTAAAAATCTTGCTGGAAAAGGAATTGTCATTGATCCATAACATTTGCCATGAATTTTCACATCTAAGAAAAAAAAAGTGTTGTGACATTAACATGCCTCACACATCATAATACTATTACATACCCGTTTTGACATCGTTCTCGTGCAGGTCAATTCACCCTTCTACAGGCATCAAAACCAAGCAACCTGGTTTTGACTGGGAAAAATTTTGCCCTTTCAAACTGGAAGGATGATTTAATTGTTTGTTTCATTTAGTTTTACATAAAAGCATACTGGGTTAGTGATGAAGGCCAACAATTTAGATTGTACCTTATAGGCTTTTGGTTGTTAGTAGGTCTATCTAACTGTTAGGTTACTTTGATAGATTCTGAATACTGTAATGTAATTGAGATTCTGTTCATCAGTTTTACCAGAATAAAATCATTTTCCCTTTAAAGTTTCTGTTAAGGGAACATAAAACGCTATATGGAATGTGCTCTATAACAAAAAAAAACTCATGGTGAAACTGATGAAATTTGATTTTTTGGGGGCTTTTCTTAAGAATTGTTTTCTTGCAGATGACTAACAATACCGGATGAGTGCTTATTCACTTGTGAATGAGCTAAAAATAAAGATCATTATACATGATTGTTAATGTAGGCCTTGATCTATGTCTTTATGGTATGGAGCAAGGTAGTGAGCTAGGGTAATGATATAGTCACTGCCAGCTTGTATTATAAAATAATAACTGGTGGAACTGGATCACTGCGTGTTTTGGATAGGGCTGTTATGAGTATCTGGAGGGATTGGGGTGGACTGAAACCTTAAAAGAATTTCAGCTCATTGTTATTTATACAAACAATGCAATATACATGGCAGCATTTTATCTTTCTATGTTCCTGTAAATGCAGGTGGCTAAGCTCTGCGTGCATTACGAGTGTGTAGGTTAGCTGTTTCAAACTTTAGACAATAATACTTACTCCTATCCCACATTATTATACCATCCCGATTAAGATATATACATTGCCTAATCCCACATCACGGTATGACATCATCCTTATTAACAAACACCTGGCCCATCCTCACCCCACGGTGTTAGGCCATCCCAGTTGACAGACAACATACATGGCTACCCTCCATGCCACAGAAGAGCATGCACCTGTTCACAGAGACACCTTGTCTACCCCTATCCCACAGATTACGTCACGCCAGTTAAACTTACCCAACCCCACCCGGTCAGTATTACATCAACCAGTTAAAAGACACCTTACAGGGCCGACTAATCCTACATTTAACTTGATTTATCTAATTAAAATAGAACTGACAAAAGCTATGTTTTCATTGTACAGTGGCAGTGGCTTATAATATTATGTCAGTGCAGTAAACAACAAACTACTTTTCAACCAGGGAAAAGACTATTCAGAATACATGTACTTCACGGCATAATTAAAAATGAATGCCCGAGAAAAAAATCAACAGTGCTAAACAGATTAAGACTGTCGCTAAGCAACCAGTGGACACGTACTAAAATATAATGACACAGAGACAACAACCAGTAGCAACCTACCAATAGTGATGAGCGGCACCCGGCCCGTCCACTTTGCGAGGAGTCCACTGATGTAGGAGCTTAGGCTAGCACATACGCCGAAGCAGATCATGGTATAGCCAACCATATGAATGCCGATGGGACATGTTACAAAAGCCTGCAGACAGAAACAAACTGTGAATGTAGCGAAATAAAGCCATAGGACGATAAGACGATGTAGATTGGCACGCGTAGCCTACATTGTCACATAATGTTCACACCAAAGTCCACACAGTCTTGTCGAAATTAACAGAGACTGCGAGCTTCATTTAGATAAAATCTATGGGCCACATTTTGTGATGACGATGAATCTGGAAATTTTAATGTTAAACACAGGCAGAATACCAGTAACAACCTTGGCTTTCGTGACTTTTTTTTTTTCCCGTGACATCCCGTGCAGAATTTATCTTCATATATCCAACAAGTTGCATGATTTTAGTGGGTCATCGCAAATGATATAGAAAATTAAGTAGAAGAATCTACTTACATAGATATTGCGTTCAACGACGTAATTAGCCTGAACGGTCAAAGGTTACCGTTTGCTCAGATCACTGAGAAAATTCGCATGTAACAAGCGTGCATTATAGGCTAAATACATATCGGACCCGCCTTTTTAGTCAGCAAAGTTCGCATTTCATTATAATGCACTCTTTTTGACCGCCCTCCTTATGTTATGAATAAGACTATAATATCGCAGGGGTCTTGCGCCACAGACATGTGTGATCTTGGTAAATAGCTCTACACTGAGAACAAATATAATAATTATACAAAAATATATACAAATATAATCAAGAAATCATCACTACTTGGGTGTCCTGTCTTTTCCCAGTTAGCTAATTTTGGAGACTGGCTTTTCCCCTTCACATTCAGGCGAGGAGATACTACTCACCATTGTCACTTCACCAGAGATGAATCCAAACTGCATGATTGAGTACATCAGGAGTGGCAGGAGCAACAGGAACTTGATGTTGGTGGAAAATCTACAGAGGGACACTAACTGCTGCTTCATTCTTTGCACAGGGCTGACCGTTGAGTGGAACAGCCGCTCGTTCAGAGGTTCCAGGACAAACATGGCTATACCCATAGCCACAATGATGCAAGCCATGTAGATACCAAACAAGAGGTACTTTGTCTCATCGCTAACCGTTACACCTGACCCTCCGATTTCAAAGTGATTGCAAAACTCAGCACCACACAGGCGAAGATGGTTGACATCCATGAGAGTAATGTTAGGCTGAATCTTGGCAAGTGCGTCTATTCCGGCGACAACTGGTACTGGCGCATTTAGTTCGTATAAGACACCGGACGACTCCGAGCCTGGCATGAGGTTATTTGCGTCGGTTATATTCGTTGCGTTGGTTTGAAGCGTAGAATTAATGGCAAAGGGTACAGCAGTCGATCCAGAACCTGGTGCAAGAATCAAAGAGGCAATCAGATTTCCAACGATGTGGTAGCTCTGGTAGATTAGGCAGAAGATGCCAAAGAAATTGCTAGACACTTTTTCAAAGCTCTCATTCTTCTTTTGCGCCCGCCCTCTGGAAAGGAAAGTGATGTAGGTGCTCATGGCATTCCAGATGATGGCAAGGGATATTCCTTGAATAAGAGACACTGGTGCCATTAACCACAGAGTCGGATATATGTTTGCAGCCACATACAGCAGATTAGGGATCAGGTTTACGATGATACATTTGCGTGGCTGAAAGGTCTGGACAATAGAAGCGCTGAAAATACTGCCCAGCATATAACCGACAAAGCTAACGGCCATGGATATGATGCCAACTCCACCCTCTTGGTTCAAACTGCTCTGCAGGTTTCTAACAGATCCCATAGCAATGAACAGTAAGGTGATGCAAATGCTGAGAGCGATCACATTCTTCCTGTGTTTCGTACTTGGTATGATATCGATGCTTTTGCAACCTTCAATCAGACTTACTGCTTGGGTTGGGTCTGTGAAGTTCTTGGCTGCCATGCTGTTCAAGGATATCAGTGATCCGAAGGTCAAGTCATCTTTGAGGTATATTAAAGCTCGCTGGCATGCCCGTCCCACTTTAGTTATATCAGTCAGATTCAAAAAGCTTGAACGTTCGTGAAGGTTCTGCATGGTGCCAGCCCGTTTACCCTGTTTGCCCATATCTGGATCCCACAGACTTGACTGGCTTTGAAACAGGAAAGATTCGTCTGCCACAGTCAAATTGTTTGTGATTTTGATGCAAGGAGTGTATGAAATTGTAGGGGAAGAGGGAATGTTTGGGGTTGACGAAGGCTCTATTTCTTGGATCTCCAAGGACAAAACTTCGTTCTCTGCTATGGGAATGAGGTGGTGATGAACGTAGTCCTCTATTTGCTGTAAATGGCTCGCTTGGTCTGCGCTGACTGCTTCTTGGTCAGCATTATCACTCGATCTGGCAACAGTATCAGCTCTCTCATCAAGCAAAGGCATTTCTTCTTTTGCGGCTTCATCTTCATTCGTCGCTGTGTCTGCTTCTGTTTCTACATTTTCCTCCTCAGGCTTGTTCTCAGTACCGTTAATCGATGTAAAACCAGCATTGTAGTAAATTTCTTTGACTTCTTCCTCTCCGCAAACGTCTTCATCACTTTCGGAGAGTTTAATGAGGTATTGAGTACTGTCAACACTGGAAACTGTGTCAGTATAGGCATTGTTATAGATATCACTGGCGACATCCATGCTGTCTTCACTGTCGGTCCTGCTTATTTCCGCCTGTTGGGACTGGATATATTCAGTGTTGTCGACAGGAAGTGCACTGTATTCCTGCTGCACACCCGCATTGTCTTCAGTACCCAAGTCAAGTATCGGCTGTTGGTTTACAAAGTCATTGTTTGTAAAGGGGTTTTGATCATTAGTGGCACTGAACTCTGAAAGGAATGAAACTTCCGGTACAGGGAAATCTTGTGATGGTAGGGTAGAGGGAGAAATCTGATAGCTGGGATCAGCTTGAGAAAGGGTGGGGAATGAGAATTCGGACTGCGGCAGGAACGGGTTGGTACTGAACTCTGGTTCAGATGTAGAGACAAAGCTGTTTACATCATAGGACTGGGAATATCCAGCGCTTGAAGGTTGGTCGGCAGGGTAACAATGAGCGGCTCCAGGCACAGGTGAATATAACTGAGGCTGAGGTATGGTCGGTAAAGGGTATCCGTATGTGGGATATGAAAGCACTTGAGGGTCAGGGATGAGCGGAACAGAGGGATAGACCTCAGCGTTAGGGAAGGCAGTACAGGTATCCACCGGACATATTGTCTGATTCTGAAAACCTGTTGGATACTGACTGCAAGGCTGTGGGTAACTATCGTCGCCATATTGGCTTATGACTTGGTCCTGTGGGTGGACTTCCACCAGCACAGCATGTTGCTGGGGTGGATCCGGAGGATGTTGGTTGTTGGCGTCTGTAGCGATGAAAACCATACTGATGCTGGATTTGAACTCTGAAAATGGAATTGATAAAAACCCTGAAAATGTAGACCTGTAATATTGTTGTTTTTGTTTTTGTTGTTGTTGTTGTTGTTGTTGTTGTTGTTTCATTCCTTATCCTACAAACGAAAGGGTGCGTATGTGTTGTCAAGGTCCCAATGCATTATATTCTGGACAGTTTGTAAGGAAAGCAACTTGAAGTGCCATAAAGGTTATCGTAACTGACTCACGGTCTAACGTCCAAACAAGTGAATTGCATGATGTAAACAAATTCTAAGCAAATTAACTTGTGGTTAAAAGCCTTTTTTTTTAAAACAGGTATAGCTAAGGATAAAAGCCCAGAGGCATAGATGGCGCTTCGCTTCCCAAGCAAGATGTCATTACAACGTCAAATATCGCTCGCGTTTTTTGTTTTTAAGTTCTTTGGTGTCTCTCTCTCTCTCTCTCTCTCTCTCTCTCTCTCTCTCTCTCACACACACACACACACACACACACACAACACACCACACCTGTCTAACAGAATAAAACTATATCCTTCAACATCGTGGGGGAGCGGGCATTACAGGCGTTAGGGTGCGTCCACACCAAAAGCTACTAACCGCGCCGAGCCTCGGAGCTAGCTACGAGCGCTGTCAAGCCGTGCAGCTCAAGTGTTCACACCAAAAGCCACTGCTGCTAGTCCGCGGCTAGCAGCTTGCTCGCCCGTGGCTCAAGGAAAGCTTGTATGTTCACACCAAAAGCTACCGCGCCTATGTGCACATTGAGCTGTGTGCGAGCTAGCGGTTAGTGGTGGCGAGGATAGTAGGCAATGATCGAAGTTGGTGCATATGGAAAAGAAAGTGATGGGAATGTGTTTTCT
>JAWQUT010000205.1:839122-841622 GCA_033807755.1 Ellobium chinense
GGGGGGGGGGGGGGGCAATTAAGACCGCCAATTTCATTATTCCGAAGTTCCATATTCTAAAACTTACATATTCTAAAACTTACATAATGCATAGCTCCAGAAATCCTTACCGAAGAATGTAATATTCCTCTCCCCATCCTGTCCCCCCGGGCGATTGATGAAAATAATACTTACTCTTGTCCGTGCAGCATAGGTACGGGTCTCCCACATTACTTCCAGGACATACACATTTGCCATCCTGGTCCCTCACAGCAGAACTAGCGCATTGAGGCCCTGTGTAATGTATAAATGTATAAATGTATAAATACAATAAGCTGCGCACTTAAATAAGATATTTGCTGAATACATGTAGATCTAGATTATTTTATTCATTAACGCACCTTATTAACACGGTGCACTCGGACTGCACCCTGATATGAGATGGTCCATTTATTTGTAATCAGAAATCAAATAAACTCAAAGAAACACACTGAATGAAATGAATAAATGAAACAGAGATGAGAATCAGGTATTCCCCTCAGTCCCCCCCCCCCCCCCCCCCCCCCCCCACAAAGAGTTTTTCTTTTTTCACTTCAGACCTCTATCGGACTATTAAAGGTAGAAGTTATAATGCGCACATGGCATTTTCTGGTGTTATTATCATATTGCATGTTACTGACTTTGAATGTGATATTTTCATGTGATTCCAGTTCTTCCTAGATCTTGCATCCAAACCGAGAGCTGCATTTACCGACTAATCAGTGTTTTCTCCAGACTGCTCGATCGCACGATATGCCCTTTAAATTTTAAACTTTAAATCCCCTTCTCTCCTGAACTCTAAAGTTTGCATTACCTGAGCCTAAATCCCTTTCAGATCCCTTTTTAAAAATTCATACACTCCCCCTTCCCCCACCTCTTTCTCAAATTTTTGACAAGGGGAGAATGTCACTTGTAGCTCTTATATTTATAACCTGGAGAAAATACTGCTTATAATTGAAAAGGTGGCCCACCTGAAGATTTAACCTAGTGTGGACACAGTTGATATTTTCATAAATAATTAACTGCAGAAAGAATTTCTTTTCGAATGGCTTTCCTGAAAATTTTGAAAACTGGATATCAGACCTACATACTTGTATTGTCTTTTAATACAAATTCCAGCATTACTTGATGACACCGTCACATAAAAGCTATCAGCTATCATGCGGAGTCAATAATGCTTCTAGTCTCTTGCCTTTACCGAAAGTTGGAGGTGAACGTCCATGTAGGACGTAGGCTGCCATGTAGATATAAGTCATTAAATTAAGTAATATTTAAGTGCAATCGAACTGACCAATAACTGATTAAGACAGATGGATACCTGAGACCTTAACTCCACCAATCCACCGAGATAACACTTTGAGAACATCGTCTCAAATGTTAAGACACGTCGAAGTAACGTATCGTTTAATTTCAGATATGAGAAAATGAACTCGACTATGTTTACCTTCAAATGCAGGCGCTGACGATGTGAACGCGACTACCACATAGAGCAAAAACAGGCGGAACATCATTTTGGTAGTTACACCTGTCACTAGCCTCACCTTGAAAATTATGTCACAAGCTCTTGATTTCTGCTTTTATAATTGTGCATTGCGCTACAGAAAAACTGTATGATTTTTGTAGGCGTTTGGCAAATATATTACACAAAGGGACAGTTAATGTTATATTGATTTTATAGTCACACTCTGCCACACCCCATCATGTTTACAACTTGTTCAAATCGTGGAAATTCTAGCAAAATGACAAACCAGCGTAACCTCACTTTTCAGCCATTGAGATCTGAGCTTTGGTAAATGGACTCTTACTAACCAGTTGTATAAAACTAGTATGCACTATTTTTAAAGGCAGATACAAATTAGAGCGTTATACAAAAATCAATCATCCAACACTCTATTGGTAGATCAATTGTTGTTTGTGGTAATTGCATGTTTTTGTGTAGACTAATTAAACACAAGAATAACGTATCAATGGTTTCCATTGCAAAGATAGCGAATCTGAGTTTCACCAAATCCTCCTTCTCTCTTTTCTCTGCATTTTGTCTTTCGAGCGCGTTTCATCCATACAAATTTGTGATATGAATGCTTTGATGGTATTGGTCTATTTGGCGTGGAGCAGTGTATCAGTTGGTTGGCTATTAAGAAGCGGCTTTATTGTCCGTTAGAGCTGCCCTCTTCATGGCCTTCAAGCAATCCAATGTTTTTCCACATGAAGACCATTAAGGAATGCAAAGACTGTGTAAACCATTAGTCTATATAGTATTTCTCAGAAACTCATATGTGAATTTCACAGAGTCACTTTAATCTACATTTCTATACATGTACCTCTCATTATTTGATATAATAAAATGCTAAGAAACTAGGTGAGCATCTAACCTTTCGTGGATTCTTCACTATACGAAGAGTTAACTTATGCAAAATGCCCCTATCTTTCCCATTAGGCTGTCCTAGCTTAGTGTGGTGTCCCATTCACACGAGGCCAGTCA
>JAWQUT010000205.1:844122-856944 GCA_033807755.1 Ellobium chinense
AGTAAGCGTACTAGATTTATAATAATTTTATTAATGATAATGTTATCTATATAACGTCTTATCACTAGGATCCTTTAAGGCATTGTATAATTGCAAAAATAAAAGCACAACTGTATGTGCACTCACAAACGCACTCACGCACGCATGCACACACACACATGCACATACATACACACCATGACACAGTAAAATGCCTTTATTCTGAACCGACAGCAAACATGTTCATTTAAATTCACGCGCGCTTTTGCCCATGGTAATGACTTGCTCTGACAAGAAAAAAAAAAAAATGAGAAGAACACTGGAAACAAAAAGTGAGCCCTAAGCTGATTCTAAAATGAGAGTAAGGATTCAGACTCACGCAGCGAGAGTGGAAGGGAATTCCAAATTAATTCCAAATTACTATGATAAAATAGAATGGCTGTTTTTGATACCTCGTTGACTGTTGGTATTGTAAACCACTCCAATAAAATTTACTACAGTATTTAAGCATGTTATGAGTTGTTTGTTTGGTTTTTTTTCAAATTTATAACCCTCGATAGTCTTACAAGTACAAATGGACCCTTGGCTCCAAAGAATCCAATGTATTTATGCTACTGCTGCGTATACGGTGAGATTTGCAGTAATAATATTCCGACAGGCCCATGGTCCCGAAATTAAGCGATGTGGATTTATGCGAAGGGACATAAACATGTATATTTGGAAAAATATCCTTGTTATTTCCCTTTGGCCAAACGTTTGAGCTAAGCTTGAATCTGTGTTAGACAATAAAGTTAGAAGATGTTAGAAGATTTTAAGTCCGCCAATGCTGAAGCATTGCCTGTCCCAAGCCTGGAAAAGGGGCAGTTCATTTCTGCCGTTATAGATAAACAGACCTTTTGCAGAAATTTTGATTATTTTTTTTCCGCTAAACAGGCCCCCCAAAAAATCAATTTACTCCACCGCTAAAATGGGCATTATTTTTCCGCTAACAGGCTACTCAATCCACTATAAAGAAAATCACCGTGTCAGGTGTAATAGATCTTAGTTTGATAACCACTGTTATTTGATGTGTTCCACATCCATCAGTAATCCGCATAAGATACAGTATATGAAGTCGGTCACCTTAATAATATTGTCATTTCACTGACCTGAATCCATTGGTGTGAATCAGCCTGGGCTATATCGATTTTAGAGCCACTTGAAATCATATTGAATTGTACTCGTATAATGTCATTTTCATATTAGTTTTTTTTTTCTACCGACATCTGAAAGACACTTTGATGCTTTCCTAACCAAACCATTCCCTCTCCCCACCACCACGTTCTCCCTTTTCCCCGCCCCCTCACAAATCCGACACGTTCTTTCTGGCTTAATCAGCTTGATCCAATGTGCTGTTGTTCTCAGGTTTCGAATATCGAGAAATAGAGAAACCTAATAACTTTATTCTATTTCAACAGGAAATAGTAGGCTACAGTCTTGCAATCAGCATATGGATTGTTGTTGTTGTTGTTGTTGTTGTTGTTGTTGTTGTTGTTGTTGTTGTTGTTGTTGCTGTTGTTGTTGTTGTTGAATAAAAGCCCGATGCTTTAGTTTTCACCAGGTTAGCTGTAGACTATATCTTTACTGAGAAAGTGGAGAAAGGAAAGGTGTCGGTAATGTTTGAGTCATCAGTGTAGTATCGAGGCCAACACGAGTATGTAAATGTGTATGAGAGACATTCAGGCTGGTAGAGGGAGACGGATGGATGGATGGATGGATGGATGGATGGATGGATGGACACACCCATGCACCTGAGCCAAATTCGGCAATTCAGTGTTTAATATCTTAAGAATAGTAAATTCACAAAAAAATTTACCTTCGAGAAAAACGGGACATCTTTAAGCTTTGCAATTTGTTCGTCCTACATGAATTTGGGTATGTAAATAGAACTGGACTAAGATTCTGGACAAAGATTTGCCAATGTCTGGAGTTGAATCTAGTTAATATGTGGATCCGACAACACAGAAGAGTTATGTATATCTCCAAGCAAGATACGCCTCGTTGACAAGCAGTTAAATCACTGTTTTAATTTTCACCCTGCAGGGCTTGTACAGCTTCACTTTTACATGACTGATAAAGAACGATGGGCCACTCAATTTACACATGCCAATGATACCAGGTGGAAAGACATATATTCTTCTATTATCAGAGATAAAAGGGGAGGGGGGAGGGTATGAGCGCGAACTGAAATTATCTGGAAAGTGTATGGCTAAGGGTTTTACCAAATTACTGTGAAATCTCAATTTCAGGTCAAGTTTAAGAAAGGCCGAAAAACTTGACCCTAAAAATTCTCCTGTTCCTACCAGGGATCGAGCCGAGTAGAGAATCTCTTAGCTTGCAAGTCTGAATGTGTTATCACTACACCACAGGGACGCGAACTTCACAGCAGTTTAAACCTTCAATACCTCCTGCCTAGATATTATTTTTCTCTAACTTCCAAATGTAAGCCTAGTGTTTACCCGTTACCATACACACTTCCCACCGCTCACATATATACATACTCAAGAGTTGGAAGGAAACAAGTACGACGTACCTCATAATCTGTACTTACAGTTAGAATTGAAACCATCAGGATAGTGAAAGCTGTAGGAGAACGAGGGAAGGGTAGCAAAACTTTGAGGGAGAGTGAGAGAGAGGAGAGGAAGAGACAATAAGAGAATGAGTGATTATTTATATTACCAACTGTATTACAAGTTTGGCTAGGGAAATCTCATACCGTTGCTAGCCTATTTCATCCGAGGCCTTCGATCACGTGACCTTGACAGCTGGATGAAGACAGCTGCAGATGACGCACGTAGATTTGATTTTTCGCTGTCAACAAACCCCGCAGTCCAGCCCTCACAGTTTATTTACAGATCTCCTTCACATAATTCTACTTCAGTCTGATGCTTTGGATGCTAATGGAACGTCAGGTCTTGTGATCCGTTTAAGGTAACATAAAAAGATACTGAACCAGTCACAGCAATAGCAAGGGTCATCTTTCTTTCTCCCTACCTTCAAATTATACACACAGTTCTTAATATACAACAATGCTCTTGGTAAAGATGACTTATATTGCCTCCATAATCGATTGCATTCATTGGGGTCTCACTGCGATTCTCTTCTTTTCATTATGCATGCTATTCCTTGGATTGTCATTAATCGGAATCGACTGTATTAAAACCAGGCTGGCCTCGAAATTGCATGCATGCAAAACCTTGGAAGGGTCAGCTACAAACACAGGTGAATCAAAGTAGGCCAAAAGCGAAACGTATTGCCTTTGTGCTATGTTCTTGGCACATGGCCAAGGTCTTCAAAAGAAGCTCTAAGCTGTGCCATTCACTCGTTCAATGCACCTAGCTTTTAAGGAGTATTTAAGGTTTCAAACTGAGCTGTGTATGGGTATTGTTTCTTTTCTTTGCACCCGGTGCACAGAATGATGGGGTCTATTCCGATTTAGCCTACCATAAGCATCGATCTGAGTTCTGACTATATTATTTCAGCTCCGTGAATGCTTCTGCCGCGATAAAGTAGTGTTAAATTACAGAAAATGATGTTCTAGTGGCTAAATTGTCGCGTACTGCTGTCCATGAAAACATTGTTCCAGAAATACCAACTCCACAAACGCATTATTCATTGTCTTCACTCTTCGTGAGAGGAAACTGAAAAGAAAACAAAAAACTCATGACCGCTCATGATCGTTTCATCATCATTAATTTGTGTTCACTGGTGCCTATCTTATTAAAATATGACTCCTACACATAAAGAAAGGAACAAGGAGATCAAACAGGATGTGAACTGAATTAACAGTTATTTCGAAGGTCTACGGGAACTCCCAAAGCATTGAAGTTAAACCAGAGCACACGCAAGGATAATAATTTCAGTCTAGCTGTATAGTTATGTCTACACCATATCACGTTAAAATTGCCACGTCACATCAGATAAAGAGAACAACAATTTCCATCCTTAGTTAAGATATATATTTATCAGATTGTGAAATGGACTGGAACCGGATCTGGCTTCTTTTGTGTTGGTCGACCATCTGCATAATTATTGGTTCCGCAGATGAATCTGTATCGATCAAGGTATTTAAATGACAGATCCCGTCTTCTTGACGTGTCCATCTACTGCACGAACCTCTCTCACAAGTTGTTTTTTTTACAGGAAGAAGCACTTAAGTTTATTTGAATCATGTTTACACTCCCCTCAATTTACGAGTAAGTATTTAGTGTACCGTGCCACCATTGAGCTGAGATTATATTTTTAGAAAGTGACGTACTGGTTCAGCTATAGGTGTGTTACGTAGATGTGTGAGATTTTGTAAGGGACAAAAATTCTATGCATTTGGTTGCATTGCTTTTGGGCTGTCTTCGATACAGAACAACTGGTGAGCGCACTACAGTGTAGCTGATTAGCAATTCAAATTTGCGAACTCTGATTGTATAAGGAAGATCTGGCAATTCTCCGATTAAAATAGAACCGTTACATGTACTAGCAGAGAACATGGTACAAAATCATGTTTTCCTTTAACCTCCTTACCTTTGCCCTCACCTCCCAGAAGATGTCAGTAGGCTAAAATCTATTTAATCATGAGAATTTGCTAAAGCTGTCTTTTGGATCTTCTTTAAGGACCAGCAACTAATTTACAGTCACCAAATAGTATAACTTCATCTTCCTTGCTTGCAGGTCTGAAACAAAATAAAGACTAAAGCTGCGTTGGATGTTGGGTGTGTGGTTATAAAAAAAAAAAAAATTGGGCTGGGGCCGGGGGCTTCTTCATTTTTCTGCCACTTTTTTTGGCAAATGGTAGGAAGAAAATTACAGTAAAATATCGATATTTCAAAGTAATATTGAACAAATATACATTGTTAATAAGTATGAATTCCATACGCACAGATTCATTTTTATTCTATTATTTTATTATTGGAGTACATTACAATAGTAAGTACATCTCAGTAATAGGTATACTTTTTTCATTCACCAGTGTATACTTTATATCAGGGTTCTTCTGCACTACCAATCTCTCTTAAATCTGCCTCTCAGCTGACACATGGTTTTATTGCAGTGTGTCAAGCCACGTTCATTGGATTTGGATTAGACCTTTAGATACAATGAAGTATGGATTTACTGTACTCTTTCCCATACTGATCATGAATGTCACGCGTGTCTTGAGTAGGGTCCATAATATTATCGTCAAAGCATTGCACAACACGATCAAGGGTTCTCAGATTCTCCAAGGGTGATCGGGTGTACTGGATATTGCAAAATAGGGTTTCAGAGGACCCACGCTGCCATTATAGTTGATTATATACAGGTTTTTAAGAAGGCGGATTATGTTCTCCTTACGAACGCGTATAAGAATGTGCAAAACTCTTCCAAAACCACCCTCACGATGGAGTTTGTGTGCACTATGAAATGAATATCTATGACAACAGCGTGGGAAAAAAGTTCTTAAAAAATATTCTATCTTCCAAGCTACTATCAAACGTGCGATTTCACAACAATGCAGCACTAGTCCAGAAGCATATAGCTTGAGAAACCCTTTTGAATATTATATCACAGAAATAGTTCATTCTCTCTACGCCTTATATCTGAAATATATATGCATTACACCCTTGGGGGACTACTGACTGAGCACAAAGAACAACAAAAAAAAAATAAATAAATAAACAACCTCGCCATTAATTGCTGCAAAGATTTGCTAATTTTCTAGTTTGACAAGCCAGTATTGTAGGTTTTCCTCCTGCGTCTCAAAAACAGGCAATGTGCCAATAAACTGTGTCATCTGCAGGTCGGCCCCAATGCACTTTCAGGCCTACATGACGCTGGATTTCAGCCAGTATCCTACAACAAACAGAGATTCAAAGGGGGAAAGTTCGATCAGCGCCTAGATAGTTAAAAGTGCACCTATTGTACTATTTTTAGTGAGATTCAGTTCATTACAATGTTTCATGGTATACCATGTGACCAGTTCAACAAATATGCAATTCAAGTATATAAAAACAAAACATATAAATGGAAAAACACTTCACAGAGGCATTACATATTCATACACTATTCTATTTTTTGTTGCTCATCATCCTCTTGTAAACACTCGTCACACATTCATTCACATATATAGATATGTACATATACTTGCTACACCTGAACTTTCTCTCGCTCCTTTCCTTCTCACATTTCATCCTGAAAACAGCAGTTTTTCTTGCTGTCCTTCCCTTCCTTACCCTCCTTCTAAATTTTCCTCGACCCTTTCGAAGACTGTATACTTTTTGACGATAGGTTTTCAATGTGTGCAACGCACTGGCAAAATACGCCAACCGCTCTGAACATATTAGCAGGTAAATCAAATCCATAACCAAATTTTTGTATTCCCTCTTTTGGCATGTGTGTGTGTGTGTGTGTGTGTGTGTGTGTGTGTGTGTGTGTGTGTTTGTTTGTGTGTATGTGTTTGTTTGTGTGTGTGAGTGTGGTGTGTGTGTGTGTATGTTTGTTTGTGTATGTCTTTGTGTGTTTGTGTTTGTGTGTGTGTGTGTGTGTGTGTGTGTGTGTGTGTGTGTGTGTGTGTGTGTGTGTGGCTCGTTTATATTAGAATTAGAATTGCGCATCTGGAAAAGCTCTGCAAAAATGTCATCCTCCAGCCTTGCTAAATAAAAGAAAGTCAGGAAAGTGTTGTCACTTGTAATCACAATTTGACGGGCCTGCATTTTACCAGACACAACATAGTGATAACACTAATACTAGTGCGGTTTATAATTCTCATATCCAGCCTAAGGTAAGGTCTACTCACTCGACTTTGCACTACTATTACTCCAACTGGCCCGGTCATTCTGGTGCTTTCTCAGCTCCCTGACGAGCTTAGAGTGCAGCTGTCATTAACAGACACTGTACACTAGCATTCTGACAATTTATGCCACGGCCTATAGCCAAGCAACCATTTCACAGATGGGCGGACTGAAGGAAATGTGAATGAAATGATTTCCCAAAACACTTCCAACATGACCGTGGTCTGGAAACGAACCCACGACCTCTAGTCTTGAATTTAACTCTGCAATCATTCTGAAACGCTGCTTCACATAATAAAAGAAGACTGGTGTAAACTGTAATCAAATATAATAGGATGTGGAACTAACTAGTAAACTAGGCCTTTTTTCGCACACTGGTCTTCTTTTTCAGTTCCGGTCAAGGTTCTTGACACGCATTACGGGTATAAGGTCGCCAGTTTATCCTTTACCAAGGTTATCTGGCCTTCGACCCGGTCAGTGCCCTTGCCAGTCTAACAAAGAGAAAACGCAACGGTCAGCTGAGTGGTAAATTTAGAAGTAAGTTAACCTACCATTTACCGCACTCTGGTACTTTATTTTCTGATTGATTTGGATGAAAAATAGTGTGCTTGGCATCTAACTATTCTAACACATTCATTTGGGAATAATAATATATCTCTGTAAGAAGTTAGCGTAATACCTATTGTCGTAAATCCGTAAATATAGTTAGATTTAATTTCTTTTTTTTTTTAACTACTGGGCCAGAGCTAACCCCTGGACCCTGAAATTCAATTTCAGATTGCAGTGTGTGTGTATGTGTGTGTGTGTGTGTGTGTGTGTGTGTGTGTGTGTGTGTGTGTGTCTGTGTCTGTGTCTGTCTGTGTCTGTGTCTCTCTGTGTCTGTGTGTTCAGATAAATGCTTAATGAACTTCAGTTCAAACTAAGGCAGCGGAAATCTTAAGCAATCTTTGTTACACTTTCCTTGTTTGGTCGAACCGAGCCCGTTAGCACAGTCCTGATAACAAAAACATGCTCAAGAAAACATAGTTTCAATATAAGTACAGAAAAATTGATACAGTTTGCGCTAACCTCTCTAGATGCAGTGCCTTTTTTTTTTTTTAAATGTGAAGGGAAGGTTAAATACAGCCTCAAAGCGACCTATTGTATCAATTTTGCTTTAAAAGGACAGAATGAAATTATTGGGTTCGTTCTGATGGCAACAGAAGGGCCCCTTCCCTCTTCCAGCCTTTGATTAGACTAGGTGAACCTCAAGAGCTCCTTTCTGATTCCCATTTCCTTAACTGAAGAGTTACCCATCCCCTCCCCTCCCCCAATCCCAACCCAATCCAATCTTCCGCACCAAAATAATAATCGCTGCTGTCTATGATTTTGTTTGACGTCAGGAGCTCGCCGAAACCTTCCCATTTAGACATCCTTCTCTCCGACTCATAATGGTGGCAGTTGGAGAAAACCTTAATTTCAGCTGTCAGCACTAACATAATCATGTGTTATTTTTACCAGGTTGTTTACATTAGCAGCGTTTTTGGTAAGAGGTTGCAGTATTTGATCAAAACCCTCTGTAAATAAACGAGAAGTTGAGGAAATGTCAATCTTTATCCAGAATTGTTAGTTTTAATTTGTTTTCATAATGGGCAAATTTAAATTTCGTAAATGGAGCGTGATTATCTGTAGGGACTTCGTAATCAAATGATCCATCTGTACAGTATATGTGAGCAGCGGGAAGTGTGTTAGGGTCACGGGTGAACACTAGGCTCGCACGTGGAAGTTAGGGAACATATTCAAGCAGTAGGTATTTAAATTGCTGTGAAGTTAGCGTCCCTATAGTGTAGTGGTTTAGACTTGCAAGCTGAGAGGCCGTGGTTCGATCCCTGGCAGGGACAAGAAATTTCCGGTGTAGGTTTTTTTTTTTTGCCTATCTTCTCAAAATTGATCCTTCACAGTAAGTTGGTAAAAATCCCCGGTAACACACTTTCCTAAAATAATTTGCAACATCTGAAAAATTATCAGACTATGCTCACATCCCCCTTCCCTTAAATGTAAGAGAAAGAATGCTACTGTATTACACATACGAAACGAAATATTTAATTGCTTATGTCATGCCTTCTGATTTAGTAACCTTGAGGTAATGGATATAATCTTCAGCGACTGTTAGTGATAGCATGGGTAATTGCCCTAAGCTAAACGTGTATTTGGAGAAGCATTCTGTGGAGGAGTTTCCTGCCATAAATTCACGAGTACTTTATGAGAGACAAGATGCAATAATCAAAATTTCGTAAGTGCGAGGTTGGGTAGGTCCCTGCTCTGGGGGACTTTAAACAAAGCCAACGGAGTGAACGGACAAGCAAGGCTGCGATTCTTTAGGGTAATTAATAACATTTTAAAATGTTTCTTGTATCACTGCCATGATGGCACTGTAAAGCTGTCGTTGTCGTTGTTGTTGCTGTTGTTGTTGTTCTTCTTCTTCTTCTTGTTCTTCTTCTTCGTCTTCTTCTTCTTCTTCTTCTTCTTTTCTTCTTCTTCTTCTTCTTCTTCTTCTTCTTCTTCTTCTTCTTCTTCTTCTTCTTCTACTAATTGATTATTGCGCTCGCAGTAAAATATGGGACGTAGCATGAGAGATAACAGTGGTAAAATCTGATGTCCAGAGAGAGAGAGAGAGAAAGAGAGAGAGAGAGAGAGAGAGAGAGAGAGAGAGGGAGAGAGAGAGAGAGGGGGGGGCAGAGAGAGAGAGAGAAGGAGAGAGAGAGAGAGAGAGAGAGGGGGAGGCAGAGAGAGAGAGAAGGAGAGAGAGAGAGAGGGTTACAGCTGATGGTCAACAGGAAGTGTATATAAGATGGAAGTGGTGACGACGATATCGTTCTCCTCATGTCGTGGATAAACAAGAAAACAAGGAGAGGATTAAGCCGAAGATAGTTAGGAGAATACAGTCTGGCTTCACTATGGAGGTAATATTGATGGTGATGATGATAATGGTAATGATCATTTGTTAGATATAAATCTCAGCAGAATGTAAGCTGTTCACGCAGATACGCCTAAAGGTAGACTATATTAAAATTCTGAAGAATCACCCCGCTGTAGTAATACGAAATAAACCTGTTAACGCCTATGTCTTACCTGGTTTGAGGATCTGGACCTCATTTTCAACTTCTGTTACGCTGTGCTGCCCTTATACATTCGCTTGTCATGTCATGTGGCTCTAGAGTGGAACGATCAGACAAGTTGACGCAAATTAATGTGTTTCACAATGCACGGGTCGGAACAATAGCATCACCGCTATGGTCAACGACAGTGGCTGATCCTGTCAGGGTATAAGAACTAAGGAGGTGTATTTGAAGGGTTTCATGGCAAAACGCGTTATCCACCAATATGAATTTTTAGCTTATTCTACATATTTCATGTAGCAGTAGGAGTATATAGTATACATGTATATTTCCATTCCATAGAAGGACATTTGATCTATATTATTTAAGACTTAAATTTCGCCTTTCACATAAAAATATGCTTTGAATCTGGTCTGTTTTGCCACAACCCCCGAATGGTGTATAATGCGTTTTGCCATGAAGCTCTTCATTTAGCTTAAGGTCATTAAGATTAAGGTCCCATGCCCATAGGGCAACTTTTGATTTTTTGGGAAACTGTGGTCATTTTACTTCATCTTGGCTGGATCTATCCTCGGAATATTTTTGTTTACGTTCTGAGGGGTGAGCATCCAACCCGGTGTTAGTGCATGAAAACAGGAGAAGATACAGTGAAATCCGCAAGAAGTCAACTCGCTTGAAGTCAACTCTCGCTTAAAGTCACCATCACGCAGTGGTCCCGTTTTGTTCCTTCTTTATTTAAAGGAAGACTGAACCGTCCTACAGACCATATTAAATCATACGGTACCCTATTATTCCAATAAAACAGTCCTTCAAGTGTCTGTCATAATGATATGACGCCTCTGCTGGCCCCAGACAACCCATAGGATTACATTATCCAAAGTCCGAATTGTTACAACCACTGCGCGCGTGGCGGCCATAAGCTTACGTCAAATACGTTCTTGCCACATGGCCCAGCTGTCTAGCCAGTGCTGTGCGGACGGGTGATAGCATGTTGGTATGAATGTTTTAATTCCTCTGTGAACAGTAGATATGCCAAACAATATCATGCTGAGGCAATAAAAATGCAGAATACTTTTTCTGGCTTACTCTATCAAACTTTACATTTGAATTTGGAATACCAGAACCTTAATTAAAAGCTGAATAATACAATGTCAGGTAGAGGTGTCTGCAGATGCTGGAACGTAAGTGACGTCAGCGTTTTTGCCGCGGGCTTCTGCTGATCGGGGAAGGGGAATAATTCTGGACTTAAGGGCCAAACCCGGTAACTCTAGCTCTCTTTGTTGCGTCATATTACATACGCGCACGATAACAGAACGATGCTCTTTCTTCGCAAAATTGACTCGGTGGGCACCATAGATAATTTTTAAGGAGAAAAAGTATTGAAAAGTGGAAAATTATTTTTGATGTGCGTGTCCTACTTTAAGTAACTTTGTTTCTGATAAAGTCAACGGCCGCAGCGCTATTTTCCCTTAAAGTCAACACCACGTGGCTGAATGAAAATGTGAAATCATTGAAAAAGAGAGAGAGAAAGAAAGAAAAGTTGGTAGCGTGGGGATGGGTTGGGTGGGAGAGAGTTTGCTATTTCCATTCCAGTCACTGCGTGCATCGCCACATGCTCGCTCACCTGGGCCTAGCCAAGCGAGGGTACATGCGGATGGTGGCACGTGCAGCTAGCTAGACAGCAGGGCAAAGAGAAAATCACACAAACTAAGCCTAGAAAGAGGACCCTCGAAAACCTTAATGCTTATTTTTGCTAACAAGGGACATAGTCCAATCGCACCACCTGTTTTTATTATCCTTGGGTTTTGTCCACTGAAAATGGATAAAGTCAACCTTGCTTAAAGTCAACACTTTTTTTCGGTCCCACGGTGTTGACTTTATCAGGATTCCACTACATAAAGCAAGCTAGCTCAAAGTCCAATGGACTTGCTATGGCTTTGTTAGGCGCGTAATCTGATACTCAGAATGATGCAGCCAGTGACATGGGTGTGAATGCTAGCTAAAACTCTGGGTCCAGAGGGCAACTCAAAAAGTTCATATTGCATAGATAATTATGAAAACTGGCAAAATGAATTACAGGTTTGTAATCGTATAACGATGTCCCCCTAGGGCCTCTAACCTCCCTGAGGTGTGTTACCAACAGGAAACGGTTAACGCTCCTGCTGGTCACCAATTCACCAGATTAATAGCCTACTAAATTATTATTATGGATGAAGAATGTTAGACATTCATGTATATAATATAAGGTTTGAATCCTTTGCGGGACGGGCGCCAGCTTATTATTTTGTAATTACGTGTAGATAGATGCGTGTTCATGCATGCCTGAAATACGTGCTTGCGTGTGCTTCTGTGTGTGTGTAAATAGGCCTGCGTGTGCGCTCGCGTGTGTGTGTGCGCGTGCGCTCGCGCGAATTTAACCATGAATTTGAGTGTGGACTTGTAAGCGCTGGAGGAGAGTGAGTACTCATAGAACATGAAGCATGCTCACAATGGTTGATTTTGCAAAGAGAGTAACATGTAGGTATGGTTCAGTATTTTGTTACTGCTTCTTCTATTAGCTTAATAAATTGCTCAAAGTTTGCAGCGGCGATAAAGTCCACCATCAGCCTTCATTACGCTATTGACAAAGAAGCGTTCTGGTCTTTATCAGACTCTGTTCTGAACCAAAGGTCCAAAAACACAATTCTCCAAGAAAGGGCTAACCTGCAGGGTCAAGTGGAACAATGCTCTCAACAGCCTATTCTTACTCTCTCTCTCTCTCTCTCTTTCTCTCTCTCACACTCTCTTTCTGTCCTTCCTCTCAAACTATCTCTCTCTCGTTCCCCTCTCTCTCATTTCTTCTCTTCTCTTCCTTGATCTCCTTTTGTCTCTTTTTGTTCTTTTCCCACCCCCTTCCCCCTCCCTCCCAAACACACACACACACGACTCCCCTTCCCCCTTCCCCC
>JAWQUT010000205.1:860864-900705 GCA_033807755.1 Ellobium chinense
GGGGGGGGGAACTACTGAACTATAAGTTACGGTCTTACATGGACCCTCACTTATTTACGCAGTCATTTGTGACCAACCCGAGACCCTCTCAAAATCAAATCACTTCGGCTGTACAATAAAGAAAAACTTGCGGTAGTTGCATGCGGATTAAGTAGTTATCTGACCTTGTAAGATTTTCTGCTAGCTCTGAGCCTCAGACGGTCAGGACATTACCCCCTTCTGTTGAAACTTTGGTCTAGATCAGATATTGAGAGCGCAAAGGCATTATCATGAATACCTAATGCCATTCAATATAGTCTGTATGGTTTGAGCAGCCGTAGCCTTTCTACAACACCTGCTTATCTGAAAATACAGCTGATCAGGGTGAATTACGGCCGTTGAAATGTCAACATAAATGCTATAGAAGGCCTATTTCGACTGAAGTCAGCAAACTGATTCTTATCTTTTTTCACAAAATGAAAAAAATGTTGAAAGTACTCTGTGGCATTGAAAAAATATTTTATCTTCTCGAAGGCACACGGCTAAAAAGTTATGGAATTCTCGCAGTCTGCAAAAGAAGAAGAAACGTAATTTAATACTGTTTCCAAAACTGAGCATTATTCGAATGCAGGTACATGTACTGTTCGTCCATAAATAAACGTAATAGTTAAAGTGTTCAGCCAATGTATATATATAGACACGAATGACTTGTAATCTGTGTAATAATACAAGACCAGAACTATTGTATGTTCCAATTTTATGTACACTCCACATAGAGGGTGCGAAGGCAGATTTCTCGACTTTGACCTCTTTAGTGACCACCTGGCCAAATTCTGTCCCCTCCCCTCTCCCCTCCTGAAAAAGCTACTATGCAGAATTATTGTGTATGGCAGTCTACTTACGTTATAGAGATCTCAGCAAAATGAGCATCTACTCTAAGTAGTTATATACATATATAGTAGAACCTCGATATAAAGTATGTCTTTCGAAAAAGAAAATATAGCTACTTATTATTATTATTATTATTGACGTAACTTAATATCGAGGTCCAAGAAATGATACATTAATAATGAATCCGTGCAAGTGAAAGTCATACTTAATATTTATTAAATGAGTACTTAACATCTATGTTCCACTGTGTTTGATGAATGTAAGCAAAACTGTACCAGATAACGAAGACTGTTGTTGTCCCATTCGAGACACTCAAGCAATAAGTTTACGTCCATGTCCCTTCTGTTATCTTCCCCCCACCCCTCCCCCAATCTCTTCTCTCTCTCGTCCTCGAGATGTCCACTATTTTAGGTCGACCTACTAATGGAATAGCTCAGATGATTGATATGTAGGCCTACAGAATTGAATAGTTCTCAGTGATGTTGGCACAGACAGAAAGTTAACTGATCACGATCAACAGGCACGGTAATTTTCATCACAATTCGCGTAAAACGGGGAAGAGAATACATTAAAGATTAGTCCCAGATTTTACGAAAGTAGACTAATTAAAATTACCATGAAAGTAAAACGTGACGGAAGTAGGGCGAGCTTTCTGCCCCTTGGTTCGGGCTCCTCTTGACCTTTCTCACCTCCTCTCCCCTTCCCAAATCAACTTCAGGAGGATCTTGAGTGTGGTCGTTATGTTCCTGAGATTGGTGACCTTTAAGCGTTGAATTGTGCCATGGATTGTAGATAAAGAGATTGTTTACTTTTGTCAGATAAAAAACTGTACGATAAAAGCGCACCGTAGGCTAATTTCATTAGCCCTACTTCGGGCGGTGCGATATCTGTAAATTTGGTGACGTCAAACATGTGGAGGTGAACAGGTGCATATTGGAAGGCTCACTGATCTCATTGCTGGGTTGACATTACTGGTCTAATTTACGGCCTCACCCTCTATGCACTTTGACAGCTTACTGCAACAATGACGCATGTATTGCTGTAATACTATCGCAATAAATGTGTTATCCCCAAATGCACTTATAGAAGTGTTGTAGCAAACCATCGACTTATAGCTCTCTGAGGACACAATGTGTACTTGTACGGACTAACCATTTCCTTTTCCTTCTAAAATACAAACTCCATTTACTACAAACAGACCATCCACCCTTTCGTGTCTGTTCTCCTCCTTCTTATCCATCATTTAGCCTACATAAGAGACCATGTAAAACATCCATTCCGCAATCTTTTTGTCCCCTTCATACGACGGACGCACTCAGCAACAGAGGAAAATAACAAAAGCATGAAACACAAGCACTGTGTCAATGATATTCTCTTTAATCATCTCATGTTGATGGAATTTACATGAAAACGACATAATGGACTAGAGGTGATATTCAGTGATATGAATTTCAGTCCTGGCAAGGGACCAGGGATGAGATTGAGAGAATCGATATCTCACATAGGCATGTAATACAATCATGTACATGTATGTTAAAAATAATAAAACTCAGTTTGGTGGTAGCCTAAAACAACACATCATCTAAATCTCTGAACTGTCTAATGTTGCATTAATTGGCCTACACTGAAAAAAAAAAAATCAAAAATGGACAAAGCAAGGCTTAAGGCAAGACAGTAGCCTTAAACAAGATCATAAAGGGAAGGCGCAGAACCCTGCAGCAACAAATGTCACAGGGGGTAGGCTATGACTGAAAATGATATAGGGTCCCTAGATCCTTTAGAGGTAAAGAGCCCCTTGGGGCAGCCAGAGGTGCAATTTCTCTATTCGTACTGTTTAATCCATCCCTGCTGATCAGTAAATGAGGACTGCACAGAGGGGCAACTCATCATCAACTTTTTGTCTGCCATATCAAATGGACACAAAAATATGCATGTAATGTAATGTGAAAATGAACCTCTTAGTAATCCCCCAACCCCCCACTGATGAACCACACTGAAAGTGGGCCATTTAGATAGGCTAAAGTATGTGTACAGTATGTGTGCAAACAGCCTGGACTGTCATTCTTCATACTTTAGTGCCTACTCATTAATAAATGGCCACCATACAATAAAAGGTCACCATACATTTACAGTGATCTTCCACAAAATTGATTTATTTTTGAGAGCAAGGGATAAATACATTTAACTCGCTAAGAAACCAAAGCATTTTACTTGCTGACTGACTTAATCTAAAAACCAAATCATTTTATGTGCATGCTGTCTTCACCTTCAAAGCCAAGCATTTCACTTGCTGATATTTTCATCAGCTCAAACCTCAGGCATTTTATTTGCTTTTTGCCCTAGTATGGGACTACCAGGTTGGATACAGCACCACATGAAAACCCGTGGTAGACTTCAAGCTCCTTACACAGTGAATCAAAGTTGTATTGTGAAATTCATCACTCCCCTCCACCAACCAATCTGGTGGGTTCAGCTTTGTCCTGTTATCAAGATAGAACCTAGTAATGCAGTATGTTCCAGTGATGTGTTGTGCCCTGTATGGATCTAATGGATTCAAATCTTTAATATAGTTATTCAAGACCTAAATTAAATCAGTTTACTGCTGACTGTTGTGATCTTAAAAACAAACAATTTTACATGCTGCATGCCTGTATTCATGGTTAACTAGCTCTCTAGGGTGTCCCTATCTACAGTTCACAGCTGTTTTGACTTCTTATACACTAAACAGCATGTAATCTAAAAGAAACTGGCCACAAGGGCGGTTATTTGAGAATCAACAGACATGAAACAACTCTTCAGGACACAAAAATCACTAATCACACCAACTGACAAACATGACCTGTGAGTGAAGAAGCCTTTTATGGTATTGATATTAATAGTGGCCCATTTTAGACAATTATCACTAATGGAAATCAAGGGGCTGTAGTGGAAATTTAACTTTCACCAAAGTTGGTCAGCAAAGTATTGAAACTCAAAACTATAAGCATTATATCATGAGGTCCCTTTCCACAGTCCTTCAGAAAATGTTCTGACATTCCTGCATAATACAGTATCATGTTCAATCAACAGCGGGTGAAAGCTTTGGAAATTCACTAGTGGGTGTCATTTAAATCCATACATATGTGCTTTCTCATTTCAAATTAAATAATTAAATAGTGGGATGCCAAAATTCATGGGACAGCTTTGCTTTGGAATACCATGCTTTTCAAACAAATGTATCTCCCTAAATCGCTATAGTGAAACACTATGACTCCATTTTCAATATATGATGACAATGCTAGCAAATCTATGGCTATGAAAATTAATATATACAGGTAATATCTATTTGTTTTTGTGTCACACAAGTAAATAAAAAACAAATGAAAGTACAATCTGGTATGTTCTATGTAATCTGCCTATTTCAGCTCTCTTCATACATGACCCTATGCATGAACAATCATAACATACTGTGCTTTTCTAGAATCTTACTAGAACATGATATCTCTCAAAATGGTCTTACCAGTATTTAATTTTTGACAACAGAGGACAAAAATTTGTCTTCTGTTGATTTATAACACCGGTATATGCAATGTAACTGAAATAGTTCTATCATCAAACACAAAAGAATCACATCACATTGTGTATGAATGATTTTGTTAAACATGTTGACTGATTGCCCTAAAGATATCATGACCCACTGGCAATTCTTTGAAGAAGAGCATATTGCCACGAGATTCAGCACATCAGATTACATCAATGTTTTTTATACTCTTTTCCATGTTGTTAGTTGGATGAAACTGGTCCCACCAAGTCCATCTGGGGCAACACGTTTGTGAAGTGATATGGCCTGCTGGATTTGGTGGTTATAATGTCCTAAGGACACAATGATAAAGCTAGACAGATCCACCATCAGAATAATGTTTTCAATGTGAATTTAATGCAACTTAAAATGACAAAAGCATGTGAAAATATGAAAACAAGACATGTACATGATAAAAGTTCTTTATCTCTGCAATTCCATGTCCTATTTCCAAGATATCTTTACTGAAAGCCCAATGGTGTCTCATCGGTATACATGATGCAAGTTATATTAATTATGTTCATGAATACCCTTACCACCCTAAAAAAATGTGAATGCCATGAAGAAAACAGAAGCAAAGAGTTCTGAGGGTGCATCTGGATGCCTAGAATGACACTGGCCATTGGGCTGATGCTGCTGGCATACAAATTCATAGCCATCTCTTCACAAAAATTTGTGGGAAAACTTCTCAAATCCAATCCTCAAAACGGACAGTGAAGGTTAATCCTTTTTTTTTATACGAGTAGCATGATGAAATAATGACAAACAGCACCACTCCATTACATTTGTTAGAGCTCACAGAACAACATTCTTATCTGTTTTCTTTTGTGGTTTATAATTCAAAAACCTTTTACAGATATGCATGATGTCACAGTTGTGAGAGGAAAGAAATACTGAAACCAATGTGAAAGACAGGCACTTTGTGCTAACTTTTGCTGAGATGATAACTCAACTGATAAATAGGCTGACTGACCCACCAGTCAATCAATCAGCCCAGACCAAAAATGGTCGAAGGGAAATGTACCACATTAAAATTGTCCACAGACTGAGATAGTGATACTTTTGATACTACAGTCCATTCCACAAAATAAAAAAAAATGTTTTATTAAAGTAATTTTCAGTGTTTTTCAACAGATTTTTCAGGATCTTAAATGCTCTGGTAAAGCGTTGCTGTTAGATATTTTTTTTTCCTATGTGATTAGTGCAATATCAAGCCTGGTTTTCTCTTTGCCTGGAAGTTTACCTGTAAAAGTTTTATAGCAAAGAGGTTCAGCATAAATGATAGCCAAATGTAGTAAATACTCTCAAAACCAAACTCTGCAGCTGTGCCAGCCAACGTGTTTCATGAGCACTGATCACAGCACACTATGAGGTGCACAATATCTACACAGACAAAAAAAGCTGTGTTGACACTGTTCCAAAATTTTGTCAGGGAACACCATGGGAGTAGATTATTTCATAACATAAATCACCCACTGGAGAGATTGAGCAGACTGACAGAAATCATGGGTTCTTTCCAATCCCATGACAGTTACTGAGTACTTTCAAAGCACATTATTTGTATGTTGAAAACCTTTAGTTTATTATATAATCAAACCTGCCCGTTGACTTAAGTTTTGCACCCAGTATATGTGCTATTTGGATATGAGCCAGAATGTAATTTTTTTATTATTCCAGTCACAAACTTATGATGTGCTATAAGCAAATATTACAAGCAAATGCACCAGTACATTAAAATTACATCCTGGAAAATCAGCTTTCTTTTGTTTTTGCTGGATGGACTTTACAAAGTCTTAGTTTATTTTATTAAGATTCCATTTGTAAAAGTAGAAATTGTGAAAAAAATCATTGTATTAGGATCCTGACATATCAAAAGATTAAGATATTTGACCAATTGGAGGTCACATAAGCAGGCAACACTATCATCATGTAGATCTATGTCCTAATATGAGTATAGCAGTGCCCTGCATCAGTAACAAAATTTTGTGGCGGATATGGTGTCACCAAAAACACTGACACCACTTGAAACAAAAATAATGCCCCTTGAAAAACATAAAAGACACCTGCAATATTTTGACAGACAACAAAGCATTCTTTATATGCTGTTTGCTGATATAAATAGGATGATTTCCCTTAGAATTCTTGACATATTTCTCCACTATACTGTAGGAAACTATAAAGCAAGGTTTCAAGTCATAGTTCATTTAGAACAGGAAAGCAGCTTTTACAAAACCATTATAAATTATTATGAATATGGTACCACCAGACTCGCATACTATCACTATTTCACTTCTGATTAATCAATAAAGAAAAATATTAATACCATCCCTCCCCNAATGTAGACTGTACAGAAAGCCTGGTCTCTAAACAAAAGTACACTGAACACTGCTATGTTACACCTAGTTTGACCCAGATTTACATAAAGTAATGTTGTTTCCATGATGCTGATATTTCTGACAATTAGCCCTTGTCTGTGGGCCACTTCCATATAACCTAAACTTGGCTGTGACTCTAGGTGTAGTTATCTACATTGAAATTTGAACTAAATTTAACATGGTTTTTATCTACTTTAAACATAAAGCAGTGTGTAGTCACTTCTCAGGACCAGGTTGGGTTTTGTTTCCCAGGTCAAAAGGCTAAGAAAAGCACTGAGATGTATGGCATGACTACACCAGCCTGCTGATTAGCGACACTTCCCACACACACTGTCCATCAATAATGATGATCCTCCCCTTCCCAGTCTGTCCCTAAGACTATCCCTTATTGTGCCACTGTGTCTCTAACTGAATTGAATCTAGTCATTACTTAAGAAGGGGTAATAAAATACTTGAAGATATGGACTTAGAATTCCTTTCAACATGAAAACAGTAGTTCTAGGAACTGTTACATCAAAAGACTCGATATATTGGGGTTTAAGGCAACACAGATACATTGATCAGATGAAACTTCTTTATGCTGCCAACCTCATTATAATGCCAACTTTGGCAAGATCCAGGGCCTGGTGGCATAATGAAGTTTGTATTAAGATCTATGTATGTCATAAATCCTGAATCACATTACACCTTTCAGAAAAATAAAATATATTGCTTTTGGTGAACAAAAACAGAATTTGCTTGTTCCTACAATCATGATGCCAATATTTTGTTTCTCAGCAAGTTAATATACATCTCTTGCCACACCTTGCAATGTGCATTATTTCATATATACAGCAGAATTTCTCTCATTCAGAGGCATCCATATCAGACAAATATACAAACTATAAACTTTCTTTACATCATCATCAGTTATACTCAAAACCCACAACACAAACTATTACATCTCCTTCACCAAAGGAGAAACAATGGTTTACAATGAGGCTTAAAATAGTAAATCAATATCATGGAAAATGACCCGTATTCATATCCCCAACCTCTTTTGTGGCTTTTGAATTTCTTCAAAATTCACAGGATAAAGATGAATTCTGAAATAGGCTATAAACCAGAATATGAACTTTAAATAGTTTTCTCTTCGGCTAAAGATATTCAGATCACACCATTAAAAATTCTGTTTATATGCAAATGCTTTCAGGCAGACATACCAAGTAGTGGTCTTTATTCTGACAATATCTATGACCCTCTTTTAGGTTCAGGTTCAATGCTTCCATGAATGATATGTTTTCCATCATAGCTTGAAGAGGGCTTTCAGTGGTCAGGTGATTCAGCTATTCACAATGGAAAGGCAAGCTCACTGCTTAAAACGTCTATTGAATCATATGGGCAAATTAGATAAAAGGGAAAATCGTGGAAGAAACAGTAAAACAACAATGTCAAGTCATATAAAGGCAATAATGTGATGTGAAGCTATGCACCAACACCAGTCAAGGCTGGAAACAGGTGAAAGATAAAGCATCCATATCAACTGTTTCAAGACATAAAGTAAACATTTTCTTCTCACAACTTTTGCTGTGCAGGAAGTTTTATCAAGCTGCTGTGACTTAAAAATAGTTTCATTTTCTCAAATAACACACACAGGAATAAATTAAGATGACCCAGATCTATTGTTGCTTTAATATCTGTTTTACAAAAAATCTGTAGACACCAGAGTTTTTGTCAATTATTTTCAGTTCCTTACAAGGAAAGAAATGGAACACTTTGTGAGAGACATCTTTTCTCTATAAAAGATACCCAAACAGAGAAACAATATTTCATCATCAGATGGATGCAGAGGGAAAAAAAAAAAAGAGTCAGAGGTAATGCATGTATGTAAAGTGACGCAAGAAGATCTAAGTAACCTTGAACATGTGCAAGAGAACACAGTGTTAATGTGAAGCTTTTACTTTTCAAATATCAAATGGTTTCATTAAATCAACAACAATGAAAAGATGGTATTTTTACACTGAGGATTTTGACAGGCGAGAATGAACCATTAAGTATAAACCCAGTTTTTAATCATCATCTTAAATTTTTTACACAAATATACATTTCGTTCATGACAGGTTTAAATATAAACAATCTGCAAAACTGTGTGTAACGTTTGATATCCATAATGTAGACTTAACGGTTATAAAAACTATGGCCAGAAACATTTATTTTTTACTCATGATTTTACCTGCCTAAACTAACATTTTCCCTAAGGCAATTTTACAATATCTGACAGTGAGAGGAAATGATCTGCTGTCACTCCTGGCACTAGCAGTTTACAATAAGCATTCTCAATGCTGACAGCTCACACAGCTGACAAGGCAAAGAGGTAGTGTTTTGATCAGGGTGATATCATAACAATATGAAAGACATGAAAAAAAGAGGAATATTCAAAAGATACTCATTTTCAAACAACAAAATATTTCTCCACTCTTTGTTCAGCTTTTGCATGACCATCAGGGTTAAGGTCAACAGCAAACTTCGCCACTTTATGTAAATCTTTTTATGCTCAATGTCTGGACACCTGAATAGTTGTTCAGCTTTTACTGCACAGCGGTAAAATGTTATAGCATACACTTGTCTTCTCATCTGTCTCTTGAACGGCAGATAAAGCACCAAAATCTAGCTAGTTTAAGAAGTGAGCTAGGTAAACAAGACCACTCTGCTATGGACCAATATGATATCAAACAGGGCTTGTGAATCTTCAGCATTCCTTTATGATGCATAGTATAGCTCAGCTTCAGTTATCCTCTGATCTACAGAGAAATGAGAAAACTGGCCAGGGGAATCAGCTGGTGCCTAATGGCAAACACCAAAGCACAACCCAAGATGAAGGCAGTTGCCCAATTCATGGAGATATCACATGAACAAAGATATAAAAACACGTGTCAACTTCAGCTTCATACCATCTGTTCTTCCTCTTTGCAGATTTTGTTGGAGTCCAAGCCAAATCCATGAAAGACTTTCTGATATCGTTCAATGGGAGTGCGACACTGGGGACAGTTCTCAATGTGTTCTGCACAAGTGTCACAGGTCATATGACCACAAGGACACAGCACCACACAAACCTTTTGGTACATGCAGATGCAGCACAAGAGTGAATCTTCTATAGATTCCAACCTTCGCTTAAGTTGCTGGAAAGGGAAAGAAATGATGAAGATATTAAATAAAAATCAGTCCACAAGACATGACCCTGTAAATAAAGCAATAATTCATATAGATGCAGTATGCAGTGGGACAATAGAAGGTTTAAAACAGCAGGTAGCATTCAGCATTGAATGACTGCATTCTTTTTTCATCACATCTCTGCTGTAAAAAGTGCTTCTTTCTTATTTTTCCCTCATAAATGAGAGTACTTCTTTCTGAATGACAGTAGAATCGAAAAAAAAAAAAGGATTCTTGAAAACATTTACCTCTCTGTGAAGACCTTAACCACAGCCCACTACATGCTGCATGTTGATGATAAATGTAGATTGAACAAGTCTGTACTCAAATTCAATTCTTTAAGAGCACTTCTAGTAGACTGCTGAAGTGTATTTACCCTTCATTAGCCATATTTCATGCTAGAGATCATATATTAGATCCCCCAACATCTGTTGACAAAGTGTTGTGCTTCACTGCACAGCATTCAAGAAGAGGGTGATTATCACACACAACAGATCGTCTAGTGTAAAAGACAATTCATTAAGTATCTTTTACCCTATTTTCATTCATGGATTCAGCGAATTTTTGTCTTTTACAATAAAACACAAACAGATATATTTACCTTTACTTCTTTCTGAAGGCTTTTGCTGCTTTGTGATGAAGATGCTTCCTTAGAAGCTTCCTCCTCTTCCTCCTCTTCCTCCGTTTCTTTAATGTCATTGTTATTCTCTTCATGGTGTGCGATGGGGAGAGAATTGTGTAAACAGTGAATTGGACTGCCTTGACTAGTTGACTTTGCATAAAGTTGTCTTCTCACCCAATCATAAGCCTCCTGACTCGTCCGCTGGATGTCAAATATGTATCGTTTGCCTGATAAAAGCAAGGAAAGAAATAATAATGTTAGTACCTCTTGCACGATAAAAATGAATGAGGGTAGGGTGACTATTCCAATTTATTTTACAAAACTAATTCATAGTTATAATTAACAAGATGATTAATACACCTGAACCTCACTAATTATAGTGACTAACTTTTGCACTAAAAAATTGTTGTATCTTCACAATCTGTCTCCTCTCTTCCCACCTTCTAGTAAACAGTTGCAATTCTAGGCAGCACTGTGCTGCTGGGATAGATGAGGAAGACAGCAACACCATTCTCATCAGTGACAACAAAGTTCCCAAACTTTCCCTTACCAAGCTCAGAATTTTCATTAAAGATTGAGACAAATGTGCCCTTAAAGTCTCGAGAGTACTGCGACTGGACATTAGCGCACACAGTATCACATCGGTAGAAGGAATGCATCTCTGTAATGCAGCGGTACAAAGCCACCGCTGCCTTGCGGCTGATGAGCTTGAAGCATTCTTGACCCTGAGGCTCCCCAGCATCATCAATCAGTTCAATATGAACCACTTTATCATTGTGGGTGGCCAGTCGAATTTGGGTGTATGGAATTCTGCAATGACATATAAGATGTAAATTTAGTGATAGAAGTCTTCAAGTCATGATATCCTACAACATGCCAAATTGTACATCATTACATGACATAGTTTACTCCAGCAGCACATCTGATCTTCTTATCTTCTTTGGATATGGACACAAACTTGGTAAGTAGTAAATGCATCAGGGACATATGAGGTAATTTCCTCTGAATCAGGGCTGTCTATGATGTTGATCTTTTGAGGATGAAGGTGTGCAATTTCTGAAGATGACTCTCATTCATCCGCCATGTTGAATAATTAGGTCAATTTTCACAAGTTACGTCTAATACAAATATTAATATAATTTTATTCCAAAGTTTGCATACGGAATAAACCACTTAGATCCAGAAGATTTTATGAGAAATTTGGTCTCTTGTTTATTAAAATGCTAACAAGATAGGTGTAAGAGTATTTTCTTTCACACCCAATTTCGTGGATCCAACATTGTACCTCAAAACAATCAAGATCTTCTGGGAATCATAGGCATATAACGCTTTCTGGAACAAATTTTTGTGGGTCCATGGATAAAATTATACATGATTAATGCATAAATGAATAAAATGCAAAAGATTCTGCAGAAGAAACACAACCTGTGGCTAAAGTGATGGCAGGGGAAGGATACATACCAGCCACGAACAATGAATACTGATGAAAAAATGAGTCATCACAGAGGAGAGATTTATCAAGTCCTGGTGCCTACACTTCTTTCACTCAAAACTTCTGATCACTTGAAACTATTTCCAAACTCAGCAAATTTGGAGTGCAGTGCGGGTAAGTGAGGTATCAAGCTGATTTGGCCATCACTTTTGGCTTTTTTTTTTCGCCATACTGTCGTAGAAAATATTCACCCAAAAAGTCTAATTTTAACCATTACATTAAGGAAAGGGCCAAAAAGCACATGGGAAACTCCAGTTGTGACTTGTGATTCAATTGCCATTCAATGACCTGCAGCAAGATTACAACCAAAAGTGAGAAAACACAGTTCTATTTAAAGTAACTGGGATTTCCGTACCCTCGGGTCATGAAGAAGGAAAAATTAGGTCAAAGTACATGGGTATTTCAGCCCCCAGCAGAATGGTGAATAGAGAAAACCAGTGTGGCATGTATTCATGTGACCATAATCATCCACCCACGACAAGTCATGAGGAAACAATCAAAGCTCGTGCTGTTGAGTCAGAGGGTTGCAAACTATTTGAGTTTAAAGGAAGTTTCCGGCGTATAATTTTATAGATCAAGTGGCAAATAAATTCCTGACATTTCATGCTTAATACATATCCCCAACTTGGTGCATTAAAAAAAAACAACAAAAAAACGTTAATATCCACACTCCTAAGAAACACTATGATAAAGATCATTTTGATTGTTAAGCGACACAGACATTGATAGGCTATTTGTGAAGGAAAAGGGAAAGACACTGCCAACGCAGGGCAACATGGTGGAAAAGTATTATGAAAATATAATAAATGATTAATAAACCTGATGAAGTTTAGTTTGACAGCATATATTGGCCTAATCCTACTACAAAATATAGTACTGCCAGTCAGATAACACTCAGTCGTACCATTTACAATGCTAATGCATACAGACCTATCAGGAAAAGATTCAAAATCCTCAACAACCAGTTTAATAGCCTATATTCTTCTATTAAAACATGACTTACTTTCTCTCCGCCTTGCTTCTGCTTGCGTGCAAAACAATTCCTTCTGGGCCAACTCTGAAGTTAATATCTACTCCCTGGGCATTCACAGCCTTGTGTTCCTCCACACCGTAACCTGGCAAAGAGCTCACATCTTGGAGCATAAAGTAGCGGGCACTGGCTCGTGGGACACCATGCAGTTTGGAATGCTCCAAGTGGATCTTGCTGATAAGGGACTGGCTTGATTCCAAGTGTGGGCAGATTTGAGCAAGAATCTGATGGAAAATTGGTATTTGGGCATTATGAGCTGCTGAGGGTAACATTATTAACTCTTTGCAGTTCATGCCTTTTTCATTTATTTGAAAGTGACCATTGGTGTGTTTGAAGTGTAAGCCAATACGATGTAAAGACCTAACTGAAATGGAACATGTTGGATGTGGTTGTAAAGAGAATTGGCAAGACTTGCATACTGCACTTTTAATTTCTGAGTAGGAAGTAGGTTGTCTGATCTATTTAGTGTGTTACTAAAAATAAATATATTACCAAAAAAACATGAACCACAACAAATACAAAGAAGGAAAAAAATTAGTATAGGCTCAAATGTTATTCAAACTATTATTAAAATAAAGCATATCCAATTTTGCATAATATATCCCAAATTTATTACATTTGGTCCAATGGTACAAAAATTATGAGAAAAATGAAAACGTGTGATAATCGATATTATACATTTCCAAAGCAACCGTTGCTAGGAACAGGATCTGGTTAAAAACAGCATCTTTATCAATTATTTTGTAAATAATCACTACTAACATGTAATCTAGATGTGTAAACGTTAATATGTATCCATGATGATGTTATAACTTCATAATTATAAGAATGGGGAAGGCGACCTGAAAGAATGTCAACACCTATTTCCGGTATCAATGCTTGGCACATCATGGGCCATTTTTTCATCACCCTCCTCAATAGACTCATCAGATGGAGTCCAGCTGTCACAGTCATCACTCTGGTACTAGGACAGTTTATTGTCCGAATCGGATGACAACATTTTGTTGTATTTTTTGCGTTTTACAGCGACCAGTTTTCATTTCACGACTATCACGAAAATCCAGGATGGCGGCCGGGTCGGATCAAAATAAAATCTCATGAGATTTAAACATAATGAAAGCAAATTTTATGCCAATAATTTAGTAAATTTAGTTATATTTATCCTTTTTTACCTGAGATAAACTAAAATTTACACCATTAAAAATAAAGCAAAAATCAATCTACCTTTTCACCCAAGTAACCATCGTAACTGTAGTTATGATTTTCCAATAGGTGAACTGCAAAGAGTTACTACAAGCACTGCTGGTGTAAAGTGCGATGGTTTAATGCAAGAAGTGCTACCAGCATGTGCAACTATTCTTCAAGAGAGCATGGTTAGAATAAGGTGCCACTAAATTGCAGAGACTCCTGGAGCTTGCCACCATGACAGAGTGCAATTTCCAGATTGGCACCATGAAAAAAATACATGTGCATGCTGTTATAACACATAAAGATTCTCAATTATCCAGCCATGTCAAGAATATCCTACTATATATTTATGAAACGAATGCTGTATGTGTTTCATTAATGTCTAAGAAAGTGATAATGGTGTGATGCCATAAATAGTTGCCACTGGGGGTAGGGATTGGAAGGGTAGACAGGCGAAAATAGCAGAGAACATGAGAGAGAATGCTATATCAAAGATGTTAAACTTTTATAATCCATAGGTCACACTAAAACACACTTATTACATACCTCAGAATACACTGTTGTTTGATAACTATTGCAAGTTTGGTCTCCATAGTCTGCCTGAGTAATTGATGCCACAATTTTTGCAAGCTTGGCTTCATCACAGTCTGGCATCATCAAAGATACTAATCCCTTGGACATTGCATCTTTAGCTTGTGTATAAAACAGCTCTCTGAAAATTTGAAAAAGAAAATTATTAAAAATGCTGCACAGAAGAACATATGGTATAAGTAACTTCGCAATCTAGCATGATTTAGAGCACTGAGAAATATTTTGTTTAATTGCATTTAAGTTAAGAGAGAAACATCAACATCAGGCTCTCTTAATTTCTGTAGGTAGGGTAGTTTGAATTTCACATAATTACTAAGTTCAAAATTTTAGATGTATTTGGTCAGTGACCTCACAGGGCATTCCAGAACAGCATAGCCAAAAGAAAGAGAACAGGACAGTAGCTAAGTGTTAACATACTTGGTACATTCCTGCTGCACTAAATGGGGCGGTACAAAGAACTTGACCCGCAAGCTTAGACGATACACATGTGATGGTCCAAGTATTTCATGATCGCACACTCGATTACGTAGATTCAACCATAATTCCTCCCCTTTGGGACCCTTGTACTGAAGGCCAAAGTAGTCTACCTCCAGAATACCAAGTTTTTCCAATACCTGAGGAGAGATACAATTTCCAAAATCATTTTCAAAACACAGAAAGAGCTGTGTTCTGTCACTCCTTCTTAGTAATAATATATCTAGCTGGAATTCTGAATGAGACCCACACCTGATGCTCCTATCTTAACCATCTTTGGTATTAGGGGATTTGTCTTGGCTGATGCTGCTGTCCTGATGGGTTAGGGTTAGGCTTAGGGGGTAGGGTAAGGAAAAGTACTTGGATTGTATTGTTAGGCCCGAAGTTAGGCATGAGGGAAGGGTGTGAGTCTCATTCAGAATTCCTTCCCAAAATCCTATCATTCACAACCCCCTCTCCCCAGTTTGACAGAAGAAAGAAATACTCTGTGGAGCTCAGCAATATCATGTCTAAATGATAGCTTTGTAGGATTGCATTCTTAGTAAACTATCCATGATTTGACAATGCCATAACATTTCAATTCAGTAATGACTAGACTACATCCATTCACACTCTTTCACTGACTTCTTCTAAACTTTAGTAACACTATTCTTCCTGCCCCACAAGAGCGCTTGGAATTGTCAGGCCTTGTTATTGCCTTACTAAGCCTGATGCCATCTTTGATATCTGACCAGTTAAATCTGAGCTTCTCTCACTCTCAGATGAGCAGAGTGTTAAGACTGAAGCTAAAACCGTCATCAACATCATCCAGAGATAATAGAGCAACTAAATGCAGCTCTGGCACTCCAAAGGGAACAAGAGTTGAAAGGACTATAGACCATTTCTTCATGTTTCTGTTAGACTAAGATCTCGACCAGACTAGACTAGTCTAGATGTTACAATGTTAGTTATTGTTAGGTTGTCCATTTTTGCTTGCTTGCATCACCCAAAGAAATCTTGGGCTTCTCTAACGACAGCACCGATTCCATGACTTATCTACGACTAAATGATAGTAAATGAACTGTATCATCGGTGCTGTCATTAGAGATAGCCGAAATCTTTTCATAAGGCGCTATAGGCTACAAGTTCAATAGTGTTGGTTTGTCTAGTGGCAGTGAGAGTGAGAGTGGACCCATACAGTGATGTTGTAACCGTCTGCAAGAGGCGGTATGGACTAGCACGAGGCCGAGGTTTTAACTCCTCAACGACAACAAAGAATTTCAAGATAGAGACTCGACTAGTCTAGTCTAGATGTCTAGTCTATACTGTGCCCAGTAACTTCAATTTATCTCATGTTAAACGTAATCCAATTTGTCACCTTCTGAACAGTGTGCTAATTAACAGCTCATGCTTTGTTAAATACACTGAAAAGCTCTGCATGCGAAGGACAAACAAGGATTGGACTTTGACCCCATGAAAGCCATTTTGTACTTCTCCAGCTGATTGTGTGACGTCATGAAACTATCGACCTAACAGTTCGTAGCAATAGGAGAGTATCAACTAGTCTAGGCCTACTCACTTTGTATTACAAAACTGATAATTTGTAAAGAAATGATAGACTCTATAAACTTTCTCTGAGAATGAGATGGATACAGTAGGAGCACAATGAGTACTCTCGGAAGAAGCGCTACGGTTTGCAAAGCAAGTGTTCCACTAACTTAACTAAGCGAGCGAAGGTGGAACTTACCTTGTCAAGTATAACTTGTGCCGTCTGTTTTGGCTCGATATTTATTTCTAACCATTGGCCATTCGGTTGTGATATATAGCACAGCATTTTGCATTTCTGCTTCAACTTCAAACCGTCTTCTGATATAAACTCAAACTACACAAGACCAAGATAATACTGCTTCTTCCGAACGCTTGACAAAAATCTGTGTAGCTGGCCTCGTAAAACCCCTTTGCTTTTGCAGCAGCTTTCGTTTTGTTATGTTCATGCGCCGTCTTTGTGGCAATAAACCAATGAAACACCGACATCCAAAATACCGACCAATTGCTAGCTAGTAGGCGGGGCTAATTGGCCAACTTTCAGGACAACAACAAAGCCGCATGTCACCGACTTTTTTTGTCGACTCAAGGCCGAAATAGAGCTTACCTCAACCACAAAAATAATATCATCTGCGGTGTAGGGCAGTTAGGATTTAGACTGTCATTATTATTAACATAGGAAGCAACTGATGTAAACGCAATGTGCTATCTGCGGAATGTTTAAGGTTTACCTATGTGTCCTGGATTTTCAGCTTTCATGTTACCAACATTTTTAACCGTAGTCCTAATATTTAATATGCTGGGAGAGTGCACTCGTTGTTGTGACATGGTCAAAGACAACCGTCGTTCTCTCCGAAGAGGGCATTCGCCGTCAGGGATATTAAACAACACCAAAAATGTAGCAAGTGTGCTGTGACCTTGCTCTGGCCAAGAGAAAGCGAAAGAAAAAGAAGGGGAAGAAGACTAGAGAGAAGGGCGTGAGATAGGCTACTTACATATCGTATTTCTTCACTCTGCTAAGCATATATACAGACATCTTTCCGTGGCTTATAATAACATGTATGATCAGTATGCATTTATGGATCAAATTTATGTTCCTTCTAGGAAAATTAAAAAATCACAGCAGGGCCGAAACCTCCTCGCCCGCCCCCTCCCGGCAAGATCATGGCTGAAAAAACCCTTCACCCGCTCACTTTCATGTATTTCCCCTTTAAAGCAGAACTCCTCGCTTTATATTTGATTAGTGTTTTTATAAGTGACGAAATATACATTTTAATCATATTTAAGGCGGATGGAGTGTTATGGAGAGGGAGAAAGGGAGAATGGGGCTAAATGCGAGCCATGATCGCGTGCGCGACAGCTCAAGTCGATATCATAATCATAGGGATCCGGGGGAGGATGCCTCCGGAAAATGTTTATAAAGATCGGAAACAAAAGAAGCAAAATCAGGCAAAAAAATGTTATCATGTGTCCATTTTATGGTGGGTTTTTAGGGAGATTTTAATAACAACAAAGGAGCAAAAAGTGCCGTTTGGGGCCATCTGTAGCTGAAATTTGGTTAAAATTTTTTATCATAGACTCAATTATTTTTAAGGGGAGAGGGTTGCAAAACAAACAAAAAAGACATTTCACGCCTTCAAAGTGAATTTTTATCTGTAATGTATGAATATATCATTTTCTATGATATTGTCCAAATTTCACATTTGGATTTCGAAGGCATTTGAGACCTAGATGATCTCCATGTCATGAAATGCAAGCTCCCCCTCCTCCCCCCCCTCTNCCCTCTCTCTCTCTCTCTCTCTCTCTCTCTCTCTCTCTCTCTCTCTCTCTCTCTCTCTCTCTTCCCTATCCTTTTCTACTATTACCTCCTTTTTTTTTTCTCTTGATCCCGTTTTCCTCATTCCTTCCGCGGGATCCTTTGGCTCTCGCCCCCTCCCTCCCCGCGCATTTCGGGGGCCGTGGGGGTGCTAGCTACGGTCCTGACTCACATTAACAAGCATGGAAGTCCAAAATTATAGCACGTTCTGTGTGCTTGATATTCCATCCGATGATGCGAGTGAATTATGTTTCTTAGACTAAGTCGTGCGCTAACCTAGACATTTCATCTGGATAGTATTAATTTAAAGATCTGAGTGCGAATGTGTCTTTCTTTCAGAAGTTTTAATGTTCTTATAATATTCTTTTACAATTCTGTTCCGTTCATTCTTCAGATAAAAAAAGAAAAGGTTTTGCTATCTTGACAGGACTAAGATTGGACTGTGCCGTCAGCTTAGCGATTTTTCAAATTTTAAATATATTAAATTTATGGTTGGGAAATCGGTAGATGCAGAGTGATAAACATGTCCCGAAGTATTATTTTCATTATACATTCAGTATAGTATGAAACTATGTTGAGTGAAGAAGTCGCCAGATATAATCATAATAATAACAGCAAAGAAGAAGAAGGCTTATCCCATTGTTTATCCCACAGACCTGCCGTCGTTTGCCGACACACCTAATTTATTTCAGGAAAGCTATTTATAGAGGCTAGGCCGTCATGATTCGTTCCCAATCATCCGAACGGATACACCACGGAACCGCGCAGTCTTAATCCGTTTTTTTGTTAAAAGATCTAAGAGATGCCCTGTGGGACAAAGCACTGAACCGCGCAACGAGGATGGTAATCGTTTTAGGCTTTGATACTCAGTAACGATATTGTTCTGTACTTCAACACATTTTCTATCTGCATTGCGGGCTTGAGACCAACTCCCATGTGTTTTATGATTTTGAAAGTGTAATAAAACATGGCAAAATTGGAATAAAAACTATTAACAATTTGGACACTGGGAGCATTGTTTTGCATATCTGATTGAGAAAGTCTCTTTAGGGTAGTTCATTCAACTGATATTATTTTAGCTAACAACTCTTTGTGCATATTTTCCATTTGTCGCTGTGCCTTGCGTTTTAGCTGCGTTCGCCCTGCTGCTCCAGTATTCCTCCAGTATAGTTCGTTTTTGCTCTTCTTGTAAAGCGTCTAAAAAAAATGTTAAAATATTGGGGCTTGGACTGGTGAAAGGTTCCCTGAAATAACGATGAGAGCATTCACATGGGTTGGATTTTCTAGAGTCTTCACTACCATGTGCCCAGAGGTATGGTGGATCTTTAAGCATTCCTGCAGATAGTTACGCAGGGAGTAATATGCAAACTCGGTTGATTTTTTTTTTATTGTCAGGCGCTGAGGCCATTAAAACGAAGCTGAAATTTCAAAACAGTCCTCAATCTCATGAGCTGGAACGGCAGGCAGGGCAAAGAGAAGCTTTAACAAGTTCCCCACTTCTGAGTCTACATTCTTGTACTTATTTCACTGTCAACCCAAGGTGCTGAATTTGTCTGTACCAAGCTTGGGCGAATGGAAAACGCATGCTTTTATCTCAAGTGTGAGGCCATTATTATATCGTCTTCACTGCTATGTGCAAGGCAACTTCTAAATCCAGATGAATGGCAGAAAAATGCAATGGAAAGCTCAGGTTGTAGAAAACTGATTGTAGATGGGAAAGTATTACGTGGTACGTCTTTTCCTTCTTGTCCGGCAAAAGGAAGAACACACATGGTGCATACAGATTGTCCTTGAGCGCATGGATTGTAAAAAGTTGGAAGTAAACTTGGGCGAGTACTTGAAAGTGCCAAGAATACAAAAATCTTTATTGCTGAAGTTACATATAACAAATGGGCACCCATAATATTTAGAAAATACAGTTTACAATCAACATAATACTATCATTTCCGACACTGGCGGATGTGAAAATAACACACAAGATAATACAGATGGCACTGCAAGTGGATATATCTGAAGTTGATTAACGTTTTTCATGATAATAAATGCTAATTTACTGACTGCTTCCAACAATTGTTCGTCTTTTGTTTTCATGAGCTGTAGAAATTTGGGCATGTTTGGATTTTTATGATATTTCACTGGCAACAATTTATTTCTTTTATTAGAGAATTTTGGACAGCACAATAAATAATGAAATTCTTCTCCTAAACCTCTGTTACAAAAATAGCAGGTTCTGCCCTGATAATCAATGTTATGGTATCGTTCTATCTCAACTGGTACTTTATGATTGGAGGTCCTAAATTTAATGAAGATATAAGTGTTGAATGGGCCCAAGATTTTAAGATATTCTTCCATTTTCCATTCATTTTTTAGTATTAAGTCGTTTTTTCTCTTATTACTTACCCCACAGTCTGTGCGACAGGATTGAAAGAACATATCCTCTATTCTTCTTTTAATTTGAGTATATTGTTTTTTTCCAAATTGCCTTGATGATGCCATGCATTGTTAAAACCCGAATTTTGTAACAAACTTTTGATACAGTTTAACCATGGATATCCTCCCTTGCCCAGAATCATATCATTACGCATTAACACATACATTGCTGTGGATAATTTTTCTTGCTTACCACTTCTCAGCCTTGACCAGTAATTTATCATTCTCTTTTGGATATCACAGGACAGTGATAGTTTACCTAATTCTCCATACTTTGGCGTGCTTTGCCTTAGTTATAGTAACTTTTTATAGTGCTTCAGCCGAAATGATTCTAATATATCTGGACGTTCGAAGTCCCAAACTTCACAACCATACAATAAGATAGGTTCAATACATTTTACAAACAAATCAAAATGACAATCTAAGGGAATCAGTCCTAAATTGCATCGACGGTGTAGTGCTTAGGCTGCTCTTCTTGCGTTTTTAAGATTTTCTTTCATTCTAGTTAGAAATCTAGACTACCCATTTTTGGTGAATGTAACTCCCAAATACTTGAATTTATTTACCACTTGCAGATCGACCTGATCAACCGAAATTTTTGGCTTTCTCTAACTGTCTAAGATTTTCCAAACAGCATTACTGTTGTTTAAGTTACATTAATATTAAGTTTCCATTTCAGGCAATAGTTTTCATAGTCTGATAAGAGCTTCTGTAGTTTAACATTGCTGTCGTCTAGAAGAACAGTATTACCCGCATACATCATCAATAAAAAGGAGAAATAAAACTCAATACCATCTATATCAAAATGTACCTGTTCTCCTTGGTTACCAGCCTCACATAGAAAGCTGTATAAATCATTCATGTGGAGAAGAGAATCGGGCAAACACTTCCAATGTCTATGTCTTTGAAATTCAAATAAAATAATGGCAGAGCTGGAATAGACGAATGACTTATATACTTGAACGTCTGATTGTTATTTTTATCCGAGATGTATTCATGAACTATTTTAACGTTTTAACGTTCGCCCAATATCGAAATGATAAAGCTTGATATCAATACGTCACTTAAAGAGGATACAATAGAAATAACGCTGCGCGGTTCAGTGGTCGGCGAAGTAAGGTTTGAGACGGTTTATTACGTCAGCTGCGCGGTTCAGTGGTGCACCCATCCAAACTTTGAGCTTTTCCGAACAGTTTTCTGTGCAATGTCAAGGTGCATGGTCTTTGGTCCATGTGAGATTTAATCAATTTACGGTCAGTTTCGGCCTGGCAGTGAGGCAATTTTATGCACTTATTACATGTATCTCGCTCAACTGACCGACCCATGCCGTTCCACAAAACGCATCTGAAAACCTGGGAAGCAGTTACACAATATCGAATGTGATTTATGTTAGATTAATAGAATAGCAAAAGTAGCATTTACTACAGACTTCGCTTCCTTGAGGGGCCCTGCACCAAAATGCTGGCAAGTATCTGGTGAAAAGGGGAATACTATGGCATTTTGTCGTATTTACTGTTATACCTTGGCGAGATTTGTGACCGCATTACTGAGGGCGGGAATTCGCAATTTACCCTCCTCGACACTTCACACAAAAATATTATTTTATTATGATTACGATATGAATTGAACACTCGATTTTCTAGAGGGAAATTATTGATGTTCGTTCTCTCTCTCTTTCTCTCTTTCTCTCTCTCTCTCTCTCTCTCTCTCTCTCTCTCTCTCTCTCTCTCTCTCTCTCTGTTTTTACTCTCATGAAAGGGGCCTCGCATCTTTCTTCTGTCAGAAATTTTGTATTCGCTCCATACCGTAATCATGGCATTGAGTTTTGTTTTTTATTCACGAGGAAGAGGAACTGTAAGTTACACACTGCAGACACTCGCCTTGCTGTCACAATGCAAGTCTCGCCAAGGAAAAGTCAGAATATACAACAAAAAAAATTGGCCCAGGATTTTCCATTTTTACTCAGGACAGCTTGCAGGTATTTTTGTGCCGGGTTCGTTCGTGTCTTTCATCATTTCAGCTTTCAAGAAAAGTGCCCACATCACTGATTCCAGTTTCCTTGTAGTCACTGGTTTTGAAATTAACTATTCACACCATAACATGCACTGCATAAAGTATACCCATAATAAAGGCCAGTGATAGAAATCGTTGAACCATGTGATCTCCGACCGACCAGTATCCTTTGATGACCACAAGATACCAACGCCTGTGGTGGCAGACGAGACATGTCAACTGTGGCCAGGCTAAGTTATGCATGAAATTAGTTACACATCGCTGCACGAATATTGTGACTATGATGTCCTACAAAGTTTTATGATAACCATGACATATTCTCATTATTAACAAAACATTAATTTGCACTGAATATAAAGAAGTTAAGAAAGAAACAAGTAAGAATTTTTAACAAATTTAGTACATAAACTTCGGAATGGCATCCTTCCTCAGATGCAGAAAATAAAAATCATATTGATATTGGTGAAAAACAGTTTGCTGTTGTGCAATCAGAACACCTACGTCTTAAAGGTTAGGATCAGTTAAACTGACGTCAGATCCAATTTATGAATTAAATAAAATATTTGACCTTTCTTGATCCTGGCAGAACTTATTGTTATCGGCACACACATAATGCTCATACGGATATCAATGATATCATTGAAATTCTGATGAATGATCTAACATTGTCCGTTGCAAGTCAGTGATGCAAGTCATTCAACAATGATGCTGTTGTACTGGAATTGATTCCACCTTTCTAGCTTGAGAATGTAAGGGGATAGTCTCCCAGCAGAGCAGTCACTCCAGGGACTAAATTATGACATAAAAGATTTGGATGGAGGAATGAGGAAATTAATAAACTGACAAAACAAAAATAATCCCATCACATTATTTTTTACAACCCCCAGCAGCTAAATTATTTAGTGTAATTACCTGTTTGAGAAATTGGAATTAATGCACAGTGAAGCACTTGAGACACGTTTAGTACATAAACTACAGTATTTTTGGTCCCGATTTTTCTTCTCTTTGAGTTCGTGTATGGTTACTACGTATTTCTTGCAAAAAGGACACTTTTGATCGGTCCCGAGGTGGACGCATAATCGATGCTCCACAGCTTCTAAGAGAACGAGACGCACCGATCAGAACTCTAACTGAAGCCCTAGTTCTGTTAAAAGCCTTATATAGCTTTGAACTTCGAATCAATCGACCCATATGCTTTGCGATGGATTTGCAATAATATCAGTGAAATTCTGCTGATTGATCTGTAACAACAAGAAACGATGCAAGTCATTCCACAATGACAGCTGAAGATTTCAATACTTTTCCACTGGGTATTGGAGGGCATTGCATTGTGTGGCTAAGACTTCTCTTGTTATTGTTTGGTGTAGTAATACAGAAGGGCAAAGTGAAATCTGAAGTATTTCAAAGTATTGTACTTGCAATACTTTTTCAGGTTTTTGCAATACATGTAAATTACAACACTGAAATACTACTGCCAATACTATGCAAAAAGTCTGCACTATTACAGTAGTATTGCTATTTTCTTTTCTTCTCAATTAGCAAATTTGTATAGTACCCGGATGAGTGGTGTAGGTGAGTGGATATGATCTCAGTTAGTGGACGTTTCCGCTCGAGACCTGCGTGCATAGTCTCACAATACTTGGGGCTGGAACGCATGCTCCCTAATGACCTGAGACTTCTACTCCTTATGTGCACATAAATCTATGTTTATGGTTATGTATGAATATAATATTTATGTGTGTATGTGTGTTGTGTGTGTGTGTATGTATGTATGTATGTGTGTATATGTGTGTGTGTGTGTGTGTGTGTGTGTGTGTGTGTGTGTGTGTGTGCGCGCGCGCGCGAGACTGTATGCCGTCCCGTAATCAGTGTATTCTCTGGCAAATTTCAAGGCAAATTTCCAAATGGATGAATAAAGTTTATCTTATCTAATCTTACTCTGTATTATATGTAACTGGCACAACTGTGCCAGCAACTAACGAATGCATACCCATGTAATCTCACAGACATGATACACTGATAATAAAATGACATAGGCCGACAGGTTATGTATTATTCGATGAATAAAGTATATCGTATCTAATCTTACTTTATATTAGATCTCTATGTAACTGGCACGACTGCATCAGCAACCTACGAACGCATACCCGTGTAATCTCGCAGAAATGATACACTGATAATAAAATTACATAAGCCAACATATTATGTATTATGATGAGTGATAAATGATGCTGACGTAATGTTGATAGCCTTACATAGTTTATGATAGTCTCGGTGATGATATAATCGTCGTGGCATTGATAGTATTGATAATGATGTTGATGGTGATGATGACCAGGAGGAGGATAGCATGCGTTGTTATGCACCGCTGTTGTTGCTGCTGCTAATGACAACGATTATATATTGCATCTATTGCTACTTAGAGGAGCTAGTATGCTGTTGCTGTTATTGCTGTTGGCTGCTGCTGCTGCTGCTGCTGCTGCTGCTGCTGCTGCTGCTGCTGCTGCTGATGATGATGATGATGATGACGATGATGATGGTGATGGTGGTGATGATGATGATGATGATAACGACCTTGCATTTTATGCTTAGCTATACCTGTGCTGGCGCTATTGCTGCAGCCGCTGATACTGTTTATGATGATTATGACTTAAGCCAATAGAGCTTGAAGCAACAATATTCATAGGTTTCGAACGGACGGAATAGGTTAAGCTTACGAGTCCAAAACCTGCATAATTATCACTGGACCGTTTAGATCTACAGGGAAGGGATTAGATAAGACCGATTTGTCTAGACCCTGTATCCTAAAACGCAGACACCTGGATAGTGGGTTGCAGGTGAGAGAAGACAAGCACCATGTTATGACCTTTGAGGCCACAGACAGTAGGCTCAGTGGCGGATCTAGGCCACACAGGGGAGGGGGGGCGGCGGAGGAGCGCTCAGAGTGTGAAGGGAGAGTTTTCTTGATCTGTGGTCTTATGCCGTTTGTTTGGAAGTACAGATTAATTTAATAGGGAGGCAAGGAGCAAAAATAATGGTGTTTCCCTCCCTCACCTTCATTTCCCCCCACCCCCATCCNTGGGAGAATTGAAAGATCTGTCACTGGGTAGGCTCACTGTGCTGAATCATTCAAAGAAAAACGAATTTTAGAGAAAGTGAATGAGAGTGATACAGACAGAGAAAGTGAGAGAGAGAGAGAGAGAAAGAAAGAGAGAGAGAGAGAGAGAGAGAGAGAGACATCCTAACTAGGTTAATTTTTTGCTCTGCATGTATCTAGTTATCTTTAGGACCTTGATCTAAAACTCTGCACTACTGGTAATCTAGGTCATCTTGACACATTCTTGATGAGAGGAAGTGAAACGGCATCAGATAAAAATAATACACATGTAAGTAGGTGACCGATTTTCTAGCGCGGGCAAAGGTCATGTTTACAGCCTCGGTTCAGTTGCACTTTGGAAGGTCAAACACGGAGCACCGGGGCCTCAATATGAACCCGAGCTTACCAGCTGGCAACATCGACCCGTTATACATTGCTTACTGTCATCAATCCACGATAATAATAATAATGCCCTAGGGCACAGGTTGCTGTTACAATAAATTCCAAGTTCAGTGGCGTAACATTCATAATATTTTTATTTAGTAAGTTGGAAGGGGAAGAGGGTGGAAGGAGTCAGGAGCAATCCAAGTCTGCTTTACTTTACACATTAAGTTTTCTCAGAACTGCACGTTGTCAGAAATTTCTAGGTGCTTCGGTGTGGCAGGTTCTTGGTTTAGGGGAAGAGGAGGTGGGGGGTTGGAGGGGAGGTGGGCTTTAAGTGTCGCCTAATGTAAAAATCGATTGCTACGTTAGAATGAGTAGCGGGGGATTTCTGGTTTCAAGAGGGTAATACTACGGGATTCAAAGTCGGGGGGGGGGGGGNAGGACGGAGAGGGGGAGAGGTGAGTATGTCAGAAAAAAAAAATAAGAGGAAACGCGAGGTAGCTTTATTATGTACAAAATCACTTCAGTGAATGAGCTCAGCTTCCCTCCTTTTTTTTTAAATCTACAAGCCTCGACCGGGAGCATATTGTGTAGGTTTAAGTGTCAAAGATAAAACACGACTGAAGTCAGGAAGATAGGCGAGTCTGCGCAGTTAATTCATTACACTTTAGGTTAATAGTAACTTGAGCAATATTCTATATGGATTAAAAATATTCGGGTCGGCAAAATAACAATATCACAGGATAGAAACTCTCTGGGAGAGATACATTAAAATTTATTTGAATAAAGAAGGCAAAGGAGCAGGTCGCGAGAGCTAGTGTTCTAGCATATCAAAGAAAATGACCGAGGCGCTCCATTGATGGATTTAGGGACAGAAAGAACAGGTCATGGCTCAAGGCCCTCAGTCCTAGAGGGTCACGTGATGGAGGACCAAAAAAATAAAAAAAAACTGTCTTTGGAGCAGGGCTTCCAGTTTCCACTTTTAAGGAAATTTCCTCTTTTAAAGGAAATTTCGCCGTGAAAAGGAAATTTAAGAGGAAAAGGATTTTTCCCCCGAAAAAAAACAAACGAATTTTCGCCTCTAGTAAATTTTCTCAAATAATTAAAAATATTTTATGCAATAATTATAAAGAAGTTTTGTTTCCCTCTCGTTTCACAGCCCTCACTACTTAAACTGCAAATTTGATATTGTTACCAATTATACTCAATTTGTGTGAGGAAAAACACCTTGACAAGCTTTGTATGAGGTTTCCAGTCACTGCTACCAACTGGCACGGGAATAGAATTACAAACTGAGTAGAGTGAGGATGCTCGATGCCCTTTTGGAGTTTTAGTGCCAGATTTAAAAGATGTTTTTTTTAAAAAATGTGACGTTTTCGAAAGGCCTCTAGCATTAACTAAAATTATGTTTGGTACTTTGATAACAATGATTCAGTTTCAGGCATATCATTAGTACTTTTTACCCCAAAATAGGTTAATATTTAGGGGATCCGCACCGCAAGTTATCACCCAGCAATTAGTATCCTGGTGGTACCTGCTTCCGCCACCCTAATTTGTATCCTTAATGCACCTATTTTTGTGCAAACTTTACACAGAGCTGCATTTAACCCTGACAGGAAAATCAGTTTCTTTCCTGTCGAATAGGAAGAGGCTGGAAAGTTGGAGGTGTGATAAATGTAAATTGGCGATAAGGAAATACAAAAGGATTCTGAAATTAAAGCCAGGAAGGAATTTTTACGAAAATAGGGATAAAAATAAGGAAATTTCGTTCCTCGGAAGTGGAAACCCTGCACTTTGGAGAGAAAAAGAAGGGGAAGCAGGAACAGAGAGAGAAAGAGAGAGAGAGAGAGAGAGAGAGAGAGAGAGAGAGAGAGAGAGAGAGAGAGAGAGATCTGTTCTTACAATGTAACGATCAAAGACCTTACACTAACATTAAAATTATTATAAGAGTTAACTGGCACCATAGTTTAAAATTTCGACTAAGAATTCAAAGCGCATATTTATCCTTCGTTTTCATCTGAAAAAAAGCCTGGTGATAAAGCGTTTACACATACAGGGCCTTAGTGTAACCGGGTGGCAATGTATATAGTAATATTCGTTCTCCCTCAGTAAGGGGGAGGAATGTGTACAAACATGTCTGAGAATTTTTCAGACGTTACATATTTTTTTAAGGCAGGGATTTTGCCAAATTACTGTGAAGAATCGATTTTGAGAAGAAGGGCCGAAAAAAGCTACACTAGGAAATTTCTTTTCCTGCCGGGGATCGAACCAGGGTCTCTCAGCTTGTAAGACTGAACGTGTTACCACTACAATACATCGACACTAACTTCACAGCAATTTAATTCTTAAATACCTACTGCCTTAATCGGTCCCTAGCTTCCACGTGCGAACCCAGTGTTCACCCGTGACCCTAACACACTTCCTGACTGCTCACATTTAGTCCGGAATAATTGTCAATCAATGGTTCAATAATTTACTTCATCATTAATAGGCCATAAGCCTCCAATGACATGGAACAATGATATAATCATAATAGCTAAAAGACAAATGACCTGTAGTATTGAACATAATATATATGGACATCACATCCAAGCATGACAAGAATATTTTATTTGTTATTCCACAAGCCTTGAATCGTTTAAAACTTGGCTGAAAACAATGCTTGTTCATTACGCACCTTTCCGAGAAAGAGTTTCAACAACTCTGTTCTAATAGTTGTCAGACTGTAAATTAATTTAGTTTAATTTGATAATGTGTGTGACTGTATGTTATTTGTACATCTCTATGAGCTGACGTTTCCTCTGAGGGCCTGGGAGCCTGAGAGCACAGTCTCTGTATACGAGCCTTCGTATCGGAGACTGGAACCCTTGCTCCTCCCCCCCCCCCCCNCCCCCCCCAATAGACAGCTGCTAAGTGTGTACTTAAGGGTGATTATGAGTGTGTGTCTGCCTGTGTGTGTAGGCTATGTGTTTGTGTACATGTGCTTGTGAGTTTGTGAAGTGAGGTTGGGAAGCGTATAGACCCACCAGCAAATTCATTTGTCCCCTTTCCTGGTTCTTAGTTAAGTATCCTAGGTGTATAGATTAACAGACCCTGAAGTTCACTATTTGTATTTTAGGTGTCTGTTAACATCATAGACCTACAAGCCTACCTGCAAATGAAGTTCAAGAATTAGACTCTAGTATTGTCATTATAAACTGATGAGAATGCATAATGAGTACAGAAAGTAAAAGGAGACAGCGCTACAAACGCCAAATCCCTCATCACACCATGTTCCTCCTCCCCTTCCCATACCCTCCTCCCCCCCCCCTCAAAAATAAAAAGACCACCCTTTTTATTTNGGGGGGGGGGGGGGGGGGAGGCAGGGGAGAAAGTCAGGAAGGGGAGTGTAACAGGTTTCTGGTACCCATTAATAGATCGAATCATTGAATGTGTGCAACCTTTATCAATTCGCTCATAATATATAAAATCCCTCTCTTCCCCCCCCCCCCCCCCCCCCCCCCCCCCCCCCCGAATGATGTATAATGCGCTTTGCCANGGGGGGAGAAAGGCGCTTGCCAGCCAATGTCAAGTTGTAGAATCATGTAAGAAAACCTGTGATCTAGATAAGGCATCAATTTTTAAAGTTTTAGGTAAAATTGAAGCGTTATAAAGTGTGTTAAGCCCATGTATTAGCACACGGTCAAAATCAACCTAATAAAAAATTGGGGACCAAGTCAGAAGCAGTGACCGTCTCTGAATGAGATTTGTGAAAAAAAAAATGGGCGTTTGCCCCCCTTTGTCTTCCCATTAAAAGATATGGCAATGGAAACTCTTTAACTCCATGGGGGAAAAAATCACGAAATTACAGCAGATTTTGTAGATAACAAAATAGACATTTCATTTATAGGGCATAAAGAAGCAAGCAAGAGGTGCTGTACCGGGCATGCCTGGCAATATAAGGTGGATAACCAAAGAAATAAAACAATATCACTTCAGTATCAAGTAGCGTCCCTTGCAAACGCCCGCTAGCTGAGCTTACAGGTCTTTGAATCCTATTGTTTTGTCTTCTTTTGGCCCTGTTAACATTTTGTGTTATTTTACATATACCACCGTAGGTATGGTAATGGTTAATGAAAATACAAGGATTAACCATTCTCTTTTTCAGGCTTCTGCTGTTTTTGATCCAGGGCTGATGACCACAGGATGGCCTTGTAAGCCTTGTAATTTCTCACAATGGGATTTGTGTGCCTGTCCATGATGTTAAAGCCTGAATAGCCACTGCTTGTTTCTGGTGGCTGGAGGACTAAATCACTCATTTAGCCTGTTGACCGCCCCTTGTTCAAAGACATAGTTGGCCAGGTGAGAATCAAAACCATAAACTCTTACGCGTTCCCTTGACCATGTTCACTGTAGGTAGTATAGGAATAAGCCTGTCCATAGGAAAACTTTGGCAAAAATAATACAGAATTACATAGGCAGTTCCCCCCTCAGTCTTCAAATGTGCTCTTGTGTTACATATTTTCATAGCCTTTCAAAACTATGGGCATTGTTAGCTTGATATTCCACCCCAAAGTCTCAAAATTTGTATTTGTGTTTGAAAATGGTTCCTTGTGAAGATTTTAGTATCAGAAAGCATGTGAGTTGCAGGCAGTTCTCTTAAACCTGTAATTGTACTTTCACTTTGTGGTCCTAGAACTTAGAGGGTATATTTCATCTTCCCTTTTCCCTGTTTTGGCATGCCCTGCTTCCAGTAATAAGGGCTCCAGGGGGGAAATTTTGATATCATGGGAATCTGTGTCCATTTTACTTTATTTTACCAGGCACTGTTTAGCTCTGGGCTGGAACTGCCAGGTCAAGGGTGTGCTCAGGCGGAAGAAGAGGGGTTTGGCACCGACCAGTGAAAAATGTAGGGTCTTGTTTACAAATAGCAACCAAGCTCAAAATTTCAATAGGGTTCTTCAGATCTTCCGCGTGAACCTCGGATTACTCTAAGTCCGATAACCGCCTACGTCATCAGTCGGAGGGCACCTGGCGAGGCTGGGAGGTCAAAGTGCATATTCGTGCATAACATTGGCCGAGGCTAGTGATCAGCTCTATGTGGAGCATGGAGAAAATGACGTTCCTGGCGCTAAAATTGTTTTAATGACCAAAATCTACTTCATCAAACTGTTCTTCTGTAGGGTATCCCCACGGAATCAATGTAATCCATAGATCTATATCACTATGCCGGCTTCTTCGCTCGGGGAAGAGGGAAAAATCTGTGTAATCTTAGCATTAGAAGCTGGAACCCATGATCAGACCTACCTTGTTGTCAAAAATTTTGTAATTATCATTTCATTAAATAAAGTTTTTGTATCAAATGCCCCTTGGTGCATGAAAAAAGTATATGTTATACTTATCAAGGACTTAAGAATTCGCGCATATGATTTCATACTTAGTAAAGAGGTATACCTATTGATATAATATATTTTTTTTAATAACTTAATATCTTGACTTCCCCTTCCTCTACTCCCACATGCAGCTGATTAATATGTAATACTGAAACTAACAGACGTTATAAAACATATTCCCTTGAGAGTAAATAAAGGTTGATTTATCTCCCTATGTGAACATGTAGAGGAACCTCGATATTAAATGTTGATTCATTTAATAAGTATAACTTACCTTGGTATTCAGATTGAATTTCACGTGCACGGACTCATTATCATTCTATCATTTAATTAATGAGGCACGTATTAACAAGTATATCAAGTATACCTCAATAATAAGTACACCAAGGGCATGTTTTATATTGGGATTTTATTGTAATATGTATGGGCATGACTGTGCAGGTATGTGAGCGTGGTACACGTGTGTGTGTGTATGTATATATACATTTTAGTGTGCGTGTCTGTGTGTGTGTGTGTGTATTGGGATGTTTGTGGATTTGTGGATAGATGAATGTGTACACGTTTATGAGTGGTATGCTATGTTGATAATTCTCTATATCTACAGTCTAGATTAGGCAAGAATATCCGACATAACTATTGAAGTTTTCCCCAACTCATTTGCTCGTTCACTGATATTGCGCTGCATTGCACAGAATAACTACCAGCTGCTGCAACCATCAATCATAGACTTGATTTTTTTTTTGCTTGGTCAGCAGGAATTCTGTAAAATTCTGCTGATTTTAGCACCATTACCAAAAAAGTTCTTGACTGCGTAGCACCATTATCAAAAAGTTCTTGACTGCATGGTCTTAAATTAGTGGTATTTCGGAAATTTCTAAAGTTTCGGAAAAAGGAGATAAAAATACTCTCTCCAGATCTTGACAATGTTATTTCCTATGTTCAGGTGGCAAGTACTCTAAGCGCAATGCTTGTTTCGAGGCATTGGTTGAACAAACTTCTAAGTTACGCCTAGCAGCTTAATCAGTAATACTAGTAGTAGTAACAGTCAACATCGAAGGCAGCACGAATCTGACCTTTCACCCATGAATGAAGGTAACAGTCAGCGGCCGGTTCGGACGGCGCGGCTAAAAATAGATCGCTTGGGGGACTCTGTTTCAGCGAGCAGCGTTCTGAAGCACCCTATGGGCTTGCTAGGGTTTGGTAAGTCTTAAAATTTGGGCCACATAATGGGCTTTAATCTGGTATGGGTCTGGGTGAAAGCTAAAACTTTGGGTTCAGAGGGCAGCTCAAAATGTTAACATAGCCCATAGAGGAAAAAAGGGTCCAATCCTATTACAGGTCTGTAACCAGGACCCAAGCCTAGTCTGTATATTGTATATTGTTTGAATTATTTCCCTTCCCAGAGTAGAGTTGGGTGCTTCCGATTCTTGATATGGAGTTTAAATCAGAAATATATTGGAGTCAGTTCAAAACACTGAAATCGGACCTATTCCAAATACTCCCTACTATAAATACACCTCAATTTACTGAATCCTGCAATTGCTATACTTATTGCATACATCTTACATATTTAGCAGATTTTTACTTTTAAATAGGCTCCAACTTTTAATAGATTAACCCCAGTTGTGGCATTGTTTTTTTCACGTCTTAGCAAGTGTTGATGGTAATCGTGACAATGATGATGGTGGTAGCGTCACTGAAATCATTCAGAGTGCAGAAGCCAACCCATTTGTCTGTTTTGCCAGTCTGTACATCAAGGGCTCAAACACAGCTCCTTACCACTACCAAGCATGCTATTTCTTTAACCACCCCTGTCCCATATTTATGAAAACCTTTTCAGTGTTTTCTACAGGTCTCTTGAGTTGGGAGTTACATTCCTCCTTTGTCATAACGTTTAACTTTTAGGTGGGATTCGTAGGTTTTTACTCAAGAAATGCGAACGTGGTTAAACCTGCCAAATCTGGCAAGTATAACTGCGAATCGTACTCCATTTCCGATTCCTGGATTTGATAGTTCTTGAAATCGATGCCTCAATCCATAAAATCGCCCATTCCTTATTCAGGCGAATCTTTAACCCAGGAGTTAAATTTCTTCGATCTGCTCCCCCTGGTGGCGAAAAATCCCGGAAGTAACTTGATGATAAAATTGTTTCCTTGTTTACATGGACACTACTATGTGAATCACTGATCCGCTAGTGTGTCTTGTCTAATGGATGATATCGCTAAAAGCAAAGTAGTGTTTGATGTTGTGAATTACTTTATTGTGGAACATCACATACATAATCACGACCGTACAAATACTCTTATCAACACACCATCCAGTCACCCTAACAGCCGAAGTCTGAAGTCTAGAGACACACTGACACAGTGACTTCATTGCAAGCCGGGCGGATTCTGAAGAGTTCAGACTGCCCATTGACATTATCTCAGCTTCATTAGATCTATGCTGATTGGGAAATTAGTTGTAGGCATCTATTTGAATACTTGTTGCACTGGTTACCCTTTCTTAAGTTTAAAGGGAAATAGTTCAAATTCAAAGGTTTTATTAGGCCATACCAACAGTTCATCATAAGTGCAAAACAGTATTACATGAGTCATGAGTACACTCCACTACAAAGATGTATACGTGTTCCTCATGCACGCTATTGCCACTTATCTACCATTCTTTCATCTAGCTGACACCCAGTCTTTCGAGAGTTAAACTAATAATAACATATATAATCATCATGACATGACTGCTGTAATTAGTGTAATGACTCTGCTCGTCTCTCCCCCCTCCCCCCCCAACTTCTACTATTCCTTGGCTCAAATTTCTGAAATATATTTCCTCAATATTCTGAACATGTCTTCACCCCATTCACTTTTAGAGTATTTTACTAATCTAAACATATTTGGTTTAACTTTTAAATACCCCAGGAGTAATAATACTGAAATGACAAATGCAATACCCCTCAAAATATTTGTTTCATCATACACTTTTCAAATTCTCGAATGTTAACACTGAAATTAATGTTAAGAACAATTCAACAAATTTCACACAAAAAAAAAATAACAAATCAGGGAGAACCTGGCTGATGACGTATATCATAGGATATGTGGCAACAAGTAGATTATTTTATTTTGTGTCCTAGAATGTATGCTGCCTCACCACCCTTTCCTGCATCCAAAAACTATAAAGGATTGACATCACCTGCACAGGGGGCTTTATTCAAATTTCTGCCCCCATTGAGCAGCCAACAAAAAGCTAAGATACCGACTCTGTCTGTGAGGAGCAGAGTGTATGTTGTCCTGGCTTTTCCATAGAGTTGGAAGAGTGTGCCAGATCCCATGATATACTGTACTCTTTGAATCTTGCAGATCATTAATGTCAGGAATAACAAAAAGCAAGACCAATGTGTTTGTGCGGGCTTTCAGTGCCATGAAAAATACTGCATACTTTCAAGTGCAGGGAAAGATTTGGAAGGGAGGGGCGTCTGCAAGAATTCAGTGAATTTTAAGGGTGGATTTTGAAATTTAAAGGGGTTGGTCAAAAAAAAAAAAAAAACACTACCCATTTACATGACATAAAGTCTGGGCACTGATAATATTGTCTAGGACTGAATCTCATGTTACTGTGTGGCTTATTTACGGGAAGTTCATTTGCATTGAGTTCTCAAGTTCTGTTTGTGCATGGTAGAGATTCTTCATTATGTGGAGCAGAGATTCAGCAGACACTTAACATAAGCTCCCGTTGTAATGTTTCAGTAAGAAGCATCCAGTTCATATTATAATATAAAGTACATGTCACAGCAAATTACATGCCACAGCTTCTGTTGCATGAAGTTGTGACTTTGCTAACAAAACAGAAAGGATTATGTTAAAATCACTTGGAGACACAGCACATTCCCTTCTGTAGCATTGAACACATCCTTGAATACTTATTTCAACAGAATTTCTTGTGAAAATTTGTACTTGAATTAATGAGCTCTTGTTGTTGGAAAGTTATTGAAATGTATCATGCTCTCCACATGCAGATTTCTGGCCATGTCCAACAGTGATAAAGGATCATCCATGACATCTTGTGACTTACAGATAGCAGGTGTAGAACAGTGGAATAAACACTGAGTTTACAGATGTAATAAGTTTTTCTTCAAAGTGGTGAGACTTCTGGAGACAGTTTCTAACACACCAGTCACAATGCCTATTTCTGATCGCGTTAGCACTGTTTCAGCAGCAGGTGGGGGGAAGACTCTTCCTATAACACCTAAAAATTTCAGGAACCAGAGTGCAAATATTAAGAAAGTGGCAGTCACAATGCCTGATCGAGATCCAACAAGAGCCCAGCAGGGACAGCTCATCGAATTTGATCAGGTTAGTTTAGAAAACAGTAGTGTCATGAGAGTTGATGGTACCTAGGAATACAGGGATGAGCATGTATCATTCTTCACAAAAATTATAGCCAGGATCAGCTTCCAATCCTTCAGCCTTAGTGCCTTATGAAAGTGCTTTCTCTAGTTGTGAAATGTGCTAGTATCAATCTCTTAGATGAAATTATGTACATTTAGCTGGAAGCAAAAGGCATTACTGTATCATTAAGCATTTCTTCTCAGCCATACAGATCGTTCTTAACTTTTTGCAGCTGTGGAAGATGAAATTCTCAATTTTTTGGAAGGCTTATGCCAAATGTGTTCAGTTGTCATTAAATGCAGATAAATTTACGATGTACTTAACACTTTACATAACAGTGCTTTACCTGAAATCTCAAATAATCTGATAGAAAATAAAATCACTATCCAAAAGCCCTAGTTATTCATTGTAGTATTTCATGATTAATCCAATCATGAGTTTAAGTGACCCTTTGATAAAACAATAAGTGATGAGCTTGCGAGAGAGGAAAATAAAAGCCACCTCCTCAGCAATTTTCCCTCCCCTTCTCCAGTGGTGGTCTGGCACATGGAGATTAAGTAGGGTACATGGTAAATATGCATCAATCAAAAGTGATGACAACATAACCTGATTCCTGACAGTATGCAACACTTCAACCAGTCAAGATTGTGAGAGCCATCACCTAGAATTAATGCTGTCTGACATTTTTGTGGTTGTTTTAGATTGTATTGTACTATAAATAGTTTCACATTAACAGAATTCTGTTGTAATGGCTTGTCAGTTTATACTACATACTTTAACCTGCAGTTTACTGATTTTTACTCTGTTTCCTACAGACTTTGTCCCTGGATGTTATTATCCAAGATATTTGTGAAAAGTGAGTATAATAGAAATGAATGATGCAAAGAAGGATGCTTATTTTGAAGGTTTTTCTTTGTTTCAATATCTTTTGTATTCTAGCAGTGACTGTCTTTGAAATCTAAGTAGTTCATTCAAGAAGCTGCTATAGTATCTGTGAACTGATGAGAAACATTATAATCAGTCCGGAATGATTGAATAAATGGCTTTCTCCTTTTGCAAGGTATGTTTGTTTATTGTTACTGTATTTTAGAAATGATGTGTCATTTTCCACACTTCTGAGAAGAAGCAAGGAAAGCATTTTCATGGCAAAGCAAGTCATCATATATCCTTGTAATTGCAGTTTTGGGGGTACATTATTAAACAATAGCCTAAGTCTAACTTAAGCCATTTTTGAAGCACAGTGATGTTATGATCCTTGCAATCTTCGTTATGAGTTAATTTGAAACGAAAGCACTCTGTGTAGCATAAGCTGTGTATGACCATTTTAACAGAGTTTGTTATGGTCTCAGTGCATATAGAAGAACAAGTGCATGTGAGATCCATCAGGAGATTCACTGTGATGAACCTACAGACATGCCTGGCAAATGACCACTTTGCTATTGGCTTCAAGTTTTAGTTCATCAGCCAAATGTCCATCCATTGTGTCAGCAGTAACAGGTCATAAGAATAATGATATCTTAACACTTTGTATGTCTCCTTAATCAACCTGAAAGCTGTATTATTTATTGCAAATTGTATGTTAATGTATTTGTAGATGGGGTCTGGAAAATTCAAAGAAGTATGCGCTCCGCTTCAATGAAAATACCCAAAAGATGTACATAACAGAGAGAGTAAGCATGTCTTTATATATCACCTGTCCATTTAAATCTTTCTTTCTGCCTTTCTGTTCCTCTATCCTTTCGTTTTCCATTTCGTCTTTCTCCTACCTCGCTAGACTCTATTTAGATGATTTATGTACTGAATTATATTCTTCGCCTAAAACCTAATAGACTTTGAATCTTCTAATCTGTCATTGTTTGTCTGTCTGTCTTTCATTCATTCTTTCACTCCATCCATCTGTCCATCCATCCATCCATCCATCCATCCATCCATCCATCCATCCATCCATCCATCCATCTGCTCTCTCACCCAATCAGTGAATGAAATCAACAGACTCCATTTTCTGTCCTCAGAATCGGAAAGATATTCGTGATGGCCAAGTCCTCAATCTAACACCATCAGCAGTAAGTCTTCTCTTGTTGTTATGATAAAACCATAGAATGTCCGCAGCTGGAGTTAACGTTGGCTTTAAAATACAAAAGTTTTTAATCCTGGGAAATCAAAGAGGGTTTTCATTTATAGCCTAACTGAGCAAACCTGCAGCTATATAAAATATCTCTCTGTATTTATACACACACACACACACACACACACACACATACAACAAAAGCAAGATTCATGTGTTTTCACGTCGTAAGATATGCTTAGCCCTAGTAGAACCCAGAGATCTGGTAATGGCTCAGAAGAACACTCAGCCAATGAAGACAATTTTCTCGGAAACTGAATGATTAGTATTTTTAGAAAATTCATTGAGGAAGCAATACTTCGAGACTGTGATTTCTTGTCATATGAAGCAAATTCTGTGTGAGAGGTTTCATATGCATATTGTAAATTTGCTGCAATTGTAAACTTTTGAAGTGAATTGTCTTTTGTTTACTCCTTTGTCTTTGTGGATACTTTGGCTCCCTAATATGTTCACACAGCACCTAAAGATTCTTGAGCCTGTGCCTGTGTCTGCCATTTATTTCTCACATTATAGTGTTAATATCATTCTTGAGTGCATTAATCAAGAATGGAATACTGTGAACACTTGGAACATTAGAGAATAGCAAATGTCAAAATCATTCATTAATATGGCCTATTATTCTAGAAAGCCTATAATTGCATCAGCCATTCTATTACAGTACATAGCCGCTCTGAAATGATAAACTGAACCTACTGGTTCAAACATAGTTATTGAAAACTTGGATTTTTATATATATATATATATATANATATATATATATATATATATATATATATATATATATTATATATATATATATATAAAGAGAAAGAGAGAGAGAACAGAGAGAGAGAGAGAGAACAGGGAGAGAGAGAAACATGGAGTAGAGAAGAATCTATTTATTTCAAGCAGCTATACAACCTGAGCCTTCCTTAAACTGCAGGATCCGTCATACTAATGGCCCTTGTGAGCACATCTTGGGAAAGCCCGTAAATTCATTTTCATTGATATAATTATATAATGATAGGGAACAATATGGTGTAATTCCCATGTCTGTGAAAATGTCAAAATTGAAGAAATAATATTCAAAAACAATTGTTGTTGCAATAACACATTCATAGATACAGGGGTAAAAAGAAACGAAAAATAAAATACTTACCGGGGAATTTTTCATCAAAATTTATACCATTTTTGTCTGCAAAACCTGGGTGCATTAATCTCTTGAAATAAAATCAAATAGAAAAACTTCAAAAAGTACTAAATTCAAGTCAAAATACTCTGAGATAACACCACCTCCTCAACTGATTTATTGCCTGTCTCACGGGG
>JAWQUT010000205.1:900717-922980 GCA_033807755.1 Ellobium chinense
TACACCGATCTCATGGTCCTAACAATAGACTGGGTCATAGATCATGGATATCGGGCTACGACTACGGGCTCAACTTAGTTACTACTTTTAGAATAGAAGAAAACTGCTGTGGGAACACACTAAAGTGTGCAAAGACCTCTTACAGTGATGGAAAACTTAAATCAAATGACTATTTCAGTAATTTTATTTTTGGTTGCTGCAAGACTAACCAATTGAGAACAGGTCTAGTCTACATTTTACTACCTAAAAATCTGTTCAGTATGTCTTAATTTGATTTGCAGTTAGCCACATTTTGGTGCTTGAAAGCTTCATCAAAATTGTCATTTGCAAAATTTATTGACACCATTCAGGCATTGAACTCAATCAAGATTCAGTCTTTTATAGACTCTAGGCCGAGAGCATCCATTCAATATTTAATTTAAACTACAATACCTCAATAGAGTTTGGCAATGATATCTCTTCCTGTCAGTGAAAACTATAAAAACTTGCGACATAGGCGTATTCCTTCCAAAGCATGCAGCTTTGCAGCTGAGATATTTCATGGATGATAGTTACTCTATCAATAAATTAACTTTTTGGATTATTTGTCTTTGTGGATACTTTGGCTCCCCATTAGCACCTAAACAGTCTTGAGCCTGTGCCTGTGCCCGCCATTTATTTCCCACAGTATAGTGTTAAAATCATTCATACATCATACATTCTAAGAGCATTAATCAAGAATGGAATGCTGTGAACACTTGGAACATCAGATAATAGCAAATGTCAAAATCGTTCATTAATATGGCATATTATTCTAGAAAGTGTATAACTGCATGGCTCATAATAATGATATGGTTTCTAATGTCAGTGAAATTCTTATTGTAATATTAATCATCCTGTCCAGGAGGAAACAGCAAAACAGATAAAACAAGCTCTCAGTGGCTCACGGCTAGAGGACAAGAATGTAGCCTTGAGGCAGCTGTCCTTCTTGGCATCTGATGTAACATTTGCAGAGGAATTTACGAAGATACATGGTCACATGATCATCATTGATATTGTCAGCACAGGAAACTAGTGAGTCCAAAGACTTTGCTTATTGTATCTGCTGGCACATCATATTTTACTATACATCAGTCTCTATACAGCAGTCAAATTTTCATATCAACCTGTTGATTTATGTCTGAGTGATCCAAAATTTGTCACCTTAATTGCTAGTGTGTTCAGAATCTCAGAATGACTTAGGTTAAAACTTGATATGATGTGACGTGACATGCAAGGGTTTAAAAGCAATTTTTTATTTCATTGGATAAATTTTAAAATTCTTGGAGTCATGCATTCCGTCACTACATGTACAACTTATCATTATTGTTTATACTGTTAAAGCACAGCTTTGCTCTGAAGAGTTTTTATCTTTTCACCTTCTTTTCTGTTCCATTGTAGCAAAGGAGATCCCCTGGGATACACCTTGAAGTCTTTTGTGTGCCTTATGGAACATGGCTTAGTCCCATGGGAAATTCTGGAACCTGAATTCATTAAGCGGGTAAGAAATGGTACTACGAATTCATTAAGCGGGCAAGAGATGTTACTCCTGAGTTTATGTGGGTGGTGGGACAGGGTGAAGAATGAAATGGTCATTCTGTTATTTATAAGGCTTGAGGTGCTGATTTTTTAATTGAATGCCTGCAAAATCTGTCCTTTACCTTCATTTCAAACTGCTCCTCATCCAACATTCCACCAAGGCAATTGACATTTTTTATATAGGTTTACATTTATTAAAAGACAACTGCATTACTTACATGTACTTTGTAGTAAAGATCAATGATTACACTATGTTGTGAAAGCAATGTAGCACAGTATGAAAAAATATTCATTTTTTGCCATGCGGTAAATTAGTGGAGGACAGGAAAAGAAAAGAAGCTCATAAAAGTGTCGTGTGCAGAACTGGCAAAAAGTTGCCAGTTAGTACACAGATGTGAAACATTAAAACTAATATTTCACACACATAAAGATAAATCTATTTCTAGAAAATATTGTACTAGAGGGGCGGATAGCTAGAAAGAGAGGACAAATGGACACAAATAGAAAGGGGATATTAGTCATTGGCTGAAATGGGACCTAACTACAAAGAAAAGAATAGCATTCACTGAAGAATGTGGTGGTACCTGAGAACACAAAAGTTTGCTTGTTAGTATTTTATTCCAAGATTATTTCTTACTGTCATTTGTTGAATATTTTTAGGTGGCAGACTGTGTGAATGTATCAGCAAGTAACCTTGATACCTCCTGTCTTCAGTCAGCTCTTGACATTCTTGAATCAGTTGTAATGCATTGGTGAGTTTTGTTTTATTTATATCTTACATTTGTGAACACTTTCCACTACAAATGCTGCAACAGTTTGTGGGGTCATCCCAGCTCTACACTTACTCTCCCTAATTTTTGCACTCCTGTTCACTTTCAGTATTTTACCCGTCTTGCATTAGTGTGAGAAACATTTTGGTATCCCTATCTGCAGCACTGCTTGTATGTTGTCACCGTGCTTCCATAATGGCTGGCATCATTTTTCTGAGGTTTGAGAAAATGGGGAAAGAACATTCTTTGATAAAGCAAAAACAGTGGACAAGTAAGTCTCTTTGCAATTGCACTTTTGGTGGGAAAAGATTGGCACATCATAATAAAAATTGTTTTAGCATTTTAGCATGTCAGTATGAATTTTGATCTAATAAACGGCGTAGTAGCTTTATTCCATTGTGACCTAAGACTGATCCATGCGTATATGTACTGATACATCATGCAACATTTGATAGATTAATTCCTGTTACAGACAGCATAGCATTTAAGGAATCCCACCTTAGCACATCATAGTAGAAAACTTGCTTTGATTTTTCCTTGTATCCATTTTCTTGTTTGATGAATCTGTTTTGGAAAGTTCTCTAATAGTTTTCAGTGATATAATGTTAGAATATTTAAGAAATTCACATGTCACAACATTACAGACACAGGACATGTTTGTGCATAAAGCAAATCTTGATGTATGAAGGAGAAAAACTTGTTAAAAAATTGAAGAGTCAACATAACAGTCTTGTCAAATATCCTGCTGTTTCTTGAGAAGCATGACCAGGAGCAATGGCAGTTTTTGTAAGAGGTGCTAACTGCGTGAAGTATATGTTAACTGCTGCCTGCACGATTTATGATACCAAATGTCTTCAGATTAAATCTGGGCGTAAAATTATTTTTATCATACATATGAAATCTCATCCTATACCTGGAGACGATCTACTTGTTATCAATTCTGTTCTGTAGATTATCCATTTAATAATGTTTTGTTTTTGTCCTCAGTACAAACAGACAGAATGTTGTTGAGCAGGTGGTCACAGCAGTTAATGTGATTCCACATCTAGAAAGGTAAACCTTTTTCACATGACCCTCCTTGCAAAACTTTATTTTTACCTGTGCCTTACACCTTCCTGTTCATACTGGCCTTATGGCCATCAATATCAGTTTGTTGGAGGCTCTTGAACTAACCATTGCATGAAATATTATACTTGTCACATATTAATATCTATTACCAGTGACTCTGTGGATTCTATCCTTAGTGTGCCTATATGAATAGGTTTGGCTACAACTTGAAACATGTTTTTGCATGGGAGGATTGTTACTCACAGTAGTACGCAGATGTAGTTTACATGACAAACTCTTTACCTTGCTTAAATACCATTTTCTCTACCATTATCATATGGCAGGTTCCACAGCCGTGGGCCCAAAACCTGGCTTCAACTTTAACTTTCAATAAAATAAAGAATTCTTAAATCAAACTCTTTTTGTTGGTATTTTTGTGTCTTGCTGAGTGTAATTAAACGTGGAAATAAAAAAGAATTGTTGCTTTCAATGTTTTTGTTGTTTTATTTTACGTTATTCAATACCGGTCGTGACGTATTCAGAAACACACACTTTCCCGATTTTCGATATCGTGTATGAAAACCCCATGCAACAGTCGCAAATCAATGCACACGTCCCTTCACTTAACGGAAACATTAGTACTCATGGTCGTTTTGAGGCAGGAACGCTCAAGCAAAAAATAGGGTCAAGGACGTGCCTATGACAGCTTTGTTTACATCAGTCATATGTCGTACAGGCTGTGCATCCGATTCTCGGCTTCAAATTCCATGCGAACATGATGCATGTTTTTTTCGTTTTGAACTAACTTTTATGCCTGAATTCGAAATAAAACAATTGTTTTTCATTATTAAGTTTGCTATTGTTGATTCCTGCAAAAATAATAGCTCTAGGCCTAAAAAAAAAAAGTTAACCTCTTGTGCATCCGATTCCCCGTCACGACCGGCTTTCACTTTGCGATCTATTGAAGTTGATTCGGAAGTGGATAGCAGACGTTTCTGTGCGCTAAAATTAATTGAAAGACATTTCTTTTTATGAAGAACCTCTGAATATTTTATCAAGTTAGTAAGTTTTGCTGATTTCGTGACAATTAATCTGTGTGTCGGATAACGACCTGCCGAATCACGACCTGCCTGAACGCGTAAACATTGAGAAGATCGCTAGTTTTGTTAGTCTTTCTTGTTCTTTCTCGCTATTTTCTTGTAAAATTCGTTAACAGAACATTATCGGCGTAGTACCAATCTATTTTTATATAACGATATTTAGAAATGTCTATGCGATAGCCCTAGAAATTGGTAAAGATATATATATGCACTTTTGACGGACGTGACGCTACCTATGAAGCTGAAGTGAAGTCTGCGCACTTCAGTAAGAGGCATATAATTCTTCAAAATGTAGTAGCATACTACAAGTACAAGAATGAGGAGTATCAACTAGTGTGGCATGCCCTCATATTCTTGTCAGAAGGTGCAACGAGCCTTCTTTGACACGGGAAAGGTGAAGCAAGAAAATGAGCTCTGCTGTCAAGGGGGGAACCAACTTCAGAAATGCCGCCGACATGTACAACTGGGCATCGGCTGAGTTGACCAAAGGCACTGGGCTCAGCAGGAGGACTTTCTTCCTCGTGAAGAATGGGGAAGAGAACTGGGATAGGCCACAAGCTGACATTGCAACAGTGCCAGGTGTGACTTTTGTTTCATTTCCGTGAAACTGAGTCTTGTTGAATGCTTGATGCTTATAACACAGCCTTTGTTGGGAAAAAAACATCACCAACATAGATTTTATACTTGCTCCTTCTAATTTACTTGGATAATCTCACTAACTTCAATGGATGTCTGTCTATTTTACCAGTCCAAATGTGACTGTTTGATGGAATTCACACATTGAATTGTAAGGTTCACATTTTTTCAGGGACCTGGTAGATGCACAAGTGGAGAGAGTCAATGACTATATCTTACAGTCACGGCACCTGGCATGCTTCTGTTGCGCTTGTAGAGCCTCGTACACCACCCTGTGCATCAATGCCCACATTGTTGGAAATTTCACTGGTCACAAATTGAAACATCTGTAACATTATGATAGATAACATTGTGTGAATCGGCCTGATGTGGTTCTGTAGTTCCAAATCGAGAATAAAGTAACTTTTATGTGACATAAGCAATGTTTCTTTGATTTTTTCCTTTCTAATGTTCTTATTTGTGATTAGAATGGTGTTATTTTTGTTCCTGTGCTGATTGTATCTCATTCTTTAAAGATTTTCAAAGTGTACATAATTATGACAATAATAAGGGGAGGTAATTTCAACGCCTTGTTACGCTGACTACAAAGGTCTGCTGCTCATGAAATGGTCATATTTCATCTTCCCACTCAATACCCTTTCAGAAAATGTATGACACTCCACTATTCGCAATACTTTATTTTTGCTCAAATTTGGGAAATATATGTGACCACAGTTGTGGAACCTGCCATATAGATGATTGATGAGGTGAGCTGAAAATACAGTGAAATGGAGAGTATCACTGTAAAAGAGACTGTTGACAGTGTGGGAACAGGAATGGAAAGTAGTGCTGTCTGGTCTCCACGATCACTTTTTATGTTCAGATGCTCTGAAGAAATCTCTCAAAGTGACAGACTTGCAGCTACTGGTGGATGTGGGAGTGCCACATAATTGTTAAAAAGAACATGAAATGCTAGTACAGGAGCTGCAGTCATCTACATATACATTCAACATGTTTGCTACAGCTTAGTGGAGTACTGCAACGCTGACCACAACTCCCGAATTGGATTAAGTAGTCACACCAGAGATCGCAGTTCTGGAATTTGAACAAAGCTGATCAACATTGTCGGTGTGAAAGAGCTCTGTTAGTAAGGAATGAGTGGAGGAAAGAGTTAGCACATTCATTCATCTTATTTGAGTTTCATGGAGAGATCTTATTGTACTCTTCTGCTTCTCTCTTTTATAGTTCAAGTGCAGAAGTACAGAAAAATGCCATAGCTTTAATCAATGCCCTATGCACAAAAGCTGATGATGCAAAAAGGAAAGTGAGTATATCTTGATACTTCTACAATTTTTTTTTTATATTTGGCTTTGCTTTCATATTCAAAGTATATCTCAGACTGAATGCCACATTGTCCTTTGCTTTGAAATAGTTCAGTCTGGATTAAGAATGGCTACACAGAAGCAAACAACAGAATGGATAAATAGCCTTTGTTTGAAGGAATGCAGTTTTTATAAAATTTAATAGTGTAAAGTTCAGGCTATTTCTGGTCTTTGCTTAAAATGTTTGTAGCAAGAACGCAGAAAGTTTTGATAATTTTGAAAATGATGCGTGATATAAGTCTTGTCCTGCCATCAAGTAGAGCTAGAGTTATAATGCACATAGTTTAATGATGGACATCTGTCTTAAGGGTGAAGTAGCTGTGACATTTTTGTATTCCTATGGTGTAGGCAGGACGCTTATATTGCTTATGCAGAGATAAGCACTGCAGCAATTGTCTTATTTCATCTAACAAATTTTTATCATTGTCCAATTTCAGAGAATTGCAGAGAGCCTGCAGTCTAAAAGTATGAGAAATGTCATTCTCAGTGTGAGTATATAAATACATGTATGGTATGTCATAGAAATATTTGAATCTAATTACACCAAGCTGAAGTTAGATGACTAAAACTAATGGTTGTGAATGAGGAGACAATGTTGATCTGGTTGTTACTCTTTTCAGTATTTGGCTAGATTTTACTGAATTTTAAATGACCATATTTGTTTTCTACATTCTTATGATAAAAAGACAGCCATTTTATATTACACATGGTACATTTTGTTAACTTCGTGTAATTCACGCCTACTTTTGCATTCATCTAATTCTTCTTTTCTTATGAAGGCATGAAATTGTTTTTATTGGCTGACAAAAATAGGAGGTGGAAACACAAAGCAGTACTTTTCTGTTGTCATGCTCTCTTATTTACCTGCATGCCCTTCCATTTGAAGAGCCTAGATCAAAACTAATTACGCCCTTATGAAAAGTGGGTGCAGTTTCAGCTTGCCAGCCTATATCCTCCAACTGTCAGTAATCTTTGAGCAGTCTGCATGAAAGTTTAACTTTAATGGTTAGGCCAAAGTCCAAAGTGGATGAATTGGCTTCTGTAAATCTGAAAACCTGTCTCGAATATTTGTAGCCAGATTTGTTAATTAAAAACATTGAACTGTATTAACTTGGGATTTATAAATCATTTTCCTTCTACCTGAGAAGCAATTCTACTCCAAGAATGGATTCTGTTACTAGTAATATATGTCCATCATTTTAGTTTGTTTCTTATTTCCTGAATCTTTGATTACACTTAAGAAACAACTTAAATCTCACTTTTTCACTCAGTAATTCTTCTGGCTGTGGAGATGGGCAAGAATATATGAATGCATCTACAGGTTCTTTATTTTAAAGAGAAAAGCATGTGGTCCTTGTTCTGGTATGTTTGTTAGTGTGTTGATATGGTTCTCTTTACATCACTAGGAGATCCGCGAGTGCTCAGGAATTATTTACTGTAAATGTAGTTATTATCATGCTTTCTAAGTCACTAAAATAGTCACATGTATTTTCTCTGTATTTTCCTTGACCTTTTTCTTTATAGCTGAACACTGTTTTTTTGTTTCATGCTTGTGTGGATTTTATGCAGACTGCACAGTCCAATCAGTTGTTTGATCTCACTGAGTTTTTGCTTTGCATTCAGTTCTATCACTTTCACAAAATGCCAGCTCATGTCTGTTTACAAACCAATCATAATCTGCTAATTTCTATTTTTCAGAATGTAATACGTGGCCAAAATGTTGGTGCTGGCATGTCCCATGAGCTTTATGTGCTTCAGACTTTGCTCTTGAACCTCAATGAAGACCGAATGAGAAAGACAGTTGATGTTCATGACTCAGTAAGTGGCTCATCAGCTTGTAATTAGGAGGCTTTCATATTCCGCTGGTAGGTGGAAGCCACCTGACACAAAACCGTTTACATGATCCAGTCATGTTTAGCAGAGAAACAGCACAAGCTCAGTAGAGACATACATACACATGCTCAAACTGTGGCAAGGTGTGCAGTGTATGATACCACTTCCACCCGTGAGGTGAATTTATATGTCAGCTCTATCTAAGGACTGTTAATTATATTCTTGAACAAGAAAACACAAATCAGATGGCACTTTAAGGAGAGTGCATGCTATCAGGATGTTTACTGTATCCTGTATCCTATTCAGATATCTGCTTACCTTCTGCACTTGCAAAGATATTTTCACACATTCTTAGCACCAAGACTTTCCTGCAGTAGCTGTGCAAGGCAGACATATATCGTGGCCGTCGTGATAAGATTGGATATGTGACAAAATTTTTAAAATTACTTTTTTCTCTTTAATTCATCCCAAAAACCATGTTTCATACGTTGGTCATTCACAAAGTTCAAATAATGTCCGAAAAGTTCACTAATTTCTATTACATGAAAATCAGATAACTCCAAACCGTCACGATAAGATCAGATAAGCGCTGCCCCTGTCAATTGTCTGGGTTTATTGTGACGAATTCCGAGCGTGGGCGGTGATTATCCGAGACGTTCACCTGTGTAAAAGTAAGGAGTGGCCTGGTTTTGTTGTTTGTCAGGCTATCTGGTCTACCACAGCGTAGACAGTCAATAAAGAAGGAGGAGGTGTGGCCAAAGGTATTACATGTAATGATAATTATTATGTAATGAAGACTTTTGTTTACTTCTTCTCTGTGGAGAACTTGCTGGGGACAAACCACATTGGAAGATGTCTTAAGTCAGCTAAAAAACTGTCCTTCATTTTCTCAGGAAGATCGGCACCAGATTTTCAATCACATATGGACTGTTTCTTGGGATGAGAAAAGGAACTTTGTTTATGGTTTGGTCGACCAATTGGATGTCAAACGCAAAAGGAGTGTTGATGGTTCAAAGAAAAGGCAGTCTGCATTTCAGTATTCATTGAAAAAAGATGGACAAAAATGAATTGTTTGCCTAAAGATGTTTCTCCGCACCACCGGGCTGACCAAACATTTTGTGACATCTTTATTTCAAAAGAAGGATCCGTCTGATGAGCTCCACCATGATAATGAGGCCAACATCTCTTCGCCTATTTTCCAAAAACCAAAGAGACAACAACTGAACCCTCACTATCAATGCAGTGAAGATTCACGTCGTCTTCTCCATAAATTTCTCGATGAACTTCCGAAGATGCCTAGCCATTACTCCAGGAAGAGCTCGCCCAAACTCTACTTAGAAAGATGCTTCAAGACTTTAACCGAACTGCACTCATGTTATGAACAATACTGCTCTGAAGGAAATGTCACTCCGTTCAAGCTTACAGTTTTCAAGGAGGTTTTCCATGAAGAAAACATTTCCCTCTTTAAACTCAAGAAGGATAGATGTAATGTGTGCATAGGGCATGAGGTCAAAACATCTTAGAGGAAGAATGGAAGGTTCACATGAAATTAAAAAATGAGACTCTGGCGGAGAAAGCTTCTGATTAAAGAAAGGGTAATCAGAAGCCACGAAGCTGGAGACAAACAGTGTGCAGCCTTCTGTATGGATCTGCAATCAGTGCTTCTTGCGCCCAACACATAGGCTAATGCCATGTATTTTAAAACAAACTTAACTGTACACAACTTCACAGTGTACAATTTCGCCACCGGTGCCGTATCATGTTACGTCTGGAATGAGACAGAGGGAGGATTGACAGCCAACGAGTTTGCTTCATGCATCTTGCACTACTTTGAAAACATAGACAGACATGAACAAATTGTCATATTCAGCGATGGCTATCAAAATTGTAACGTCTCTTTGGCCAATGCTCTGCAACACTTCATAAATTCCACAGGAATCCGCATTCAGCACAAATACCTTGTACGTGGCCACACACACACATGGAGGTGGACAATAGCCACAGTTTGATTGAAAAGGCTCTTATAGGATGCACAATCAATGTCCCCTTTGAATATGTGAACGTTATAGAACGTGCAAGAAAAAGGCCATGTCCTTTTCATTTGCATTATCTAAGCCATGACTTTTTCCGGGATTTCACCAAAATCGGCTCATATGACAGTATACAGCCTGGTAAAAAAGTGGGAGAACCCACTGTAACAGACATGCACTGTTTCCAGTATTTGCGAGACTGTGATGGAATAAAGAAACCCCTCCATACAAACTAAAATTCAGTGATGACTTCAGAGACATTCCTGTTCCCAGGCATTTCAACACCAAGCAGCCTGGAATGCCATTGCAGCTGCATAACGAGCGGTTGAAAATTTCAAGATCAAAATTCCACCTCCAAGAACTCAAGTCTGTCATTGGAAAAGATTATCACCCATTTTATGACCAGCTTTCGTATAAATAATTATTGGTTGTGAAACTCTACGTTTTGATAACATTATTATTGAGCATCTTATTCATTTGTCAGAATACTTCTCGTTAGATGGTTAAAGTCTTTCATTCATTTTTTTATTACAGTGTATATAGGATAAAACAACAGAATGTTATTGTTTTTCCATTCACATTGCCCAAAGCTCAAGCATTCAATTTTTTAAAAAATCAGAATGATGTACAAATGAACAAATGAAAATAATATAACAAACAAACAAAAAACCCACACACACACAAAAACATCCTACTGCAACTTCTTCATGATGGTGTGTAAGTGTCGGCAGGTGTTTTGAAGAGTTTTTTTCTTAAGATTTTCAATAAACTTCAAAATACCCAACGAATCAGAGATATAACACTCCTGTAAGGCTTGTATGATCGGATAACTCACATTGATCGGTCTGCCATGGTTGTGATAAAATCATATAAGCACCGGCCACTGTCATTGTCCAATCTTATCATGACGTGAAAATCGAATAACTCCACTCAAAATTTAAAAGTTGCTAAATATAAAATAATTAGAGGTTCTAATTTATCAACATGACTAAGAGTAATGATCACTAAAGAATGATAACTAGTAAAATATTGGGACCAATATTGGTTTTGCTTGTCATAAATCCGTTTTTTTCCTTCTCCTGAAAAATTTTGTTGCTTAGACTTATCCGATCTTATCACGACAGCAACAATATGCAAGTTATGATTTCCTGCTCGTGTGAATAGATGGTGATCTGATATATTGTGATTCCTATGAGGAGCACTGGTGAACTTTAAAGGACTAAAAATGACATTTATATTACCGCTTAATATGTATATAGATATGGTGCTGTGAGTTGGCGACAGAGTAACATCAGATGCTGTTTTTCCCCCCAAAATTGCAAAGTTCAGGAACGATCCACACCACTAATTTTCTTTTTTGCTCTGCTTTCTCTTTATCAGAATCCATAAGAACAAAATATCAAGTCAAACTAAATTGTTTCCTATTTCTAATGTACATTTTAGGCTGCTATGAAGGATATTGAAGAGCTTCGACGTATTGCTTTTGATGTTGATGGTGATCCAAATATCAACACAGTTCGCAAGTCCCAGAATGCACAAAAGGATTTCAAGAAACTTGGCTTTGAGGTGAGTAATGTATGAATGTATGCCTCCTATGTTTACCAGTGGCAGACCTCTTTGTGTTCAAAGGGGATAAGCTGTGTATGTGTTTCAGTTGTTTGAAGTTTTACATCTCCAGTCAGTCTTTTATAGACAGATAGGGGAGTTCGGAGAGGTTGGCTAGAACAGTGGGACTTCTGAGTTTAACCCTCTTTACTCACTGAAAAACCTGCATCTTTCATCTGCATCTACTCTTATCCCTAGTCCCTTTTTCCTGTATTTCTATTAATTGCATTTTATTCACTAATATACATAAATTTCCTTATGAACCACATGACTTGATTTTATGTCTCTTTTACATGGAAACAAGTACTTATGACTAATCACTCATTAAATGTGTTAACAAAAGTAAACAATGAAATCTTATGTTTCCACAATTTATTTTAGTGGTCATTCTTAGATGCGTCATGCTGAATTGATGTGTTTGAAAGGAGTAAGTGTAATTCTTATCAAATTAATGTTAAAATAATTGAATGTGAAGTTCTGCTTTAAATGGTTATTTGTTCTCATTTTCATGTTTTCTTTGTTTGTTACCATTGAGCCCTGCACTGACTCAGTGTCTAAAAGTTGTTTTGATATACTTGTACCAGCACTTACTGTTACTTGAGATAGCATGAAGTTCCTTCAGAACTATCCAGTCAACAATAATAATTGTAATTTTATTAGAATTTTTTGTTTTTCTATATGACATTCATTGGACATGTAATTCACAAACAGCAGAATCCACATAGAAGTGTTATTAAAAGTTTTATGGTACAAGATATGCAAATTATCGCAAGAAAATCTAGCTTCCTCAGGATAAGAACTGGAATAGAACTGTAATCAAAAGTAGTAAAAAGGGTTTGGACGTGTAAAAGGAAAAGAACAGTTTAGTAAGTTTTCATGAATAAACATCGATATCTCACAGTAGGAGTAAACAAGTGTATCAGTGGGGGAACAGCTCTCCGCTAGAAATAGAAGTGCATGAGAGGGCATGAATAAAGGAAAACAAGGCAGTAAAAAGTTGGGAGTGGAGCTGCATGATTATGAAGAGCAAAAGGTAAAAGAGACCCAAGTAATTACTCAAAACTCTTTAAGTACTGTGATGAGAAAATAATAATAATAACAACAACAATATACAATTAAGTCCCTTGTGTGCACAGGAAACTAAAGTCTTAAGTCTGGGAGATTACGGGTTCCAGCCCCCAAAACATATGCCAGATAAAGATCAGAGTCCGTTCTCCCAGGCCATGAGTGGAGACGTCAACCCATAGAGATGTACAGGCAGCTATTGGACATTTAAATCACTCAGAACAGATTCAAGATTCCTGTTGTCTGCCAGATTGCCATAGCATATGCTTCAGAAATCAAGGGTGTGGCTTTTCATGCACAATAGAAGTGATTCAAAAGTGACACATTTTGTTATTCCAGAATGCCAATTCTCCTGTGGAAGATTTCACCACAGCTCCACCTGGTGTCCTGGCCCTTGATGTCATGCTTTACTTTGCTCGTAACCATGGCGAAAATTATGTTAAGGTATGGTTTGATAGATGATCATGATAGTGATACATTAAAAAATATTGATGCATTTAATGTCAGAATTTGACCTTGGTTCTAATCATCAGATCTTTTCTTTTGGTATAATGTATTAAAAGGGCAATTTCTTTTCCAAGGTCATGTGGTGAAGAGCATCTATTCACAGTTACAGAAAGTGTCTGAGATTTGTCAGCTGAAGCTACTAATATTGATGCTGATTTGGTTTTGGAAATAAAAAACAAAATGCATGTGACTTATTTACAGTCTCATACAATTGTATTTGCAAACATATCAATTTCATAAGTTTGTGTATCATAAGGCAGTTTTATCTAAGATCTTTGAGGTTCTTCTTGAAGTATATATTACTATGCAGCACTTGAATTTGAGAGATTATTTTAAAATAGAACTTCTTCATAAATTACATAGAAGCATTGTTTTTAAGACTGTGTGAAACATGGCTGTCACGTCATTTTTATTTTCTTGTCTTAGGTGGTCTTAGAGAACTCAACAAGGGCAGATGAACATGATTGTCCTTTTGTGCAGGCCAGTAAAATGCTGACTAAGATCCTGTGTGAGGTGCTGAGAATTGGGGAACCACGTAAGTTTATCAGAACTGTTTCAAACATATTCATCATTTATCCAAGCCACTGTTCACAATCATGTGGGAGTTTGGGATTTTGAGATTCTCCAGCACACAGAATGAGAGAGTTCTGGCTTTTACATTTATTTTACCATGCTCCTTGTGAATTTCATTTACATCTGCTGATTTGATGTTTTATATATAAATAATATAATAACATGATTCTGGTCTTTGATTGCACATCCCACCCATGGGATATAGTACTCTGTTTAAAAAATGAGAGTTGATTTTAGGTCAGCAAGTACTTTACAAAGGCCAAGATTTGAGAAAAAAAATATAGAAATTACAATTCCATAGTCCATGTGCACCCATTTTGTTACTACTGCATCCATAAACAAAGTTGTGTCGGTTCTTTGAAAATGATGACATGCTTAAACTCTCATGTCAAAGTGTAAAACAGTTACCCAATTTACACAATACAGTGGAGCACATTTACAGCAAACACACTCAGCACATAAACACGGATACTGCGATCAGTAATTTTGGTCCCGATTTTTCCTGGCTAAGGATTTATGTTTGGTTAATATGCATTTTTATCAATAAGTAACTTTGTGGTTGGTCCCAAGATGTATGCATTTTCTATGCTCCACTGTAGATGTACCCAGTTAGCAGCAGAAATAAGCAAGACTTTTTCATTAAACTCAATCACACTCACAGTTACCAAGGCTGTTTTCATTTATGTATTATTTTGATGTCTTTTTGTCTCAGTCATTTTGTATTCTTTATTTTCAGCATCTGAAGATGGCGAGACTTACTACACCATGTTCTTTACCCACGACAAACCTTTTGAAGAGTTTTTCTGTATTTGCATTCAGCTGCTGAACAAAACATGGAGGGAGATGAAAGCAACTGCCCAGGATTTTAAAAAGGTGAGGAGAAAGTTGTCGTTGAACTAGTCTTATATAAGATCATCTAGAGTGGTTTCTTGTTTGATATGTGAGGAAAAAACATGCAACAGTAGTATTCATAGTATTGAAGCTAAGAGTTCTTGTTATTGGTTTTATCTCGCTTCACAAAGTATAACAAGCATAACGTTGAGGCATGTAAGAATCTACAGGGCATTTGGACGCATTTGGAGCAAATTCGATATTCAGAAAAGTGTAAACTCTGAGGGAAGGAAGAGATGACAGGAAGTGTGAACTTTTCCTGTAAGATTTTGGGACATGCACATTACTACCTTGTGATCCGAATGTTCATGAACAGACCAGTCTAATAAAGGAACACACAAAAGTGTGCAAAGACTTCTTACAGTGATGGAAAACTCAAATCAAATAACTTATTTCAGTAATTTTATTTTTGGTTGCTGCAAGACTAAGCAGTTGAGAACAGGTCTAGTCTACTTTTTTACTACCTAAAAATCTGTTCAGTATGTCTTAATTTGATTTGCAGTTAGCCACATTTTGGTGCTCGAAAAGCTTCATCAAAATTGTCATTTGCAAAATTTATTGACACCAGTCAGGCATTGAATTCAATCAAGATTCAGTCTTTTATAGGCTCTAGGCCAAGAGCATCCATTCAGTATTTACTTTAAACTACAATATCTCAATAGAGGCTAGCAATGATATCTCTTCCTGTCAGTGAAAACTGTAAAAACTTGCGACATAGGCGTGTTCCTTCCAAAGCATGCTACTTTGCAGCTGAGATATTTCATGGCTGATGGTTATTTTACCAGTTAATTAACTTTTTGGATCATTTGTTACAACTTCCTTTTTGTTTGTCAAAAGGTAGAGGTTTCATATTAACCCCATGACCTCAAGAGAAAGTCAACGAGATTAAGAAGTCAAATGTCAGGCTGAATTAAGTTTGGTAAAGGAGTAATTTAATTTGGTACCCGAGACAAGAGCTAGATAAAAGATCACAAAAGGTTCAGGAAAGCAACCATTACATTAATGATTTTGATCCCGTTTTGGTGCTACATGATAATTTTATGATGATAGGACTATTTTCATTGGACTGTATTTTCATGATGGTTCCCCATGCACAAATGCCCTTCACATAAAGGTGTTGGTCTGCTGTAAAATGCCTGAAAGAAGCAAGTCCAAATGATCAGGTTTTGAGAAATTGATAAATAAATCATCGTATATGCCATGTCACCGGATTTGCTTTCTTACTGTCATGCAAATTGTTAGCGAACTAAAAGACTGTTTTGCAGAAATTAACTGATCAGTAGACAAGACTTTCCTCACTGATTGACAATATAGACTTGACACAATTTTCAGTTTAAAAAAAGTGGACTTGCTTCCTTCTGTCATTTCATGGCAGCAATACATTCATACTTACATACTAGAACTACCACTACCATTACTACCGTTGCTGCTTCTGTCCAGGTTATTGCTTCTGCCATCACTACTACCAAGACTACCACAAATGTTACCATTAGTACAACCACCTACATTCACACTACCATTAATACACTTTTCTAATACCACAACCCTTTTTATAACTGCTGTACTATTTCCATCACAACTTTTGTTACTGGTACTTTAGCATGTATAAGTGGTGAAACAAGGAGGTCGGGTAGGTCGTGGCTGTTTACTTATTATCAGTAGGAAACTGCTACTGAGTTGGTCTCTTTGTTTCATTATTGCCTTCCTCCTCCTCCAGATACCTCTTCACCTTTCCTTTCCCCTGCACCATGTCATCTTACTTTTAATACCAACCCATTGCTTTATGGTTGCTTCCCATTTGAATTTCAATTCTATTTTTTTTTAACCCAGGTTACAGATATGATTATAATGATAACATATGGGCAGTCATACATCAGTACACAGGGCAAATACATAAGCAAACAAAGCAACATAACTGCAGGAATACTAAATAAATTTAACAAAAAACTACCAATATTTTTCAATTTGTGTTGTGATAACATCAGAGATTATTAAGTGATATTTTATATTTGTTAAGATTTATGAAATATCTGACTGATGGGATTGTTTAATCAGTATCGAACATTATAGGTAATATCACTGACTGATAACAAGTGGTGACACTCCCCGTTCAACTTATGAAAGCAGCATTCATTTTTACAGCCCTTTGTTATCTATTAGCCCTATACTGATAACTTAAATACTTTTATAAAGATAATGTTGAGAGAGGAAAAAGAAGCATCTTGTAGTGAATTTGTTGTTTCATTATCAAGCTTTGTTAACCAATAGAACAGCACAAGTAGTTGTGACTGTAGTGGTGGTTTGAGTAAATAACAGCAATAACAGTTGTTCTGTGATAAAGGAGCAGTGATGTTAAAGCTAAAGAAGTAGCAGTGGTACTGTGGTAAAGTAGGTAGTAGTATTTTCATAGCCATAGTAATGCCAATTGTACTGTGGTAAAGAAAGTTGTAATATGGTTAAAGCCTTGCTATATGCAGTTACAGAGGTAGTAATATATGAGTAGTTAAAACCATCTTAGTACCAGCGGTCCTTTGGTTAAGCCTTAGCTTTCCTTGCCTTTGATTTGTCATTGTGCATTATCTCTTCTAATAATCCTTTGTCTGCATGTGATAGATTGAGGTTTTACATAGCAGTTTGCAGTGCAGCAGATCTTTTTAGTTGTTGGATTTCCAGTAGCTTTGTTGCTGAGAGGGCAGAGCTGGTGAATAGGTGATGTTCAGCAGGTTTAAAAGATGTGAGTAAGGGTAGTGTTATGGAGCATGCTATGGATTTAGATTGGCTCTCAGTAAAGCATATCCTGTTCTCAAGTTGATTCCCTTCTTACTACTTCTTTTGTATTATATGGGATTTGGTCTTGGGAGGCTTTTGGACAGGTGCCAAGCTAATGTGTCCCATATCTGTCTGTTGTACCAGTGTTCTTTGCATTTGTTCTGTACTCTGTGCTATAACTACTATTGTTGTGAGGCAGCTAGAAAAATTTCCTTGAGACAGAGCAGCACCTCTTTTTGCCAGCCTGTGTGCTTTTTTATTTCTAGCTGTCTGATTGTTCAAGGATCCATTCCATGTAAACATCTATCTGATATTCACTTATTGGCTTGTGGCAGAAGTTGATGACATTTTGGATGGCATTGCGGATTTGACATTCCAGTTTAGAACTGACAGCAAGTCTGAGAAAATTACAAGTGTCTTCTTACACCCATGTGCTATCTTCAAGCAGGTTGTAAATTACTGTAATGGTTTCCTGGATGGCAATAATAATACTAAAGTTTTGTGAGCAATGAGCCTCACATGGTCCTCATATATCTGAAGGTTTTTGAAAGTTAGGGAAGATGAGACTGTAATTGTGAGTGCTTTTAAAGTGGAGTGGACTGAATTGGTATTAAGTCTCCACCATGAATTTATGGTTTCAGATGGTAGGGTTCTTAGTACTGTTTGTGGGAAGGACTTGTCTGTTTGACCAGCAGGTCTGTCAGGAGGTTTGGCGTTTTCAGCTTTTGTTTCAAAACTCAAACCCTATAACAAATTAAAAATTGCAGATACAGTATTTAATTTGCAGACAGCTCTTTAACTGCTTTGATTAGGTTGAAATTTTCTCAGGCAAGATTCATAGGCACATTCAGTGTCTTTGCAGTGTGGCATGCAGTATGATTACTGTCTCATTTTAATGAGTGCCCTGATTATTAAACAGATGTTAGTTATAATGCATTTATAACATGAGCCCAAAATGCTCTAAATGCACTTACTCATAACCACACCAACATAAGTATGTTGTGCGGAAGAAGAGAGACTCAACCAAAATTTACAGCTGTAGCAGTGGTTTTTAAAGTTTATGTAGATCCTCACAGACTGAGATTTCGAGTTCACAGGAATAATTTTATTATAGAAACATATAGCATGGGACTGGAGGTTTGCAGTGAGTAGACTAGGAATTAAAGTGTACATGACGTTTTACTGTAGTACGATAGAAAAAGTGGCAGCAGAAGTAGTAGTCGTAATAGTAACAGCAGTAACAATGGCTAGCAGATGCAGCAGAAGCAGTACAAAGCTTGTACCAAGAAATTAATTTCCTTCCTTGTATAAGCTGTTTGTTTTTACTGCTTATGTAGATCAGGATACACTTGACACAGACTGATTGCATAGTTCAGGATACAAGTTCAGGCTTCATTAAATCTTTTGTTAGATATACATACATAAATTTGATACATGCACACAAGATTATTGTATTCAGCAAGTGAAAGTATGCTTAATAGTTGATAGAGCAGGATATGAATAGCTTTATTTAAGGGAACTTTTGTCATGGAGCTGTGAGTAATATGGGGAATTCCATGATAACATTGACACAGAGGTCTCCCTTTGTGCGCTGTGTTTTGATGTACAATGAGTTATTTCTCCTAGGTCACAGTGCAGCAAGAAGATGAATCATAGTAAATTTTGTGTACAGCATTAAATCTGTTTTATTGACTGGGGATTCAAAATGTTTCCATCATCTTCTTGCAGATATTAATCTTCCTATTTGTTTGTGCTCATTATTCATGCACACTATTGGAATGTGTTCCCCTTTTCTACAGCTGCAAACATACCAATATAAAAGGAAACCACACTTTTTTGGAAAGAGATCTGGGCTGTGAAAAATTGGTTGTGTGTATTAAAGAATATCTGAATACTATAGTATTTTCACCACCATGTTCCTGAAGGGATATCATGATTCACATGCGCTCAGTGGTAGGAGATGATTTTTGAATGAGTGATTAGATCCTGAGAGACTTATTTGATTTCTAGTTTGTGGTATTTCAAAGGAGACAAGAATATGTGAGCTCATTTCAGGAGCAGATATTCATTCTCTACACAAAGGATGTTTTCTTCCATGTTGCAAATTGGGGTATTACAATTAGGACTGTTGATCAACACCTGTGGTTAGGTGGACCATCATATAAACAGACTTCATTCTAGCTCTGACTTTGGAGCTTTTGTGCCAGAATAAAGGCTCTTCATTTGGGACTCGACATCCTATCATGTTTAACAATAGTGAATTGACTTCCTGGGGTCGCTATTACAGGTAAATATCTGAACTGATCTGTTGTGTTCATTACTAATCTCTGAGTATTTGATTTGCGTTGACAGGTGCTAGATGTGGTGCAGGAGCAGATTACTCGTGTCTTGGGCCAGTTTCCCACGTCATTTGAGGCATTCAGGTCCAAAATCAATATCCTGACATACGCAGAAATTAACAAGATCTGGGAAAATGAGCGACTGGTCAAAGAAGGACAAGGGGCCCAGCTCAAACCTATCATGTAGGAAAATTTGGAAATTTTTTCACATTTTTGCACACTGATGATACAGTCGAGTTTGCTGAATTGGAACTCTTTGGGAGCAGAGGAAAAATATTTGTGATTAAAGGAGTCGCAACTACCCAGTATCTTTGACATAGAAATGTACACATTGTTATGTGGAAAATGTTGCAGTTGAGTGCAAGTTGCGATTATCTGCACTATGATTATGCAGATTAGACTGTAGTTACGATGGTGGCTGGAGCACTTGCTAAGAATATTCATGGCTCAGCCCATTCTGGGATTCTTCAGCACCACTGTAATAAGAGTGTCAGCAAGCTGAATATGTTGAACGATTACTTTGGGACCTGCAAAAAAGTGTTTTGGAATAGTGCTATCTGCATATGAAAGATTTTTATAACAAGCATATTCAAATGGATATTCAGACATGTTTATTACAAAAATGTTTTATGCAGAAGTTGTGCTGTTCTGAAACACTTTCCAAGTCCAAACGTTTACGTCTTGCTTGTATTAATTATATGGATATTATGGATATGCTTAGTATGAATAATTATAGGGCATCCTGTGAATTTTATTGATAATAGCGTGTATTGGGGTTTTTGAAATTCAGGTATAATACTACAAAATGATTATTTAGACTATCCTCGCATGAATAATTTAGAATTGGCTATAGAGACTACTAGACTGGTGGAAGGAGTTGACAGAGACTGGATTCTGTTGTTCTGAGAAAGAGAGAAATATAAGCGTTGGGGAGAGATAGCTGGCATTGTAAATATGTGGTAGGAGGTGTAAGTACAAGACTGGGTTTTATAGATTTGTAAGAGGGGACTTACCTTAGCCACAACTGTTTCTGGGGCAAGCTTACTTTTCTGTTTGAGGGTGGCTCTTCCTACTGTGTTTGAGGCATTTCATTTTCAGCAAAATATTTTATCAAGAAAACAGCATAATGGGACAATGTAAGTCAAAAAGATTGCTTAAAAGTGATCTTGGTGGGAAAAAATATTTTGTACTTTGTCATAAGAACTCATAGGAGAATATCATGATCACTTCATTGTAGCAGTAAAATTATAATAGGTGGAGTTTAGCATTTCATTGCTGACCTTACATCTGTTTATCTGTTTTAACCATCTAGCAACACATTTTGCGTTCATCCACCTTTAGTGTCTCTGCAGCATAGTGCACACTGAGCTGAAGCTGAAGTAAAGGATTAAACAGTTTGATGTCAGCTACAATTACATATTACAAACATGCAGTGTGCAGTGTCCCACAGAGATGTTAAGGAGGGGTGAATACATCCTATGCTCCTTTCAGGTGAAAGAATTGAGACTGACTCTCTTATTTAGAAGTCATTCATAGGGACTTTCACTTCCCTTAAAGAAACCTGATTCATATCAGACATTGGCATCTGTTTCTTATAACAAGTTTGCAGCCCGTGGATATTATTTTGATGAGTTGAGTGGTTTCCTGTCTGTTAATAAAATGTTCCACTTGTTACTTAATTTTCACATGTGTTTTTTAATGTTTTCCTGACACCAGCGAGCTCAGAGAACAGATCAAACCTGAGATCATGGAACTAATAAAGCAACAGAGGCTCAACTACCTGATGGCTGGGACAAAATTTGCTAAATACAATGTCAGAACGGGCAAAGTGAAAGGTTTGCAAACTTGAAACTCTTGTCTCTCTGATTCTGTTTTTATTTTCATAATGTGCAGCTGCAACTGACAACATACCAGAGAGGGGATTGACTTTGTTTAGAGTGCTGAAATTAGTTCAAGGACCATCAGCCTTTTATTTTTTGAGTGCTTGTGCGAACCTGTAGTCATTACATAATCATAGCCAAATAATGTTTTTTTTTGTTTTCACTTCCATCTTTTCTTGTAGAACAGTTCCATTTGACCTGCTCTTTACCAGTTGATGCTTACAAGAATTTTTTCTTTTGGTATGATAAGGGATCAAAATTTTATTTTGCCCCATGAATGAATTTACTGTATGGTAACCA
>JAWQUT010000205.1:924856-944835 GCA_033807755.1 Ellobium chinense
TCATTACATTGGTACAGTCGACTCCGCTTAATCGCCCTTCCTCGGGATCACGGAAAAAGTGGGCGATTAAGCAGAGAAGGTAATTTCGGCCATATTTTTGGTAATGAGGTTGAATTTCTTTGATGTCGTGGTTTGATATCATGCATTGACACCTTCTTGTCGCCAGACTCAGGACAAACTCGGCTTTGGCGGTGTTGTAGAGCACAAAATGTTTGATCTCCGTGGTCTCTCTCATTGGCCACCTCGCAGTAGCCCAGCAGACAATAAGGAGTAGGATGGCATGATCAGGATAGACTGTTCATCCACATGAAACGTTCTCTGATCTAACCGAAATCCACCAGACAGGCGCAATCAAGGCGTGGGGGGAGGAGACTATACGGCTTTTGGCGAATTAGCAAATGCATTATCGGACGGGTGAAGGCGGTGATGCGTAGCGTGGGATGAAGGGGGACAAGGGGAGAGGGAGGTGGGGAGGAAAGGCTTATCACACCTATTTCGGGGTGGCAGTTGTCACTCAGTCAACCGGTCTGCCATCTGCCGCGCAATTAAACCGTCGGTGTACCAGAGCTGCCAACCTTGAATGTTTTCTTCAGTAATTTCAGTAGCCCTTTTCAGTAATTTTGGGACCAATTTCAGTAATCTTCATTCACGTATAAATTTCAGTGTTAAAAAGAAAAGAAAAAAACACACATGACCTACACATGGAACATGAAAATAACAGATTCTAATTAGTAAGCTTGCTTTACTCACCTATTTACTCTATGTACACTATTTACAAGAATGACGAGAGTCTCAATTCTGTTTTGCCAGTTGCCTGGCACAGGCCCCCTTCAGATGTCTAAGGGTGACTTTGTCATATTTTCTGCTCAAGGCATCTCCAGGTTTGTGCTTCACCACAAGTAGAGCTTCTAGAGTTTCTGTGCTGAGGGAATCCCTGAACCATGTTTTGTTCCTGCGCACTGTTGAAAAAATCCTTTCACAATGAGCACTAGAATGTGGAACAGTGAGCAGACCAAGCATAACATGCACTAATTCCTTGAGCTCAGGATGCTTTGTCAGAATGTTTTTCCACACCAAGTCTATCCTGTCTTGCTGATTGGGGATGCTGTCCAAGACCTGGTACAAAGACAGTTGATTTTGAGCAGCATCACTGTCCTAGCCCTGAACAAGAATTTCATGCTGATTGGTCAATGATGCCAGTGTGCTTGGATTATGATCATCCAATCTCTTTTCTGGGTCCACAATTTGGATTAGTTTCAGGAAGGAATCCTTATATGGCAGACTGTTTATCATGTATTGACAGACAGCTTGATAATATGCAGTGACATTTTTGTGGAAGGTGGCAATTCTGTCACTGAGGAGACTGTGCTTTTCTTGCTGGCTGATAAATGCAGTGGCTGCAGAGCCAATCAGCACATCTTTGTTGTCTTTGATGTTATTGGAGCTTGTGAAGTCCACTTCATGTGGCATTTTGTTGCCGCACATGGCCGAGGGCTTGACAAATTTGCACATAACTTCTTTCAATAGTTTGGACAGTGAAGTGTGCAGCAAATGGATCAGGGGACTGTCACGTTGGTTGATGGTAAGGAACTCCTGGAAGAGTGTAGTGGCATACTGTAAAAACAAAACATACAATCTGGAGGATGATGAACGCAAGAATTCTGTGATTCTCTTCAGTCGCTTGCAAGTATGTTCTGTAGGTTTGGTTTTTTTGATGCTCTCTAATTCCTTTTTGAAAAAGTCTTTCAGGGCATCCCAGTTGATGATCAGGCGATCAAGGCATCGTCAATGCTGAGCCACCTAGTGCTCACATGTTTTAAAATCTTGTCCTGCTCTACGTCGTAAAATTCCTGGAACTCTGACAGGCGATACTGGCGATCTGAACTTTTGTTGAGATAATGCCATATATCTGTGAGCACATCTGCAAGGGACACAGGAAGTTTCTCGGCACCTTTTTCTGCGGCCAAATGCACCAAGTGCAGGGTACAGCCAGCCAAATAGATGTTTTCATTTTCTTTGCGTACGAAACTGATGACTCCTTTGTGCTTTCCGGTCATAACACTGGCGTTGTCACAACCAAATGCCAGGCAGTTGCTCCAAGGCACATTGTTGCTTTTCAAAATGTTGTCCAACAATTTGAAGATTGCTTCACCAGAGACTGAACCTTCACAGACAGGTAAGGCAAGCAGCTCTGAATTGACCAGTGATGTCTCTGGATCAATCGTGCGGACCACCATTGGAAATTGCTTGTCTCCACCTTCATTAGATCCATCAGTGGAAAGAGTATAAGGGCCATTCCGCATCCTGCTGAAAAGCTGTGTGGTGTGTAGCAAAGAAATTTCCTTTATCACTGCTGTAGTTTTGGTGCGCCCACACTGAAATCGTTGTGCAATTTTCGAATCTGGAAACATTATCTTGAAAGCATGGTTGAATGTATCTGCAGCAGATAGAGGCAAATTCAACTCAGCGATTAGTTCACACATCATGACTTCTGCTCTCATGATGCTGTCTTTCAACTCTTCCTCATCCTTGGCTTTATCACTGCACATGTTGAACATGTCTGAAACTTTGGCAGTCTTGGAGGCACTGCTTGCGTTGGTAACATGTCGTGGACCTTTCACGTGCTTTCTAATATCGTAAGATCCAGAATGCGCTATCGAAAAATCAGCATTACACACTGAGCAAAAGGCATAGATGTCCCCCTTCCTACTCTCTTTAATCTCGGGATATTCTTCCTTATACTCTTCTCTAAACTTCTGTACCACTTTTTGCTTTTTGAAAGCTGGTTCCGCCATAATAATGGAATTGGAAGGCACAATCCAATGGTCAAACAGTCACCGCACCATCTGTGAAAAATTGCCCGCCTGACGAAGCTATATACTGTCATAATATAAAACGTGAGCGAATCTACACAGTTTTATCAATAATATAATTCTGACGATTATATTACCCAGGAGAGCGCATGGCTGAGTATCGACTACCATGCAACACGGAAAATGAATAAGTCAAATCGCCCGGAAACAAATAAAAACAGGAAGTGACATTTACAGCCCATGCGCAATAGGCTAAATTCCGAAAAGAAAAAAAAAAAAGAGCTCGGCTAGTCTAGGCTTCACCAAATAAATGGCTTTATCCACTTGGCCTCATTACGACCAAAAAAAAATCGCAATTTCCGTAACTGACTGCTGGTTTCCGTAATTCCGTAAACGACCATCGATTTCCGTAATAAATTACGCTTTTGCGTAATGGTTGGCAGCTCTGGTGTACATTATTTGTTTGTCAACTGTAACCCTTCAACCGCTGATCTTTGAATTCATGGGCGCTGAAGAGTGGTCGATTATCCATAGTGAGAGGCGATTATCCACTGACTTTCATATAGAAAAAAATTAGGTTCCCTGGGAAACGAGGCAATTAAGTGGAAAAGGCAATTAAGCAGAGGGTGATTAAGCGGAGTCGACTGTATTAAGTATCGCCATTTGTGTTTCACCATTTTTAGCTATGTTGATGTAGTCACTTCAATGCAACTTAACACTCTGTCATATTAACTCACAGATCAGAAGGTAATTTTGGTGAAAGAGACCGTGCTATACATTTTATCTTATCTTCCGGTTCACAAAATGATCATTCTGTATTCCAGCCGACAAGTGCAAAGCTTGCTTTTTCCTTGAAGACTGAGCCAGATACAGACCCAATTTGCTTCATCGCAAGCTCTGAGCAGGAGTTTGATATGTGGACAGATGGCCTTAACTACTTACTGGGAAATGAGGTGGGTGGAAGGCAGTGACAGTTTCACATTCTTCATTAGTCTTTTCCTTCCAGGATTCAGAAATAAGCCTTGGATATTGTGAGCTAGTTGCTCATGGTCTCTCTCATTTCACTTCTCTTTATGATACAAGCCTTTTTAAATTCCTGATATCACAACTCAGCATTTATAAAATTAGCATAAAAAAATAATAAAAAATAAGTGGAGGCACAGTTCTGTTACATTCAAATTACAAATTAGAGATGGAATGTCCAGATACTACAATTCAAATAAATTCTACATGCATGACGGCTTTTGAGCCCTTCGACTACAATTGTGATGAAATATCAATTGTAGCAACTTTCAATTTCATAATCGTGGAGTAATATGACTGGTACAAAATGAAATCAAGATTAGTCCTCCAACTTACAGATTCCATATTCTGATGCTTGGGCATATTCAAGACTCTTGCATACATCCCTCTGATGATGAAAAAGACTTGATCATATGTTTAGAAAAGTATACAAAAACCTAATGATATATTTCTTGATTGAGTTGGCCACTTTATTGAAATTGTTTTTCTAATGCTGGCTCTGGCCTTGTCATGATCAAGTATAGGATTAACATTGTGCATAGATAAGATGGTCTAACATACTTGGTGAAAAGGATGGTTGTATAATCTGGACTTTGTTTAATAAACTTTGAGAAAGAGACCTTTCCTTTCAAATGTTTCATTTTGAGAAGTTATGTCAACGCTGATTGTATATTATGAAATATCTAATGCTATTAAAAGCTATGACAATTGTGGCCTTTTTCCAAAAGGCAAAATGCCTCTTGCAAAAGATCACCTGGCTATAACTCACTAGAAGCAGACAGATGTATTCCATAGGCATAAGTATTTGAGTAGACCTCCTTTTTCATTGTCCATTAATGTTTATGAACACAAGCCCTTGTAACAAGTACGTCGCTGTTTTTTTATTTGCTTCAGATGGAAAGCAGTCAGGTCGGCAAAGATCTTGAAACCCTTCTTTCTATGGAGATCAAAATGAGAATGCTTGACACAGAAGGTGTGCCCATTCCAGCAGAGGCCCCACACATTCCTCCTCCACCAGACAACTATAATTTTGCCTACCTCAACTTATGACTTGTTGGAACAGAGAGATGATCTCAGAAATGTCAGTGGTGTGCCAGCGTACGCCAGACCTGTGGTTTGACCAGAGCCAAAATCATGGTGACCACCTAGCAAGTTTTTGAATCGGGCATTTTTCTATGATGACCTCCAATGCAGGAACTGTCAGCTACAAAACTAAACTCTGCAGATCTCTGCAGATCCCCTTGTTTAGCTTAAAATTTGTATTTTTGAGGAAGGAAACTATAAAAGAAAGATATCATTGATTGATATGTCAGAGAAGCCTCGATGATTTTTTAAAATTTTGTTTTTTCACATTAGTTAAAAAGATTAAATTTTGTTATGAGTACATATGAAGCACATAGCAAGGCTATTCTGTGGAAGTATTCATTTTATTTGGTTTGCTAGACATTAAATCAAAGACACATGCCACATACACCTGTGTGTTATATTGTCTTGATCCACTGCCTAAACAAAGTAATTAAAGACCTAACAATGATTCAGTCTGTTGTTGAAAGAGCAAACCACAGCTTTGCATTTATTTGGAAATATCTGCTATCATGAGAGAGTTGTAGACCTTGCAAAAAATGAACAGAGCTGCCACCCAGATTACAGTCTTTCTTCCCACCTTCCCCTAACCCTGAGCAAACTAGTTGAGGTTATATGATTAACGTTCAGTCACTGTAATCTTTTAAGTCCACGGGTGCTATTTACAGTAAATATCTAATGCACTGTCTGCAGTGGACAAACATGTTCACAAGAGAGCAAAGTCTTTGTCATACTATAATAAAGTTAAGGGTATGCATTCATGTAATGCCTTTGCATTTCATAACAAAGTCGCCAACAATCATCTGACAAGCCACTATTTTCATCGACGCTGAATTGCACAGCAGCCTTAGTTTCTCTACATTGGAAGGCTTTATGTTTTTAAAAATAAATTCTCCATTGTAATATTTCATGTAACGGTCGTTTGTTTTGAATTTGCCAAAACAAAACTTGGTTCCATTGTAAAGAGTTGATAAATTATGCCACACTTTGTTGTCTGCCGTGAATATGCTCCCTATGAGAAATTTGCTGTTTAGTAATATTAGGCATGATTATCCCATTCGAAGAATGGGTGCAGTTGCTAGTCTCTGTCATATTGCTTCAGTACACAGTGCAAATTAGTGCAATACACTGTTCCATTTTGTTTTGTTTTGCTTTATGTATGCAGGGTCTAGTCTCCACACCTTTATAGACATTTGTATCAACATAACTGCACCCAGGAGATGCAGAGCAGAAATATTTCCCCTTTATATAAAATACATGTATGTATACTGTATGTACCTGTCTTGCAGCCAGCAAAATCACTTCTCTAAACAAAAACACTGATTTTAAGCGATTAGTAATTGTGGATAAATTTGATTTTTTGTGATGAAATAATGATCAGATGTGCAGTATAATATACAACAAGCAACTACAGGTATATAGTATAAAATTGTCGCGACTTTCTCAGGGTTTTTCTTCTGCATGAGATGACCCATTTGCACTTTAAACAACTTTATCTGGTGGAGCTAAATATGTTTTTCTCCTAATGAAAGTACGCATATTTTGACTGGCAACAAGACATCTGTTTGAACATGATACACAATCAGGTATTTCCCAAGATCACTGTTTCCTCATACTAGGCTTGCTGTTCCATCTTCATAAGTAAGGTGTATATTTTACATTTTCTTGGAATTTTCAACTTTTCAATACTTTGAGCTTCTATATTATTTCGATTACTTCAGTGCAAGCAGTAAAAGTATGTTTACCTAGATTTCCAGCTGTCCTTGACGCAGTATATAACGTGTCAAATGCATGGAGAGGATTGAAAGGGATCAAATTGTCAAAAATGCACTGAGTAGTAGAATGGAAATAGGATTGATGCTTTCTATACATACAGCATGACATCTGAGTATCCCAAGAGCATGACAGTTGAGTATTGCAGTACCTAAAAAGTCAGGTATTGGCCTGTCACTAGGAAATGTGGGTACCTCAAAATCAGTTTTGAGCCACAACAAGTTCAGATTTTTTTCTGTGATTTACAAAGCAAATTCAGAAAACCTGGAAAATCAGGAAGGCTGTGTATCAGATTTTTAAGTTTTTGTATTACCATTCAAACAGCTTCAACTAATATACTGAGTTTTATGCAACAAGATTATAATGATTTTGGCCGTTATGACATGTCCATCATAACTGGATGACCCGTGTCTTTTGCACTTCTACTCTTGGTTTCATTGTGTAGACAAGCCATGCTCTCTGAAGTTAGAAAGCTGCTTCATTATGAAATTCATGTTTTATTGTGAAGTGTTCTGTACAGTAAGAAAGGATAACCATATTACATTACATTACTAACTGTAGGTTACAGCACATTCCGCTGTCATCATCTGTAACCAGCCGTATCAGGGGTATGGCAAAAGTATATTTATACATGTTTTGATGTTAATAAATCAAGTCACAGCTGTTATAAAAAAAAATTCACCCAATTTTGTGCAGAATCAGGTGAGTTTATTTTTCATACACATTTCTGTACAAAATCAGGCAAGTTTTAATTTTAGTCAAATTTGCTGTGCAAGTAACAGATTTTCTCTAGCTGACTCATATGTAGATGGTCTTAAATTTATAGAAAAAGGAATTTTCCTCATCTAAATGTCCTGTTCCATTTTTTCAATTGGATTCCAAGTTCATCACCACCCAATGTAGCATCTGCAACCAAGCTGGCATTCTGAGGCCGAAGTCCTCAACTTTGGTGGTTCGTTTAACGGGGACAGGCATCAAGAAACATTTGTTTGGCACTTTGGTTTTTGTTGTTTTCTTTCTCAGCTTAACCATTATGCTTACTTGCAATGACATATTTAAACACAATAATTAATACTATAAGAGTAGTGTAATGCATGTAGATGTGATCTGTTTGTTTGTTTCACACAAATATGCCTGCAACTTTGCGGGTGTTAATATAAAAGCAAACCCACACAACAAGAATCTGCTGAGAAGGGAGCCTTCTCCAACTTCAGCATTGTCCACTATACCTGTGCAAAGTTCAGAGGGCATAATATTAACCCCTTTGCTATACCATATTTTCCAAGTTATGATGTCACTAAAGTATGATAATCTTAAGTTCATTAGCTTTTTTGTTGGTTTAAGTTAGAGTTTTATGGCGCCTCAGTATAATTACAGCTATGTTGTGCTTCTGTAAGGTAGTTTATGACATAGGAATTATGACATTAGAGCAGATCTACTTCTAGGGCATGCATATGTACAATTGTACATCCTCTACATGTATGTCCAAGTACTGTTTGGACCCAAGGATGAAGATGTACATTATGTACATCATACATAGTGAGGGAGTTTTTTATTTTCTGGTAAATCAAAACCTGGCCACAGTTGTGTTTTCATAAAACGCAATTTTCTTACTCGATAAGTTTTTGTATAGTTGTCAGTATAATCTGTGCCTTTGCCAGAATACAGGGTTAATCATGTTAAACTTACGTAGCAAGATGGTCCAATCTCAGAGTGCCCAAATGGTGAGGGTGGCTAGTCCATATGCCATCAGATTACACATGCACCAACTCCTACTCTTTTCATTCAGATCTCAGGGCCAGGTATCACTTTGATGGATCCACCATGCCAGACAAACTAACAAACAAACAAAAAATAGACCTGGATGGAAGATAGGCAGAGGTTGGTCCATCTTGTTGTATATTATCATTCTCATCATCACTCTCATCATTCCAGTTCATCCATACCTCATCTTTCCAAGCTTTTAGACATGCAACGTGGTCACTTTTTGTTTTAACTAACATTACCTCAGTAAATATTGTTGGTGATCAGTAAACGTCAGTTTGAACTTGTCTTATTCCAGTGAACTTCCAAGTTTCTAATAAACATCACATTTTCCAGGAAATACTGGTTCGTCTAGGACCTGAGCAGATTTTCAGGAAAGTGCTGTCTCTGTTCATATCAAGATTCAGCATTAACAGGAAGTTTATTGTCAGCAGTGAGTTTTTTGGGTTTTTTCCCCATGTTTTTTTTTTAGGAATTGTTGATTGGAGTTTTGTATACTTCATCCAGAATTAGTGTTTGAATATCTGTTACGCAGCTTGACATACTTAAAGTAGGACATGCACATCAAAAATAATTTTCCATTCTTCAATACTTTTTCTTTCTGAAAATGATCTATGGTGGCCACCGAGTCAATTTTGTGAAGAAAGAGCATGGTTCTGTTACCGTGCGTGTATATAATATGGCGCAATAAGGAGAGGTAGAGTTACCGGGTTTGGCCCTTGCATCCTGAATTATTTCCCTTCCCCTATCAGCAGAGGCCTGTGGCAAAAACGATGACGTCACTGAAGTTCTACCAGCTACAGACACCGCTACCTGACAATGTATTATTCAGCTTTTAATTAAGGTTCTGGTCATCCAAATTCAAACGTAAAGTTTAATAGTGTAAGCCAGAAAAATATTTCTGATTTTTATTGCCTCAGCATGATTTTGTTTGATATATCTAATTTTCACAGAGGAATTAAAACATTCATACCAACATGCTATCACCCGTTCGCAGAGCACTGGCTAGACAGCTTGGCCATGTGACTAGAAAGTATTTGACATAAGCTTCTGGCCGCCACGCGCGCAGTAGGTGTAACAATTCGGACTTTGCATAATGTAACCCAGTGGGTTGTCTGGGGCCAGCAGAGGTGTTATATCATTACAACAGACGCTTGAAAGACTGTTTTATTGAAATAATAGGGTATTGTATGATTTAGTAGGCAGTCTTCCTTTAATTTAGTAACCTGAGTAAGAGAGAGCATAATGATATAATCTCATGATTTTAACTCATCAGTTCCCTTCTTTTGCATGTTGATGCCCCCCTGTTGAACACAGCATATGAAAAAGGTGGTAGTCTGGCCTTCATAGATTATATATTTATACTTTGATATTATCATGCTTTGTAACATGTTTTGTTTGAATTGATTGCAGATCAGATTGAGTAATTGGTAATGATTATTAATGGGAAGTAATTTATTGCACATTGCTCAGCAAATCAGAAAAAGAATCAGATCTATAAAGCTTGCAAATGTATTATGAGTCAGTGGCGGCAGTGTGGCATAAAATTGGGTGCTCTTATAGAATGCATAAATACAACTGGTCACTAAAAGGAAAATCTGCTCGTTATAAAATAGATAAATGAACAGTGGCGTTGGGTGTGTGGCTATGCTCCAGGAATACAGTTTGGTGCCTGATTACAGATGCATGAACATATTGCTTTGCTTGTTTCTTTCATGTGGCCATCAACTTTTATTATGGAGGAGATGCTCTGGTACCATATGCATACCACTACTGCCGAATACACTCTTTGGCAGCAAGGACTGTTGCTAGATATTAGTAAAGCTTGAATTAAGTCAGAGATGATCTCAGATTCACATCATGCGGGAGAATATCAGAAAGCTGAATAGAGAAAAGTTGAACGCTGAAAGGTATTTCCATATTGTATGAAAAAAAGAGAGTTTTCGATGAATATTTTAAAAATTCAGGACTTTAAAAAGCTTCCTGATAATGTTTTTTTTTCTTTTTTCTTTTGATTTCAGCTTAACTGACTTTACCAACTGTGTGTTGTAGTTCTGGGAGGAGGGCAGAGTGATGTCTATTTTTCTATGTAGTCAAAAATAGCTCCCTCTGAGTGTCTGATTATTGATTGTCTCTCTTTATCTGTTTTGTGTCATTGTTTCCATTTGCTGCAGCATGAAATGTAATGCATGTAGTGACATTTTGTTGTCAGCTCAAATGTATCAACATACTCTGGGCTAGTTGGCGGCAAGCACATTTTTTTTAATCCTCGCACCTATGCACACATCTGCACTGCACTATATTCATTGTCATACCTAGGTCATAAAGTCAGTGTGAGTGCCTTAGCCTGGGTATTTGGAGTCTCTTGCACTTGTTCTTGAGAAAGATCTTGTCTACTTCAGCTTCAAGGCAATCATAGGATCCCAACATCTTCTGGACATTATGCTCCCTTATCTCACTTTTTGATCCACTGGGCAAGATCTGACTACCTGGCTTTGGTTTACTTCAGTATACTTATCACTGAGATGCGTTGTTTCAAGGATTATTTTAATTTTTGGAAATTTAGGAAAATTTGATCCTTTTCAATTCCCCTCTTTGCAACACTGTTACTGCCATGGAATTGTTACTGGGAATATATGACTGGTGGAAGTGAATTGTTGCCATGAAAGCCATCATGGCTCATGAAGATTCATTGTTATCGTCAAGAAAAGGTGATAGCAGACACTAGGGGCTTATTGTGGGGCATTGTGTTATCTGCACTGTGAGTAGTGGCAGCACTGAAGTCCATTTAGATGATTCTCCCCTTTTCACTTTTAATTTTATCTTTACCGGCTTTCTACCACCATAATAAATTCAGCAAATGTCTTTAAGCTTCACTAGGCAAGATGAAGGCCTCAATCACAAAATTTCAGCTGTTTAGGAGTATTAGGTGCTGTAATTTAAAACAGATAAACAGAACTGTGAGTTGCTGTTTTTTTTTTTATTTCTTTGGATGCTTTCAAAGTTCTTCCACTACATATCAATCTTTAGGCACAAAGTTCAGTTTTCAAAATGTGAGCCAGCATGAGTCCAGTTCAATGGTCAGGTTTGCCTTTTTTTTTATGTGTTTTTTTGCTTTTTGTTTACTACTTCGTTGGTTTGTGTTCATGTATCACCAGGGTGCAATATACTGACAAATACTGAAAGAAAATTTCCTGACACTGCATGATCTGAAAGACAGTTTTTTGAAGTTGTGCATTCTGCCTATAGCTAGGAAGTTTGAGGAGTTTTAGAGTTGTGAAACTTAACACTGCATAGCAACTTTTTTACCTATTCAGAATTATGACAATATAATCCATATAGAGCTGTGATAAAAATACACCACTTTTCTTATCTCATTTCTGGGGACAGGGGAGATGATTTGTTTCAGTTTTGTTTTTTAAAGTTTTCTTTGCACAAAGTTCTATATGTCTGTACTCCTGTCTTCTCTCACACAAAGTTATGGCACTGTAGATGATGGAATTTTTGAAAGTCAGTGAGTTTCTTATCCATTTAGACATTTTTATCTGTGTAAGTGGCAGCTGTGCTTTCATTTAAATATAAAATAATTTTGAAGGCTAGTGAAAAGCTGTCACACAGATCAAGATTACCAGTGGATAACTTTCACCCAGCTTTTTGTGTTACAAGTGTGATGTAGCTGTGCTGTGAATTTTCTGTGAAAATGCTAAGTTTGCTGTAGTGATACCATGGCTGAAAGGTGTATCTGGCAAGGCTGTGGAGCAGAGCAATGAAAGCTGCAGGTTTGAATCTGCCAGTCTCAAAATTAGCAGCCTCCCAAAAAAGGATACCTGGGATCATGACTTGGTTATGGCTCAGCCTCTTTCTAGTGTCAGGAAATATGTGTGTAAAATACTGACTTTATGTGGGGATTGTGCTGCTTTCAAGGACCTTCTCTTGTTTTGCTGTCCAGAGTAAAACATTTCCTATCCGAATTTGTCTCCAACTTCACTGTTAAGTGTAACTGCAGCTCAGAAATGCTGGTTTAGTGTGTTGTTGTTGTTGGCTTTTTTTTGTGCAGGGGAGGGGGGAGCTTGATGCTTGGTTTTAATTGTACAGTCTGCAATCATTCCTGAACATTACTTGTCCTTGTTCCTTTAAAAAATCCATTAATATGAATGTTCCAAATTTCAGTGGAGCTTTGTGGTATCATCAGAATAATTCTTAATTCAGAGCAAATATTTTATGTGTGCATTCTGGTGTAATCATTACTTCTGGGTAATAAAACTATAGTGGACAAAGAGATCAGTGTAATACTGACATGTCAACTCCAGCTGGACCATCAAATAAACTGAAAGTTGTAATAAATAGATGGAATTGGACAGAATCAAAATTGACACCCGTCCTTGGGCTATCTCTTTATTTAGATCTATCCTCTCCTACCCACCCATTCATGTTACCAGAACTTGGCGATACACTATCAAAAAGAGGACAAAAGAAGAAATTAGGTGTGTGAAAAGGGGGGTTGGTTAGGTTGGGGTGTAGATATGAGAAGAGAGAAAGTAGTATAATTTCAGTTACATACATGGGTAAATGGTCATTCTAAACCAGCTTAGACCTTAACCAGATTAACAACACAAGTCCTTTAATGTTAGGAATGAAGCTTAATTTCAAAGCCTGGTTGTTGGACTTTATGAAGAAATGCAGAACACTAGGGGGTTACGAGTTTCAATAATTCAGCATGAATAGATGTGGAGCATATTTTGTTGTACTTAACAATTTGTCTTTGGTCCCTGCAGCATGATTTTATATAAGCACTGTTTATTAAATTATTTTAAGATAAGTAATTGTGTACAGAATACTATGGCTTTCACTATTGTCATAATTTTTTGTCTGCAGCATTTGTGTCGTTATGATTGTCATTGTTGTTATCATAATCGTTGTCATGATTATCATTATCAGAATTTCCATAGTTAATTACTAATGTTGTTGAAATATTTGTTATTATCATCACCATTGTCTTGTTATTATATTTCTCCCATTCACATGGTGTTGATTTCATATAGTGACTTTTTAAAATGTTTTTTAACAAATATATTCTACTTATCTACTGAGGAAAAACCTGTATCATGTGATATCAAAATTGAATTGCTGCAACCAAACTGTTGTTCTTGTGGAGAAGTCAGTTCTGTTTACTAGTCTCTGATCTCTCTCTCTCTCTCTCTCTCTCTCTCTCTCTCTCTCTCTCTCTCTCTCTCTCTCTCTCTCTCTCTCTCTCTCTCTCTCTCATTTCCTTGAATTTTTTTTACTGTTCTCATATAAATTTTCCTCATGTAAACAATTTTTTTATTTAGTGCTAGTAATATCACTTGAAATTGCCTTACTAATAACCATGAATCAAATTTGCAGTTCTCATATTGTGAAAAGAAACAGTATCTTGCATTGTATTAGCACTTGCCTCTGGAAATCTGAATTCTGTTTGCCTGCATTTTGGTGATTTGTCAACCTCCACTATTATTGAAATTGTACTTGTATCCAATGCATAAAACCGATTTACTTCCTGAAATATTCCCATCTAGTGTGATGCATGAGACAGACAAAACACTTTGGTATCTCATTTCCTCAAATCCGATTACATGGCAGTTTTGTCTGTTCATCACTGTCCACTCACTGGCACATGTTCACCCCAAGCCTTCTCTTTTTCCTAACTCTTTCCAGTCAATAATCCAGGTTTCATGCACTTTACTCAAATGTCAGGAACTCCTGGAAATGTCCTGGAATTTGTCTTGGAGGCAAAATCTCCAGAAATTTGTAATTTTTCTGGAATTCTCTGGAATATTGGTTTGTTTTTTTTTTAAATGTGTGAGTTTTTATGACTCAGACAACCAACAATGTCACAGGATTCAATTCTGATGCACATGATTGTCCCCTTGGAAAACTGAAATCTCCTGGAATTTCTTCAGGAATTCTCCTGGAAAACGATTTCCAAATTGAGGCATGAACCTTTGAAAAGCAGGTTTATAAGCCTACAACATGTTATCTCAACATTGTCTAGCCAGCTGAGAAAGTGTTAGTGATAGTGCAATAGTCGCAGCATGAGACAGGACCGTGCTTGGTTCACATTCTGACTTCCTCGCTGAGAACGAGGTCACCCTGTTGAATGCTCAGTATCTTGTGAAGGCATTTTATGACATAGAATCAAAATTGTTCGTAGGGCTTCTTTTCAAGTGCCATGCATCCCAGACAAATGTGAAGACTGGAAGGACATTTGACGTCAGTGATGCTGACCCATATCAGTTGCAATAATGTGGACAATGAGAATATTCACAGTTCTAAAGCTGGAAGAGATTACGAATGAAAGAGTCTTGCTTAACTTCCCTTCATATTCAGCTAAAAATCAGAGTATGCGTTTCACATTGCCTGTTGATAGAATGACAGGATATCACTATTAGACATCCAGCATTGCACCCACATAGTTGACTTTATGATTTTCTTCAGATTTATTTTCATTCCTCTGTTTGTCTCCTTTTATATGGATTCTGTTATTTCTATTTCATGTTTTGCATGTCTTTGTGTATATGATATAAATTAATGCCAACACACAACAAGGGAAGGGCTGGGATTAGCAGTCAGGCATGGTAGGGATAAATCAAGAATAATGAGCGCAACAACACGGTATTTATGATGTGTATACATCCCATATGGGCTTTCCCGTATCATTTGTGAATAGGCTAGTGCTCATGGTTCCCGCGTGATGCTGTGATGGCTTACTTGTCTCATGCAGGGATTGGGTTTATCCAGTTGATTCCTTGATGTCAATATATCACCCTACATGAAGCTTGTTTCATATTAAGTGTTTCCTTCACATGTCCAAAACATATGGGATTCATGTCTTGCCCATGAACAAAGCCCTCATGAGCCAGATCGAGCAGTCAACATAGGACTAGTTTTAGGGGTATTTAATATAATCATTGTACAGTATTTAAAAAGCACACATGGAATTGGAGGACTATGATGCAATCGTGGGCGTATCACTATAATCTGGCATTGTACTTTGAGTTGATCATATAACTTATGCTGTTACACAGCACTTTATTCTTGTCTTCCCACATAAAATGTTCATAGAGGAATTAGTTAACTTACAGGTAATGGAGATATCGCTACAAAGGAATTTATTTGTCTTGTCTGTACCTGTACAGTGTTATTCCAAATGTTCTCAGCAGTTTCTGTTTTGTGTGGTAGAGACAGTGATCAGGTGCTATGATGTAGTTTTGGTGCATGTTTCATCTCCATCGGTCATTGATGCATCTGCGTGAATTGGATTCCTTATTGGTTTTTTGTTGTTGTTGTTGTTGTTATATCTCTCTTTTATCCCTTGCCATAAATTAGTATGGGTATGCACATGAAATGTTATTCCATTATCTATGTACAGAACATGTATAACCTTCCACTTTTTTTTTTTTTTGCATGTTGAATTTACTATGTACTGTCAGACACGGCAAAAGAATTATAATAAAGAAGAGTCTCACACACACATTGTGATAATGATTGTTATTTCTGAGGCCTTTTGGAAGCATGAAGTGTGGTGGATATGGCTGTCTGTCCACACAACACCGCGCTGTTATCGATATGGGCAGTCCGATCACCAAATCAAAACTGTTCTCTGTTAGGGGAGTTTCTGAACTGGGGTTTTCTCGCATGACATCGACCAGCATACCTGTATGGTTACGATTCATTTAGTGGCAATAGAATTTTGCAAACGATTTTGTCATCGACATAAGTGGAGAAATCCTGAAAATATTGACTTGAAGGTTTTATTTTAGCAATCTATGCCCGGCATGCTGATAACCAAATGGATAGGTACAGGGTTGTTGTAACGAGTAAAGAGTAACGCTGCCACGAGTACTCTTACAGTTTTCGAGTAACAATTACTCGTTACATGCTTCATCATAAGTAACGAAAAATTACGTTACCGAATTTTTGTGTAACAATTACAAAATTACTCATTACTTTTTTCATTACTATTGTGTGCATGTGTGTTTGTATGTGTGTCAGGCGCTTGCTTGATGGCCTGAATTGGATTTTCGGGGAGAACAACAAAATCAAAGCAAGCCAATGTCGGATGCGTCTGACCACGTGTACCTGTGCAAAACTAAATGGTCATGAAGATCGTGTTGTCCACGTAACGGTACCACTGATCCTCCGTTGTTCCCTGCATAAACATTGTCACGTCATACTTATGTAAACAATCGAGATATGCGCAATCTTTGATCGCATTGATTAGCGGTAATCATTCTTCAACTGTGTTTTTTGTTAAAATTAATTGAGATAAAAAGGAGCTAGTGGTGGAGCGTAGTAATCTGGCCTCGACCTGCAAGGAGGAAGTTGGTGGGGTAAGGGGTGAAGGATGACGTAGGATGGGCGGGAGGAGATTGCAAGGGGAAGGGATGAAGGGGGGACAGGTTGTATCGTGTCGGGCTGCCCGAGGTGTAAGGGAGGGGAGGAGTGAGAGGCACGACCTTACCTGTGTTTAGTCGGGAGGAGATGGAGCAGGACTGAGTAAGATGGCTGTGGAATTTGAACACAGACACCAGACTGCAAAATGTTTTAAGTTTTTAAACAGTCATATGTGGGGATTGAAGAACATTAATGTAACCGTCACGTGCAAGCCAGAATACGCCAGTGTCAGGCTTTATCGCTTCGTTTTACAGATACAACTTACTTATTAAGAGGATACGGTCGGTCGGTTGCAAACGCATCTGGTCTGCACTCATTACAGAGATGTCATAACCCTCACTGCGTCACGAGTCATAAGCGAATCCGCCATCCAGTGTCATGGTTCTCTCTTGCTGCCACCAATCCCGTCATGCTAAGTGTTAAAGTATACAGATGTAAACCTTTAATTTTATTAAAATGATGACCTCATAATATAGAATCTAGTGGCTATATTCTTTTCATTCAAACAAGTACAAGTGAAAATTCCAGAAATGTTTCCCCTCCCCTCGGGCCTCGAATTCAGTTTCGGATCCATCGAATCCAAGCTCTGGAATCCAATCCGGATTCGAAGCTTATAGGATCGAAGGTGCCAAACCCTAAAAAATCAGCCTTTCAAAAAATTAGGCACCATGTCAGAAAGTGTATTTGAAAGAGCTTTGTACAAATAATTGGGTACTCACCTCCCTTTTTTTTTTCCCATAAAAAAAAAATACAGCAATAGACGTTTTTTAACATNGGGGGGGGGGGGGGGGGGGGGGGAATGCCAAAATCAAAGAAAAATTGAAGAATAACACAGTTCATTTACAGGGTCTCAAGAAGAAAAAACCACAGATGCCGATGACCAGAATGAACGCTTAACAGTCGAAGGGAAACAACCAGTGAAAATAAAATCGTGAGCTAGTACACCTAGGAATTGTCTCCCATCCATTTCGGTCTATAATTTTCACACCACAAATTTTGCAACACTTCATCTCTCTCTCTCTCTCTCTCTCTCTCTCTCTCTCTCTCTCTCTCTTGCTGTGACTCTCTCTCTTTCGTTCTCTCTGTTTTTCTCTTTCTTTCTTTCTTTCTCCCTTCTCTCACTCCCTCGTTCTCTCCTTCTTTCTCTCTCTCGTTCTTATTCACTCTCCCTCTCTCTCTCTCTCTCTCTCTCTCTCTCTCTCTCTCTCTCTTAATGCACACACACATACCTGCACACACTTACTCACTATTTCTCTCATCTTCTTTCTCTGGTTATAGTGGTGGTGGTGGTGGCGGTGGTGTTGGTGATGCTGATGCTGATGCTGCTGCTGCTGCTGCTGCTGATGATGATGATGATCTAAAAATAATGATATTCTCAAAGGAAAACAACTGGGGAAAAGAATGAGATAAAGAGAGAGGAAAAATAGGAATAAAGTGTTGCTAGATTGGTGTCAAAAAAACACAACGTAAAAAAAAGAAGGTAGTAATAAATGGAACACAAATCACGGATACACTAATTCACGATTGTCATTTCACTGGTTTCCCTTCGACTGTTTGCTGCACCTAGCCTCACTTGTGTGGATTTTTTTCAGATTGTTCCCACTGACACCACCAATGGATCGTCGTCACTAGTTCCCTCTCAGAGTATCACCATCACTACATCAGCAATGGCAACAGCAGCAGAGACAACACCAGCAACAGTATCACCACCACCACACCACAATCACCATCACCACCTACAATTACTACTACCATCACCACCTTCACCACCACCACCATCACCACCATAACACCTATTGTTACGTCAACCAGCACATCATCATAACCTTTATCATTAACACCATCCTTAATACATAGAACGGGCGCGCACGCAAGAGCACACGCATTCACACACAGACATGCATGTACGTACGCAAACGTACGCACATTCGCGCGCTCACATGCAAAATACGCACACGTGTGCACACGTACATTCGTGTAGCGCCCACGCAAGCACATGTAAGCTTGTACGCACGCGTCTGTGCGCAGATGCACACAATATTAGTGGTTGAGGTCTACCCCATTACCCATGACTTGGATGAAACGAAATTCCGTGTAATCCTAGGAACACAATCAAGAGAATGAGAAGGAGAGTGAAAGACACAAAAAAGAGAGAGAGACAGACAGGCAGACAGAGAGAGGGGGGAAGAATTGGTGTAAAATTTGTGGTCAAAGGAACATAATCGTTAAAAATGACTGTCGTAATAAATGGGAAACAAATCATGGGTACACTAGCTAAGGTTGCTTCCCTTTGACCTTAGCTACTTCTGTTTTGCTTGAAGTCGAAGAATTTTTTTTCTTATTTCATTGTTTCTATTGTTTCTGTCATCAGTTATCAGCAGCAGCACCTTCACCACCACCACCACTACCACCACTACAACCACCACCACTATAATTGTGTTGACCCAAAATCGATGACCAATACATCACCTTCCTAACCTTTATACACACTATCCTTACATACAGGCAACAAAAAGGAGAGAAAGAGAGAGAGAGAAATAATTTGGTGAAACATTTACGGTGGAAGGGGCATAATCGTGAAAAAATAAGGTCGTGATATATTGGAGACAAATCATGGATGCACTAGCTCACGATTGTCATTTCATTACAGTGTATTTGTTTCCCTTCGATCGTCAGCCGCTCCTGTCTTGCTTGGCGTTTTTGGTGTTTTTTTTAATTCGATTTTTCCATTTACCACTATGAGTGCTTCGTCGTTGCTATTTCTTTTTATATCACCACCGTTACAGCAGCAATAATAATCTGGCGCCGACCCGTATGGAGGAAGTTCGTGAGGGAAGGGGTGAAGGGGACAGACGTAGGATACTAGGATCAGGCCTCACTTTCGCGCCACCCAGTTGCAGTCGGGTGGGATGAAGAGGAGACAGGGATAAGAGGGGCGACCTTATCTGCGTTTATTTGGGAGGAGGTGGGGCAGGACTGAGTAGGATGGTTGTGGAAATTGAACACAGACGTAAAATGTTGTAAGTTTGTATCAGTCACACATGAGGATTGAAGAACGTTAATGTAACTGTCACGTGCAAGCCAGAATAC
>JAWQUT010000205.1:948516-988981 GCA_033807755.1 Ellobium chinense
GTATACAGGGGAAAAAGCTTTTAACACACTGCGCTTGGTAAAGCGACATATACGGTTCCTGGGGTAAAATTAACGACACACACGACTGAAGAATCACAAAGATGATACTGGAATAAAAATAAAATGCAAATTGTGAGATTGAAAGTCACTGTACTAACACATACAGGATTGTATTTTAAAGATTTCTCTCTAAAACAGGCTGTGCACTTCAGAAAATTGTTAATTTCCTTGTGAAGAAGCAGATTAAAAAAAAACAACAACAAAGGTATTAAAATAAATGGCCATTGATACCAAAATGAACAAAGGCTGCTATTTTGAGACTTCAACACAAATGAAGTAGATATCAATTCAATGACTTTATGGATGTCACTCAAAAGGCAACCATGATAACATGTGTGAAAAATGCCAGTTGACTTTTTGCACGCTTGTTTCGCTTCTTGGATAACCAAAAAAACTGAGACCTGAAAGTAACTGAAAAGTAATAAGTTACTTTTCAAAGTAAAGTAATTGTAACAGTTACTTTGCTTTCAAAAAAGTAAAGTAATTGTAACAATTACTCATTTTTCGGGAAAGTAAAGAAATTGTAACAGTTACTTTTAAAAGTAACTTTTAACAACCCTGGATAGGTATGACAGATAAGTAGACTATCCTATTTTCAGTTTATTTTCAGTAGTCTACGAAAGAACCATAGACTTCCACGGCGTAAGTGTGGTAAGGAACCATAAGTCTACCATTGTGATGTAGTCTTGGTGAAGGCACGCTAATGATATGTTTGTGGCGTAAATACATTCAGCTTTCGGTCTAGTACCTGGGGTAATTAGCTGTTTTTGAAAGTTACACTCGTCGAACCTGACAGGGGAAATACAGTAAAATCTTCATTCGTGTGCTCGTCTCTTTCCGGTTAAAAAAAAAAGTGTGTAAAGTAGGCCTATGTTAATTACAAAATCATGATCCTTTGAGCTTCAGATTGGCCGTTATCGTCTGCAGGCGATTTACATACAGGTTCCTCATGTGACTACTTTACGCACACCGCGGTTAATTGGGATCATAACGATTTCAGGAAATATATATATTTTTTAATTAACCTAGCTAATCCACCTCGTGGATTTGCGGGAATATATACGATTGTTTTCTTCCAATCGACATTGTTCTACATCTTCAGCCTGATCATCAGTGTTGTCTGTCACACAGTGTACGTCGAAACAGTCCTCAAAACACTAGAAAACAAAAAAATGGCAACAAAATAATGTGCACGAACTCGTCATGATCATTTTGGAAATAATAATTTTTATTATCGATAATTTTATTTCGCTTAGATATACAACATTCCATATGAACAGGCAGACATAATATATTATTACATGGACTGAGAGAAAAGCTTGAAAATAATAACATGGTTATCGCCTTTGACGAATGAAAAAAAAAATAAACACAATGGTCGTTTTGAACCCTGAAGCCCACAAAAGGAACTTGCTCATGACGTTTCAGGTCAACAGCCGATCAAACAGCCGAGTCATATCCTGTAGCGATTGCTTTCTCTAATTATTATATTTGTATACTAACAACTCTCTCAAGCATCTTGTCTTTTTCACTGACAAAGTTGTCTTCTGTAACTTCCATTATCAATTATTTTCATGTTTTCAGATGTGTTTCTGACATTACAATAATTTCCTTAACGGAAACTAGGCACACTGTAGTTTGATCAGTTGGTTTCGACCTTTTACATATTTGAAAGATGCCGATGCACATTTTCCCTGTTACTATGTAGTGGTATAATATTATATTGAGTTCCGCGTTCTTTTGTCGGTAATTTCCGATGATCCTATGATTTCAAAATATTTCCGCTTGCGTACACCTTTCTCCAGTTAAATTTTAACTTTATGTTACAAGTTGCAAAAAGATGTCAAATAGGTGTTTAATACATGTATAATCATTTACATTACAATGTGTGCACATCACATCTTGCTGTCTTTCCCTGGATTCTCTGAAATACGAATGTTAGCTATGAAAGGATAGTTGAGAGAGCGAAGACTACTTGATGTCACATATAGTATACATTTACTACTTTATAAAACAGTTGAAGAGAACACCGACAACTAGATCAACAAACCGAAAAATATTCAGCAAGTTGTAATATCACCTGTTAGGAAATGGACAAAATATGTGTATGGAAACTACTTTTTCACATATTGAAAGGGACTGTGGTGACTTCAGTGCCAGATCAAATTCATGCAAACAAATGTCAATGCTAAATCTCTTATTGAAGAGTGATGCGACTTTCTTTCCAAAACAAAACTTCAACCACATTCATGCGAAAAATGACGACGTCTTGTCTTGAATTTTCCTCATAGGCTCCGGTGTGCGCGGTGCTGATTGAAGCTCTTTGGCGTTCAAGGGCTGCATTATGGGGTGAAATCGTTACAAATTATTGTTGCTTTCTTTGAATTTTTACGTCTAAATCGTGATTCAGTTACTCTCCAAAAAGGCACATGTCAGGCAAAAAAAATAACATGTCTTTTGTGAATTGTTGACTGTATTCTACAGCTTCTTCGCGGCGTTCTAGATTCACACATTTTCACAAGTGGTACAAAGAAGACTGAATCAAAATGACTGAGTAAAAGAAAACCACCAAATTTAGGGTATTTACGGTAAATGTTGTCGCTCGGCTGCAGTGTTAAGCGAGAATGGGGTGGCGCCTCGAACCACGACACAATATTGTTACCACGTTTACAGAATCTTCACATATAAGATGTGCGGTCAAGCAAACAATAGCCCCTTCCCAGTCGCTCACCTGCTTCCTCAAGACAAAACTGTTTTCTTCACTTTGGCTCTCTCTCTCTCTCTCTCTCTCTCTCTCTNTCTCTCTCTCTCTCTCTCTCTCTCTCTCTCTCTCTCTCTCTCTCTCTCTCCCACTCCCTTTCCAGTCCTCGACCACTTTCCTGTTGTTTTTTTTTCTTTTTTATTATACACATTGGACATGAGATATTGTTTTCCTGGGTTTTGTGTGTNGGTGCTTTGAGATTCCGACTGTTTCATCAAGAACATTACTGCGACCGACTTACCTCCATTTTTTTATCCATATATTTCACTACTGGACAGTGTCCACTGTTCAAATTACAGTACATATAAAGACCTACCACTCTAGAGCTGCTCCGTTCAAGCTCTAGGTATTTACGGAATAGCCGTTGAACAGTAAAGGATATGACCTTTGCGTCCTTAAGGGATGAAACAGTTTTGTTTCTTGTCTAGTGAGTGATAGGTGAGTAGATTAAAGAATATTATAATTTTGTGGTGCATTTCAGTAACCAGATATAGTCTATATATTGTAATGCACCAGTAAACATGTATATGTATTTTATTGTTTTCATATTTGTTTGCCTGTCTATGTGTCTCTTTCTCTCTCTATTACTTCACTGAGTCATAATTCCGTTTATTTTCTTCCCGTTATTTTTCTTCCATTTTTTTTTTTTTTTTGCTGACGCTGAATTAGATTAAACCTCTGGTCGCTGTACAAATGACGCATGTTTTTCTGCGTTTCATTATTTTTTGTTTTCATTTCTTTCATTCTCGTTGCAGTTTTTTTCCTCTGTCTTTTGATGCTCAATATATTATGTGCAGTGCTTCGTATTTTGTAATTACTATGTTACTAAGTTCTAAATGAGGAATTAAGAATGGTTGTTCTTAACAATCTCGTGCAATAATAACATGTTACATTAGGACATTGATATAACTGCGCTATCCGATTTTTATCGTTGGAAGATTAGTCCCATCTGCAAAATGGGATTGAATACTGCCTTGACCTGGATGGATTTGCTTTCATATTTCAATCAATATATGTTTATATGTATATTTTCTTCACTGTAACATTCGGAGGGGTCTTAAACTAATGATCTGCAAATGTTCTATATAGTATAAAAAGTTTTAATCGGAAAATAGCACTCCGAATCGAAGCGTGAGACTGAATTCAAATTTGTGAAGAGTCCCATCATGCTTCTCCTCTCCATTTATACCCCTGGCCGGCTTTTAACATTGAATGATATATAGGGTAGCATTCTTCCAGGTGGTCCAAACTCGTATTTTAATCGAAAATCTTCAAGGTCACTGCCTAATTTTCCCTTCCCTCCTTCCCTCTTTCTTTTCTTCCTTCCTTCTTGGCTTTCGTTTTTCCTCTCCTCTTTTCTTTGTCCTTCTCTCCTTCCTTTTAATCCGGTTGTCATCCTGCCCCACCGCCAAGAGTGGTGGGAACGACAAAGTCACGGCGTTTTCTTGTTTGCTAGGGGCGATAATACGAGAACAAGCCGGCCACTGGACCAAAGTAGCTGTGTCAGGGGCGGATCCTGGAAGAGGTTCAACGGAGGCTGTAGTTCGCATCTCCTCATTAATTTGTGAAGAATATAATATAATTACTTTTCCTCATATATATACAATTGGATGTTGTCTGAGCTAAATAAACTAACTGTTATTGATGCAAACGCACAAAGTGATAAGACACAGGTATTTCAAAGTGGCCCATCCAAATTAGAATGGAGCAAAGACTTTGTGTGTTAGCAATGCATTCTAATGTTTGACTTGGTTGATGATGCATGTGGTGAAGATGGATGGTGGCTTATTTTTGCCATCTCCTTCAACTAACTCTCATCCACCTTTTTTTCTGCCATTCATCCTTTCCTTCCTTCTCCTAGTGCAGGCCTCTTTACGGCAGAAGTAACAAAGAAAGAGCAGTAGACTTACAGGCGTATTTGAAGGCTGGTGCGCCATGGGACATGGTAGAATTACTTACTTTCTTACCACCTCTATTTCCTCCAATTGATTACATGACTAAAGGCTGCACGGCCGGCGTACAGATACACCCGTGATATTAAAAATTTATTGGACGCGAGTTTTATCAATGGAGCTGAGGCCCTCGGTCAATTCCCCGAGAGTAGCGCTGTGAGTGTCCTCAAGAAGTCTCTAAGAAAAGACTTCAAAGTTTTTGTAGTCCATCATGGCGTCTTGGCAGGCTGTTGTCTGATAACGCTGATAGGCCACAGCATTACTACAATGGACTTTAAAAACACGAGTGATCCAAGGCTAAAATCCTGCCGATAATGCGCCAACAGTGACGTGACATACTTTATGCTGAAGTTTGGAGATTTTTGTTTCTTTTTCATAAGCCCCCCCCCCCCTCAAATCCATACATCATTTACATCTTTATATACCTCCTTAACTTATGTGCAACTTTCATTCTTACTCACAGCTTCGAATCTGCTTATGCAGCTTAATAATAACTTCAGACTGTAAACTTCTTGATATTATCAATCATTTGTTGTTGTTGTTGTTGTTGTTGTTGTTGTTGTTGTTGTTGTTGCTGCTGTTGTTGTCGCTGTTGTTATCGTTGTTGCTGCCGCCGCCGCTGCTGCTGACGCTGTTGTTGTTATTGTTGTTGTTCTTGTTGTTGTTTACAGACGGTTTATGTAGTCAAATATTTCATGAGAATGCAAAACATTGTAAAATTTGTCAAAACGATACTCTCTTCATGAAATTAAAAAAATGTTGTCATTACACATGAATTCCAAAGTGAACACCTCAAACCATATCGTTATATTGAATTTCGTCTTTGATCTCTGTAGGCATAACATTTCTCTTCTTAAAGTGTGTCTGTCCGTCTACCTGATTGTCTATCCACTTATTTGATTGTCTATCCTTTATTATACTGACGTGTCCAATGATAACTACATAACTATATTCTCTACCTATTGTTACAATGGAAAATAAAGATTTGAGCCTGCATCTGAATCCGTATTCAGTTGATAATAGTAGATAGTAGACGTTAATCGTGTATTTCAAATCCCTCGTTAGTGAATTATTTAGGCTACTTGAAAGTTAAAACCTATGAAATATACTGTCCCATGGCATCCTATAGTACTAACCTAATGACCCTCTGACCCTCTGGGAGAAGTGGGGAGAAGGGGGTGCAACAACAGTTCAACAGTTTAAACCTGGATGTTATTGTAGCGGTCACTCTTTACACGACCAGTAAGAGCGGCGCGTCAAGCTGTTTGTCATCTTTGCCAAATAAAGTTCAAGACAGTGCAATTCAACTTTCACCCAATTTTCTCTTCATCTCTCCCTCCCTCCCTTCTTTCTTTCTCGTGCTCACTATCACCTGTGAATCGTAAAGCCCGTGTGTAATGTTTTGGAGTGAAATACTTCCACTATATCTATGAAATGGATATTTAACTGATCGTGTAAAAAAACAAAACAAATCAAAACAAAACAAAACGAGACGAAACGAAACAAAACGAAACGAAACGAAGCGAAAATAAACAGCTCTAGTCTAAGAGACACCCACGATTATAATACATGTCTATCAGATAACAGATCTATAATTAGTGACTGGGGTATTATGTAGACCGGTAATGCCGCTTTGACCTATCATTTTGCTTGAAATTCTTGGATCACTTGGGCGCATATAGCAGCACTGCGCACTTTTATTGATGACGATAATATTGTTCGATCAAATGAAATTAAGAAACGTAGTTTCTTGACCTCAAGCACTTCATGAGGTTGTGGCAAATGATGTAGCATAACCCTGGCAGTTTATGACTTATATAGAATAGAATAGAATAGAATAGAATAGAATAGAATAGAATAGAATAGAATAGAATAGAACAGAACAGAACAGCTTAGCTTAGCTTAGCTTAGCTTAGCTTAGCTTAGCTTAGCATAGCATAGCATAGCATTGCATAGCATAGCATAGCATAGCATGATATGATATGATATGATATATGATATGATATGATATGATATGATATGATATGATATGATATGATATATGATATAATTTAATATAATATAATGTAATATGATATAATATAATATAATATGATATGATATGATATGATATGATATGATATAATATAATATAATATGATATGATATGATATGATATGATATGATATGATATGATATGATATGATATGATATGATATGATATGATATGATATGATATGATATGATATAATATAATATGTCACCTGTATTAATGTCACAATTATGGACAACTTCCAGTTTATTATTCTGGCGGATCTTGTTTTCTTTTTACGTGGCACAAAGAACGTTCATGGATGCTGGTCAGAGTTAAAGCTTTGAATGAATAAAACACGCGGCAACGCATGCAGAAAGAGAGAGAGAGAGAGAGAGAGAGAGAGAGAGAGAGAGAGAGACAGAAAGAGAGAGAGAGAGACAGAAAGAGAGAGAGAGAGAGAGAGAGAGAGACTTTATATTTTCGCTCGTATTTCTGACATAAATTAACCGTCTGGTACTTTTTGCCTCTAATTAAGAATGGACATGTAAGATAACGTCTCGTATCGTACGGACAGCCTGAATTATATTGATGGATGTAAAAATTTTAAATCTGAAACTTCATTAATGTAAGTGTGAAGCTGAGAGAGAGGGGGGAAGAGAGAGAGAGAGAGGGAGAGAGAGAAAGAGAGAGGAAGGGTAGAATGTGAATTGTTTGTTAAAGATATTGTTTTTTGCTCATTTACAACAGATAGTTGTCTGAGCTCAATAAATTAATTGTTATTGTTATTGTTACTATACCGATTAATGATTGTGTAGGATAGCATGAGGTGATAGGATATAAGAACATATCTTTATATCTTAAGACCTAATTTCTTGCACCAGAACTGGGTTTCGATCAGACTGATATATTTGCCAAGGAGACACCAGATAGACTGAGTGATGAAGGAGAACATGTATAACAACCCCGTTAAATTGTTGGAGAACTTGGCCTTGTAATTACTATGTGAAGACTGAAGATCGCCTTAGCGTCTTTAACAATTAATGATGTCTCAAATTAGGATGGACTTCATTCAAATTATTGGTGGGACGGTGCAGGTTTCGCTCATCATTCAAGCTCCCAGGAACCTAGTCTACTTCTAAGAAACCCTATCGACGTGAAATACAAGTCTGGAGAATCGTAAGCCAGATTAAGGGTTTTAGGTCACGTGGTGTTCCAGGCCTAGTTCCCGCGTGAAATGTGTCTGATGCCTGGATAAAGTTGTGTGAACACAGACCTTCTTATTGTCAGGCGGAGAGTAGTGTAATTATATCTGGTGATAAGTGCTATGTTAATTTAACTATGAAATATTAGAACAGTGACAAGATTCACCAGTACGGAAAGGTTGTCGTTTACGTTAATGATAATAATTATGTCATTTTTTTAGTTTGTGAGAGCCATCCGAGTACATGACTTGAAGGATCTTTGAAGCTCATACATAAAATTCACCTTTCGGACCCAGCTTCTAAGAGTGTGTTATCGGAGGTTTTGTGTTATCCAGTGTGCCCTGTATAAGGGTTAAAGCAGTTGGGACTTTTAAATAGGAGTGTGGTAAGCATGAATTGGGTTAAGCAGTGGTTGTGTTAATAGAGTTTCACCATATTATTATGATCATGTCAATATGTTTTCGATTGTTAAACTGTAAGAAGAGATATGAGACCTCTGACTGTGTCTACCCAGTTAAGAGAAGCAAACAAACAAACAAAATTCTTGAGTGCTGAGTATGTTATCTGAGTCTACACGATATTAAATTTGCTAAATAGGAAACAAACAAACAAAAAACAAAAAAAAACATTAAAAAATGGGGGGAGAGTAAGTTTACAGGCAGTAACAGCTGCGGTAATTAGGCAACGACAAGAATGACTGCGAAAACATCATCTTAATCCAACCAAATAGCATTTTCTTCAGCGCTTTGCCTTCACGAGTGCACTCGATTGAACCACCTGGTATAATATTGGAGTTCAATTAACTGTGTGAAATATTGGAACAGTAACAAGATTGACGAGGACGGTACCCCATGCTACAAGACGTTGATGACAGGGAGAGAGGTCATCAGTTAGTACACACTTTACATGTATATGTAAGTATATTGTTCCATTTGAAGTTGATGAGAGTGGAGTCAACTCTTACATTAGATAGTCCTATGTGTATATATATACGATGAATACCGGTACTAAACTGGTTAAAAATGATAGTGTATTTATAATGCGCGCAGTAACAACAGTGAAAACAAAAGCATCTTCGTGATTCTTTCAGATAACAATTTCTGCGGCATTCTCTGTCTTTATGGGTGCATTTTGGCTGGAGCACTTGGTATAATTGGATCTGAGATTGGATTTTAATCATCGTAGGCTTGAGCCACCAAATAATCGATTCCATGGTAAGCAGTGTAATGTGCTACGGTTTCCTGAGCCGAAAGAATTTCTTTATTTAAACTTATATAAATTTCCACTAGCTCTTCCTTTTGCCAAATACAAGTGTACATGTAAACGAAATTGAAACATATCAAAACGTAAGAGAGAAAGAGAAAGAGAGATAGTGGGGTTGTCTGATCTTACTTTATTTTTTGATTTCCCGTTGTTTTGGGATTGTTGTTGTTTTTTGTTTTTTGTGTTGTTTTTTTTGGAGGGGGGGGGGNGGGGGGGGGGGGTGCGGGTTGTTTGTTTGTTTGTTTACTATCATTTGGCCACGCTTTTACTAATTGGTTACTCATCTACAAGGATAATATAAATTTGTTCAGCTGATTATGGTTAATGTTGCAGTGCTGGTAATGAAAATTCTTAATTCTTTGAGAAATGATGTCGATTTTTGAGGGGCACAAAATAGATTGCCCGAATCCCAAATCAACTTCATAAGGTGGCCCTAGCTAAGTACACCCACCTTCAACTGTTACCTATATTGTACTTAATTTAACAGTAGGTTAAAAATGTCATTATTGTTATAACATCAGCGTCCGAATATAGGAGAACCTGCTTTTTTTCCTTTTTTCAGAACTAGACCGGTGTTTACAGGCCAATATTTCATTTGTCTACGACTGAATCGGGGACGAAGGTGGCTGGATCAGAGATGTTGAATAAAAAATCTACATGAGTCTTTTAAAGCACATGCCTCAATGTATAATGTAACAGTGGAGACAGTAAACGCAACGGTTTGCTGACACCACCCCTCCTGCACATCATCACCTCGATAAACACCACCATCACAACATCTTCAGACAAGGACGCCAGTTCATCTCACAAGTAAGTAATTATCTGTAGTGTAGGTTAAGCATATATGCTCAAATACCCTCACCATCACCAACTTCATCATGAGATCCACAGCCGCCATTTTATTTAACAGGAGCTTTTTTACGACGCTATCAGTCAGACTATAAACAGTGAAACTGAAAGACGTCGATGCTATGGGATGTTTCTCTCATGAGCAGCAGCTCATGAACAGCAATTTAGGGTAACAAATTCATCCCATACCGGGTGAGAACTGTTCCTTAAGTCCGTAAGAGAATGTTTCAGTTCACTTATTTTGGTCCACCAGGACCCCAACAAGTATTCGCGACTGATAACGAATGGTAAAATTTGGCCATTCGAACTGAAATCAGGCAAGAGGTAATTTTATGAGATGGCAGTTTTGTCTAAATCCCTCTCTTAAAGAGGACTTTTCCCTTATATGTGTCTTGCGATCCATTAGATTTGAAAGAATATTAACTGATTCTATAATTTGAACGACTTTAAATTGATTGGAAAGCTATATAACAGTATCAAGTGTACAAATTACATAACTATCATAATCAATAATTATTATTTTCGAATTCATATAATGCTAATTTTTAATGCCGAACGTGGCCTAATTTTTCCCAATCTTCATATTCTTGAGAATTATGACGCTGTGATGCAACAACAACAATAATAATATAAACAGCAACAACAAAGACACTAACAGTGTAACAACTCCATTGACAGTAGCAACATATGCTAAAATAACGACTGATGTATGTTACAGTTAGCTTTGATTATGATTTCAGTGGGCCCTAACATGACGATCCTGAAATATACGTCACTCTGTCTTCTTCTTGCATTTGCAGTGAAAGCTGATAAAGGTATGAGGTTATAATCTATAGTTCATAATACAATATCCATTCATCTACCTTTTAATTTATAAATATACATCTTCCATCCATCCATCCATCCATCCATCCATCCATCCATTGCTCTCTCATTGCAACAGAAGGCCACAAGGATATAATCCTGATACTGTTATTCCATTCCACCCCTTTTCTCCACAACACATACACTTACTGTTTTGNCATCCTTCTGTCTGTCCATCCATCCATCCATCCCTCCATCCATCCATCCATCCATCCATCCATCCATCCATCCATTGCTCTATCATTGCAACAGAAGGCCACAAGGATATAATCCTGATACTGTTATTCCATTCCACCCCTTTTCTCCACAACACATACACTTACTGTTTTGGTCTCTCCGTGTTTAAAAAAAAAACAAACATCTTTAATAACTCTGTCTTTAGACCAGCTACGCTTGAAAACATTTTCAATGACTTTGTAGGACATTAATGTTTTTGACTCATCTGTAATTCGAGGAAATCTTACAGCGTATAAAAAGAGCTTTGTCTGGTTAAACGAGAAGACGCCCTTGATTGGTCATAATCCTGAAAGCGAAAAGAAAAAAAAAAGAAAAAATAGTCACGCTGTATTTTTCATTAAAATGAATATGACATTGTATATATCTGAACAGATGATCCACAAGATTGCAAGCATATTTTTCGAATCAAGAAAGGAGATAACATAGACCTGCATCTCCACAATGTCACAAATCCCAAAGGAGGGAATCACTTCTGTACCTTGCAAGTCACAACAGAAAAAGACATGCGTATTGTTTTGGATTTAGTTTATGCACCGGCTCTTCCATCCCGGAGATCTCCACCAACCGATTGCAACACCGATTACGTGCACGTTGGCAATGACGCAGGCCGCGTTGACATCAATCTGATGACGTCATACAAGTTCTGCGGCGAAGACGTTCGTCACGAGCTGATCTCCAGGGGTAACCACATGTGGCTCGTCTTCAGGGCATCACAAACGCCACGCAACTTTTTCGTCAAAGTCCAAGCTCAGAGTCCTGGTGAGCCAACATCAAACTGTACCAGAACTACTATCCTTTCCTCTCCTTTTCTTCCATCATATTATTAATCTATAGATCCTGTAAGATACTGAAAGAATAGTTAGGAATATTACAATTCATGAATAGTAACTGACACGGATACGAGAAATATCTTCGTCGTCGATGATGTCATCATCTGTAAGACATGTAATTATAGATCCAGATCTACATGAACTTTTGTAAATTAAGAAAGAGCGAGAGAGAGAGAGAGAGAGAGAGAGAGAGAGAGAGAGAGAGAGAGAGAGAGAGAGAGAGAGAGAGAGAGAGAGAGAGAGAGAGAGAGAGAGACTGAATTACGAGCCTGTACACACAGCCAGGATGATTGGTGCTTATTTTGTTGTTGTTCAATTAAAAGAAAAAAAAAACTGTATGCACATCAAAACAGTCTCCTAAAATAAAACTCAGAACCATCATTAGTAGTACCCATTCTTCAAATGGGATTGCCTTGCCTGCTATCCGAAATAAATACGGTGCAGTCTTACAACACAGGTTGAATCTGAAAGTTTTGATGGGAATGCATCGAAACACACCGAAAATGAAGTGGTGCAAAACCTGTTCTCGTTTCTGTGAATTTAAATCACCACAAAACAAAAATGTTCTATTTGGGTCCACTGTGCATTACAACGATAAATTTTATTTCAGACTATACAGTCGCTTTAAATCTGAAAATTAAGGTCGCCTAGCAACTCGGTATTGGGAAAAGATGATAAATCCACACTAAATGTTATTACTTAATACATGGCGTTGTAATTAAATCACATAAGTTACACGAAAGCATCCTTTCGATCATATTATGATATGGCTGTTATTATCAATTTTGTTATTATTATTATCTATATATTTACGCAGTGGTGTGTACCCACGAGGAGTTCCCGTGTTCTCCGGTGCAATGTGTTCTCAGGTCACGTATCTGTGATGGTATCAAAGACTGCAGCAACGGCCACGACGAATTCTGTCACAGAGTTGGTAAATTATCATCACATTAAAGACGAAAGCACCTTCAGATGAAAAGCTCATCATCATCTCAATCATCATCACCATCACTACCACCACCACCGCCATCATCATCAAAGCCACCATCATCTCCAATATCATCATCACTCCATGATGTCGCTGTCGGCTTTACAAAGGCTGGTAAATCTGTACTTTGTCCTGCCACAGGTTTGAACTTCCAAGGGAGGAGCTGGTCAGAGCCATGCTTTCGTTGCGGGGATGGCACGTGTATTCAGCCTCGCCTGTCTCCCTACGATATCAGTTATGGGCGTGTTCTGTGGTATTTGTGTGACGGCTTCTCACATTGTCCAGATGCCTGGGACGAAAGAAGAGGTGAGATATCAAAAGACTAGATCCAAATCTAGTAGTATATAATAATGTTATGTGTAGACAATAACTACCGGGCGCATCTATCTATACTCAACGATAAAACAAAACAGTGTATTAAGATGAGAAATAAACATAGCCGCCTAATCACACCTTCTCTTTCGTCTGCTTTTTCGTGGAATAGCCAGTTCAATAAGCAGAGTCAATTAGATTCTGAGGAAGTGGGTTAACAGTCACTATACAATATACGATACCACCAATCCCATACACTGCACACACACACACACACACAAAATTAGGATAGGGTGGACGGGAGAGGGGGGGAGGGGGGGTGGAAACCAATGAAGTGTTGCTTTTTTTCGCAGGATTGTAATTTTCTCTATTTCGCAAGTCCAGCTTCACTTGCGAAAATTACCTCCCGCGAAAACAAAAGTTCCGTGAAATTTTGTTATCACTAGTAAATAATATGGGTATGTGGGCGGTAAGCTGCGAAGGAAACGCAAATGCCGTTATTTCTTGTGACTGTCCATCGTTATTTCGACATTATTGATTACAGTATATTATCCTTTCAATACGAAATCAGGTTGCCAGGTTGGCAGTTCTAAATAGGTATATGTTATGCGTATATATATTAACCCTCCAATCTCAAGTCGTGGGTCTATTAGGGGACCTTCAAATCCCATTCTGTATTGACGGGAACTGTGATAATAAAGTTGTTTTGTTTTTATCGTTGTCAGAGTATTCGACACTAAACTACACTGTATGCGTATATTATAGTATTGTTAATGCTATAATATCCTCTCTAAAATTTCCTTCCGCAATTGCTCATATTCTGTTCCAGACATCTGCACAAGACTGCAGAATGGGCGTGTTGGTTCCGTCACAGAGTGTGTGCCCTCTGACCTACAGTTTGGCCATAACGGCTCTGTCATGATGTGGAATGAAATCCGATGTGACAACAATCCCGATTGTTTTCATGGTGATGATGAAGATGGCTGCTATGGAAATGGTATACCGGGAATTTTGAACGAAATTGTTATCGTCCCAATCATAGTAGTTGGCCTGTCTCATTTGAGTGAGCTTTTTCAGGAGATGGAAAAATTATATAAGACAAAGACAAAGCAAGAAAATATTGCTAGTCTGGGTCTTAATTTTCAACGAATTACTTTGTTAATTATTTTGTCCGTGATATCTGATGAAGGTGTTGGATTGTGGCGATCACAAAAATAGCCCACTTTGCAAATTGTCTACTTCTGAAATAGGCAGTGACTGTGACTATATGGACGGTGACAGTAATTTTTGATCGGTTTTCCAACAAGATCAGACCGAACGCCAGTTGCCCAGTCTACAATTTTAGGATACTTTGAAGGAAGGCTGCATTGTCCTACATACCATATTAAATCATACAATACACTATTATTCCAATAAAACAGTCTTTCAAGCGTCTGTCATAATGATACAATGCCTCTGCCGGTCCCAGGCAAACCCACAGGGTTACATTATCCAAAGTCCGAATTGTTACACACAGTGCGCGCTTGACGGCCATAAGCTTGCGTCAAATACATTCTAGCCACATGGCCAAGCTGTCTAGCCAGTGCTCTGCGGATGAGTGATAACATGTTGGTATGAATGTTTTTTATGCCTCTGTGAACAGTAGATATGTCAAATAAAATCATGCTGAGGCAATAAAAATGCAGAATACTTTTTCTGGCTTACACTATCAAACTTTACGTTTGAATTTAGATGATCAGAACCTTAATTAAAAGCTTAATAATACTTTGTCAGATAGAGGTGTCTGTAGGTTACAGAAGTCTAATCCCATCGCCCTCTTTGAGCCAATAAATGTTTTCTCTACTATCACTTACAAGAAATTCCACAATCTCTAAGTCTTCTTTAATTATTTGCAGAATTCAATGAGCTTACTAAAAATGATGTTCGAAATATAGATCTTGCAGTTCGTTTTGGAGCTGCGAACCGATACATCGAAAGGTGTAAACAAGCTAACCAGTTTCCTTAATGACAAGTGCTCCGCACAGAAGGCCACACCGAAACGAAGCGAATGACCCAAACTTCAGGTTTAATTAACAAAATCAGAAGAGAATGTAAAATAATTCGCAGGTAGGTTCATAAATCTAGGGCCCATTCTCCACAATCTGTCCAAAGGACAGATTTTTTACTGTCTTCCTAACGCAGGTAACAGCATGTTATTTACAGCCAATTAGAAGTCTGTAACCTGTAGCTGCTGGAACTTAAATGACGTCATCGTTTTTGCCACTGGCTGGCCTCTGCTGATCGAGGAAGGGGATAATTCTGGACGCAAGGGCCAAACCCGGTAACTCTAGCTCTCCTTATTGCGTCATATTACATGCGCGCACGGTGACAGAACGATGCTCTTTCTTCGCAAAATTGACTCGGTGGCCATCATAGATAATTTTTAGAGAGAAAAAGTATTGAAAAACGAAAAATTATTTTTGATGTGCGTGTTTTCCTTTAAGATTTCCTTCAAGATACAGCCCTCATACCGCCATGTTATTACACGAAACTCATTCAACTTCACATTCCACACGCTTGATTGTAAAATACCTTACCAACCATTTGATTTTGGTGGGACGTACAATGTCGAGTATGGCCACAGAATCCTTCAGCTTCAAATTTGTTTAATACTTCTTACTCTCCTTTTATTGTACACATAGTTGTCCAGTGTCTGTGCACAACCTGTCTCTGTGCACCTGGGCAATTCTCCTTTAAAGTGCGACTAAAGTACTTTTATGGTGTAGTGCACAGAATCCTGTGAAATTACTATTTTAACATACATCAGTGATTCAAACTTCCTACTGACCTTCTCAAACCCATCAAATCTAACGCGTTTCGAAGAAATCACAAAGAAACACATGACCATGCCCTCCTGTGTTAGCGTCACCTCTGCTCGCCTCGCCAGAAATACGTCACCAACACCGGTGTACACGCCTCATGGCTATTACGCGTCGGGCTCAAGGCTATTACGCGTAGCGCTGCACTCAGTAGGGCTCGCTCCCACGTGGAAACAATGGGTTATTGTTGTGCGGTAAACTGTAAATCTAGAGATAGATCCACAGAAGACACCTTACAGCACGTGGAGGCATCTGTTTAAGTAAACACTGATGTGGACATGCATGCTAGCAAAGTTAGATCTAGATCGAGACTAGTCTACTAAGTTGAGAGTAGTCTAGACTAGCACTTGGTCAACAATACAGAGAGCTAAACTGTGACAGAATGCTTGCTTACCATTCCTGAAATGGTGGTCCAATAGTCCTCTCCTCAATTATATCCTCGTCATCAGTGTTTCGGCGCAGGGGCTCGAACTGATACTGCTCGACCGGTGCTGTCATTGTTCTCGATCGAAAACACCGTGACTTCCGCGCTGACGTGACGTTTCCGGTACGGTTTTTTTCTTACAATTTCATAATAGGTTAAAAGTTGTAAAATTAATTTCGAAATATTATTTTTTAGCAAATATGATGACTTTGGATCTAAAACTTGATATTGAAAATATAAGAACTGTCGGAAATCACATTTTTTTCTAGCACTTTAGTCGCACTTTAATTGTCCATGTCTTTAAAAATGTTTCCAGCAAGAGTTTTGATCCCATCTTCGAAATTCAGATTCTGGGAGATCCGCAAAAACTTAGGCTTAGCTTAGTCTAGGTGCGAAGACAGGTTGAAGCATGCTAATAGTGACAAAACATAAACCTTGCAACATCCACAGATTCTAGGCATAACAAACTGCGCGCTGATCCACTCACTATTGGGGTAGTCGTCGCTGTAGTGGTCACGGGATGCATAGTCGCCTGTGTTGCTTATAAAATAAGTAAGTACAGTATTGACCACTTTTCTAAGTGCAAAATGTATTGATGAATTATTGTCATTGTTATTTACAATATATATTATGTGTCTTTTAATGCGTGTATGCTTGGTTGTACCTAGCGTACATGAGCTTAATGAAGATATTGTAATTGTTTTTGTACTGTTCTCAAAAGTAAGATATCAGGTGGCGCAAAGAATATGTCAGTAATACCTGGGCGGTCATTGAAGACATTATACCCCGTGAGGCCGAGTTCAGCTGATTAATATGGCTGTGTCGGACTGAAATGAGTCATCAAAGACCATCCTCACTCCCACTCCCAAATAAAAGGGTTAATTAATTACAAAATAATCAAAAGTCGTGTGCTTGGATGTCTTCAAAAGATAGAAGTGACCAACGGGAAAGAGATACTGGAGCTCGCACAATAATGCCCACTGGTGGAACATGTTTCGGTCGTGAAGCTTTGCCATGACCACAACAATGGTGAGATTAGGTTTTAGAAAGCTCAGAAATGCATGATGTGTTTGAACAGTTATGTCTTGCTCCGTTTGAGAACAATATGCTATGTTTTTATACACATACTGTATATCCATAAGAAAATAAGTTGAATCTTAAATTTATTGTTTAAAATTTTCACCCGTGGGGCTTCCTTAGGAGACTTACAACTAACTAAACAGACACGGTGCTGGTCCGAACAAACCCCATCCACTCTCAAGCACATACAAAAATCAATTCACAACTCTCCAACAAAAATAGAAGGCTAGGGTTCGAGGCAGGTCATATTAAAAGGTAAAACTGTGAGAGGCCTACCAAAAAAAACCAACAACAACTAAACCTGAACTCTAAATTGTGAGGCAACTTCCAGCTGGGATTTGTGTTCTAAATATCAAAGAAATTAAGTCAGTACCTGTATTCATCAGTACTGGCGTGTCTGAACTGCAAGTGAATCTTGCAAAATGAAGTCGGAACTTTTGTCGAAATTGACATTTGCATTCCTGTTATTCTCCTCAGAGAACGCCATCCATCCTGTTGCCAGACCCTCCACCAGCTCCACGGTGGATACCACCTGCACTCATTGTACTTCAGTGGAGGAAGACCACAGTGCCAGAGTGATGTCCACCGGTCAAGTATGTGGTAGTCACTCATGTCCTGCCAATGGCTCGAGGAAGGTCAGCTTTCAAGATGAGTTACACAATGATATTGACGATGAAGACAAGCAAAGTTTTTGCTCAGTCACAATTCGACAGTCCACAGTGTAAAATCTATCTCGCCAATTAAGGGACACTGTCCTTATGGATCTATTGTGTACTAGTGTGACAGGACAAAACTGCCATTGAACTTTGATATAAGGAGATGCTCATACAAGTTAGAACAGATAACAGGGCTCGAAAAGCGAATGCAGAGGGGGAGAGAGAGAATGAGGAATGTGGCGATGCTCGTACCTGCAACTTCTGCAGTGGCATCCATCACACAGCTAACCTCACGATATTTGGAATAAAACCGTGTCACAGCCATGATACTTGAAGGCGTACTTTTATAGTTTCGGTGACATTATGGCTGTGTATTGCTATGAATAGCATGTGTATTTTGTCTTTCGAACATTGTCCTTCTGTCTTACCTTGTATGAGCATTTGTTTCTTCTGCACTGCTCACCCCTGCCTCTGTGGATGTACCCATGTTTTCACCTTGCACTGACCCTCTGAACTTAAAGATGACTGCTAAAAGCGATGTGTTGCCGATGATAGTGAAAGTATATAACTGACTTCACCAAATTCACAGTTGCAGCAAGCGGTTTAAAATTGCTTGATGGTGCATCTAGTACGAGAGGAACTGCCGTTCAAGGTAAAAGCACCAATAACAATGATAATGTCTTTGTTCGTTCACAATGGAGCAACGTCTGAGGATGAAGTGGCCTTCAAGATAACGATAAAAAGACAGATGTTTTGTTCAGTCAACACGAGAATTATGTCATTTAATAATCCACCCATGTTGTTATGAAGAAATAAAGGAGCACGCTTATTATGAACTTCACGGGATCGGTGTGGATTACTTCGCATTTAGCATTTTTTGCATTATCATCTATATACCTTGAATTTCTTTCATTTCGCACAAGCGACATTGATTTACGTGTACTGAAAACCCTAGATCACGGCGTCCGCGGCGGGGAAGACGACATTTTTTTTTTTTAAAATACAAGAGCGCGATGAGTATCAGCATGCTAAGGAACCTTTAAAGATGCAGGACGTGCAATTCTCTCTCTCTTTCTTTTTTCTCTTCCTCCCTCTGCCCCCACCCCCGTGCAGTTCAGTTCGGTTTTGTCCGTCGTTCACTCCAGCAACCAACATTACGTTGCGAACGAATCAAATGACGTGCAGCATCGGGTAACAAATCGTTTGTCTTGCATTGAAACAACTTAGTAGTCACGATCATTTACGCAGAGACTGATTTATTCCAAGTGAAAGAAAGACTATAATATGATTTAATACTAAAAAAAGAAAAGGGCATTATTTGGGAATTCGAAAAATGATTCGCAGTAGGATTAAAGTACAGTAGTAGGATTCTTTAGGATTAAAGTTAGATACATTTCTTAAGACATGCGAACTATTTCACATCAGCTCTTATCATGTGCATGCATATTACAATATTTAGTTTTGTTCATAATAAACGTGTTCGAAATTTTACTTTTAAGATACAGTGTATTTGTATTATTTGTAATTATGTAATTCGTAGTATTGATATTGATGTTGACGATGTGTTAAGTATTTGTCCACGGAAGGTTGGAACAAAATGCATTGGTCAAGACATAAAACTCCGTGCATTTCTGTTTCACCGGGTTAAAAACTGATAAAATCGCATTATGTCATTTTCCTGAAATTAACTCCCTTGAATTCGCTTGGTGACACTCTAGATGTTCAGGTTCACTTCATGTTTTTCATTCAATCTCTGTTGTAAATATGAATGTCATTAGCAGATCTGTTTTCCACTTTTCATGTTATAAAATTCAGTTCCAAATTTCCCAGAGATATTTGACCTTATCATGCTAAATTTTACCCCCTAAAACTTGCACTGCTGTCTCCCAGTCAAAAGTACAGCTCTGTATAATAATATGTAACAGCCACCATTCAAAACGCGGCAAAAGCGTGAATCAGGTGAATGATTTTCAACTGTTTAATGTTTACGCTGGTGAGCAATTTTCAATTTTCAGACCTAAAATGTGTGCGAGTGGTATTTCTCGCCTATCACTGTAAAATTGCTGATTTGTAACTCAGTTAACATATATGATATGGATCACGAAAAAAATCACTGTTTTGGTTGATTCTGGTTCGGATTGATGTGAAAGTTGGCATACATAATATTATTCAAACACTTGTGAGAAAAAAAGCCAGTTTTCTTCACAATGAAACTGTTAGTCTGTCATCATGCTACCTCTGCAATGAGCAATGAAAAGTTTTTGGAATGCTCGGATGTGAAAAAAAAACAAAAGCTCAGGAGGTTGCAAGTCATTGGTTAGCGGTGTCTCTATAAGAAGCTGAATTTTCATCTCGGGCTACAGGGTACCAAATATGACTGTCACATCTCCAGAATCGCTTACTAACAACAGCCTGCGCATCAGCTCATACACTTGGCACTCGGGGATTTGTTAACGCACATAGCCTTCATGCCTAGATTTTGTTGAATAAAAGTTCCTACTTTGGTCATGTCATCAATACACATCACACGTTAAACAACATGGTAACAAAAGGCATCATGCAAGCCAGTGAATCAACTGGGTGCTCAGCAATCCTTTCCTGTCATGGACTGGCCTGAAAACTTGCCTGATACAAACCCGACTGGCTAGGGATATACAGTACTGTATTCAGTAGATAGGCTCTCCAGCACGGCATCAACATTATTATTTGCATGAAACATATTCATACTGAAAAATGCATTGCTTTAACAGAGAAGTGTTTTGAAATACAGCAACAGCATGCAAAACCGGTGTCAAGCCTTTATTATCGCTCGCAGGGAATCACATTCGTCATTGAAGAGAGTGTGTGACTTTTATTAAGCACCCTTGGACCGACTATTCCATACCAGCTGCGCCTGAATATTGTTTTTCATTTCTTTGCAGTGGTTAAAGATTGCGAAATTCGGAGGGTTTCAGTACTATGCTTGATTTGGTTCAGAAGTGTTATAAATTGATTTGATTCGTGTCGTTTTATGAAAATGGCATTTGAATCAGAGAACAATCGCGACATTCCGTTGGACTGATAATCAGATGACTGTAATTAGTCACATGGCCAAAGACTCACATACAGTATGTACAGTGGAACCTACTTATTCTGGATGGCTTCTTTTCTGTGTGGGCGACGTGATTGTGCGAACTTTGTGCAAAGAATTTAAGCCATTGCGCGGCCATTCAGTGGTTTGAATCGGTTGAAATATTAAACAGTAACATGTCTTTAATATCTGTTGGAAATTGACGGGGTGGATAAGGTCAAGAAGATGCTCTAGTTTGGTCTAGGTCGCTTCAGTATGGACGTAAACCTTACGGGGCAGACGCTCGTGAGTAAACGAACAATGGACTTGACTGGCCTCGAAGACCCGAGAAATAAACAACGTTAATCATTGGTGGAGAAGTGATGACAGGTGAGATAATTTAATGAAATATCAAATACGACTCGTATCCCCCCCTTTTTTTCTTTATGCATGTGAAACTGCTTTACTTTAAGTGACGGGCATAACAAAACAAATGATATGACTGAGCATATTGACAGGTAACATAACTCCTGTTACAATCATATGGGTATTATGGAAATTTGTTACAAATCTTCTCCATTACATAGGATGTTGTTTCAACGTCATGTAGACATGTGAATGCATATGTACATTTTGATTTTTTAAATAAAATTGGGTTCCTCAGGAATTGTCTCAATTACAGTACATTGGATGTCCTGACTAGGCATTCCTGATTACGCAGGTTCTACTGAGCATTGATTTGCCTACTTAAACAAACCTGAATCAGTGAATGCAAATCTTTTTATTTTTTTCAAAGCCAAATAAATTGTTATATAATCTGTGCAGTATTCTCCTCCAACGGTGTCTAGAGCTAAGAATTCACTCATAAAGTGAAGGACCAGAGAAACTAGTGATAATCTGTTTTTCTCATACCTCAACTCTCTGCAATGAAAATTAAGATAACATATGTTATGTTTGAGCAAACGAAAGTCCAGCTCATTATCAATGTTTGCCTATAGTACATGTAGTCACTAGAAACTGCAACGACATTTGAACATGTGCAATCTTCCTATGGCAAGCAATTTGTTTCCCGAGAAGGTAAAAATTATGTAAAGAACTAAGCTAATGTTTGCATACCTCAAGGGTAAGTTGTTTTTGTCAACTGTGTTGAAACATTTCGACTTCTTTGCTAATAAATCTCCTCTGTCAAAACAGTGATTTAAATGTTCAGGCTTCCTTAGTTCCAATTAAAGTACATTAGTTATACATGCTTTCCTTAACTTTTGTTCCTTGTATATTTCAGCAAAACATAAAAACTATAATTTCTTATGAAACCAAACTGATGACCTCCTTTGAGAAAGTTATGATTCTGAAGAATGCATGTTGAAAAACTGTTGTTAAAAAAACTTGAAAAATACCACGTGTCAACCACATGTACAGTATTAAAAAATTGCACTGAAGCATTGTCAGTAACTATGTGCTGTCAAACTAAGTCAACAAAACAGTATTTGCAATTTCACCAAAATACAGGGCGATACATAAAAAAGTGAGCCCTCCATTTCCACCATAGTGTAGAATTTTCATAGTATAATGACTCCCTATAAATTTAATTGCAAACCATCCATCCTGCACAGCACAGCAAACAATAACCTTTTACCTGCATGTTTCAGAAAACTATATTTTAAATTTGTGCTCTGGTTTCACCACTAAAAAAAACTTCATGTTGACAACCATAACAAGGCATTTCTTAGGTTTTGCGATTTCCTTTTTCTCTACAGCATTCACTTTATCCATATTTCAGAATTTAAACCGCTCTGGATTCTGAATTTAAGACAGGAAGGGACTGTTAAGAACTTGAAAACTTTCAAAACCATATCGACGGAGACACAGCATGCTCGTTCAGGAAGGGCAATTCAAAAGAAAATGCATTTTACAGTATATCTTCTAATAAAATTGTTTCAAAAGGTTATTTTGGCTTATATTATGACATAAAAAAAAAGCATCTCTCCTTTATCTTTTCTCCCACATGTGCACAAAATGACTATTGCTCAAAAGATCTCCATCACATCTATATCAACACACAGCATAAGCGTTTTTGTAAAGGACTTGGATTGATTGTAAATGTTGCTATATCAAATCTTTCATGTTGATTCACTATTTGCCTTTCTTCTGTTAAAATGTCTTTTCAAATATTTACCAATTTCATTCAGTGCAACCGTAATCCAGCTGCACTGTGTTGCATAGTATGGGCGACCAATGTGCAACTGTTTGAAATGTGGTTAATACATTAAGAGGACCGTTGCAATGTTTATCATCACATGGTTGAAATTTGTCATGGTCATACTCCATATTTGCTGTTGCCAAGTTTGAAAAATATTTATTGATAATAAGATTAACGTAAGTCTTATATCCAGATTATGCCTGCTCACAGAACTTCACACTATTACCCGAGCAGGCCAAGTCACTCTAGGACTATCTCAACTCCTTAGGGAGTATTCAGTGCCACTGCCACTTACAGGTGCTGATCGTTAACATTCTGACAGTATCTTTCACTGCCCATAGCGAAGGTACCTATTTTACAGACAGGTGGACTGAGGAAAATGTGAATGAAATGCTTTCCCAGGGTACTTACAACACAAATGTGGTCAGGAACTGAACCCATGATCTTTAGATCTTGAGTCCAACACTGCACTCATTCAGCCCTGCTGCTCCATAAAATTTTGATTTACTTGATTAATTATTGATTCCTGTCAATGTTATTAAAGAAATGGAGGGCTGACTTTTTTTGGTGTCACCCTGTATTACTGTTTCCTTCCAACAGTGTTGGGTTGCCATATACATGCAAAAAACTCAAAGTTACGCTAAATAACTGAGCATGGCATAAATCCTGTTCACTTAGATTGTTTGAGAAAATGCCACATGCAGAGTTACTGCACTGGGCTGATAGTTGGCAGCTACTGCTTACTCATGTGAGGTGTGATCTAAAGGACCCTAGTCTGTGCCAGTAAATGCTCACAGAATTGTTCTAGGCATAACATTCCTCCATAAGCTTCGAGGTAGTCCAAGCACCAAGCATTGTAATCTCACATTTCATTCCATTCTGCTAAATTTTCATCATTGGAAAGTGGCAGAAGTCACAAGAGCAAAGTCCAGCAAATGCGGAGGGTGGGGGATAAAGACCATATTGTTTGGGACCTAAAACGATTGAACTCAGAGAGCAAAGTGTGTTGGTGAATAGCTTTTATGGACACAGTGGGGAGTATGGGATCGCATCCTGCACCTTCTTCCATTTTGTGCATAACTTAGAAGTCTTCTAGTTTTAATTTATAGTTATACCAGTATGAGATCATATAATAAATTTGCAAACAGCATCATGAAGTACCAAAAATTTCTGTTTTTCCTTTCACAGACATACACGTGATGTGAAATAAAAATAGGAAACGAAAGTCATGAGCCAACCAAATAATTATGCGTAGAAAACATCATTTATTCACATTTAAAACAAGATGTCAGAATCAACATGTTCGGTGTTTTTTCTACTGTGCTTATACCAGAGTGATGCAACCTGTGCCATCCAAATCCTCAGTCCTAATTTTTGGGGGAGATGAGTAAGTTGGGGATTTGGGGGACGGGGGAGAGTAAATAGAAATATTTCAGTCAGGGAAACAGATCAAAATGACCCTAAGAGATTGTATCATCCTGACTTAACACAGGGCAGAATATCAACTTGAATCAACATGAGCCTCAATTATTTCCTTTCATTCATTCTACTTATTCTTCATTCCCACTCTCTCTCAGCCTCTTTTTTTCTTCCTTATTTTCCTTTCCTTTTTGACCCATTCAAACACAATGAATGTATACACAAACATGCAAACATTATCCTGTCTCCACTAATCGATCTTGTGCTGTCTTCTGTAAAAGCTCATCCCGCACCTGAGGAAAACAAATGTCACCAACTGAAGTGTAAAGATTTCAGGGAATATGACAAGAGAAAAATAGTTACTTTGTTTGAGTTATGGTTTTACAAAGCTTCCAAGATTACCGTTATACTATGCCTTCTGGTTTTCCTATCAATTTTGCCAGAACTGTGGACTCCAGGACTCCTCTCCACAAGTCTTCATCTATCGGAGGATTCTTAAAGTGTGCTTCATGTTCATGGGACTTACTGGTGCTTCAACTGTAGCTATGAAAACTAGACACCAGCTTTCCTATCCTGAAAACCAGAGCATGGCTTCCCTATGGGATTATTACTGTGACTGGAATCACTGTCATAAAGTCACATACTGGGAACATATAGCAATGCTACAGTGCATCGGATGCTGATTTTATCAAATAATAAAAGCTTAAAAAATTCATACAGACATAGATAATCTGAAATTTCTATTTTGTCTTGATATTAGATCTTGTCCTCAAATTGAAAGGACAGGATTCTATCTGGTGAAGTTTTTTGAAAACGTTCTTTAATTGGGTAGTTTAAAGAAATCACTAATACAGTGGAACACTGATATAAAGAACAGGTCTGGGCAAAAAAATTTGTTCTTTATATCAGTAGTTCTTTATATCCATCCACCACCCAGATTTCACCAAAACACAACACACAATACAAAACAATGAAGATCCGCAGGTTCAAACTGAAAATAAATGATTCATTCAACCTCATTTACATAATATGAAAAAACATTGGTGCAGTAAATGACATGTGTCCTCTGTTAACCAAGTATAGCCACTAATAAGTACCAGGAGAAACAAAAATCTAAAATCTTTAACACTCCTCTCCCCTCCCCAGTCTTTACACAAAAACTCTACTTCTTGAAATCCAGAGTGTATGCAGCTCTCTTTCTCGATGCCATCGTGTACTGTTCTAGTCTAGTGTCTATCTGTTGGATAGGGCCTATAGCCTAACAGCGTGTAGCACCGTGTGGATCTATCTAGTCTTTGTTTTGAACAGGAAGTCAGGAAGTTCTCGAATCTCTAAATTATCAGGAAATTCGATTTCTAAGTGTACAGTCTTGTTGCACAGTCACTGTGTTAATCAAACTGATCCACAATCCCACATTTGTCGGTAATTGCTGAGGTTTAGACTATATTCACAGCTGACCCAACATTTATGACGCGTTGTCTATCTTATTCTTTCAATATTTTATGTCTGACCCGGTTTTCAATGTAAACACAGCTGATTGCTGTTTCCGCACATGCGCATTAGGCCGGCTGACCTTCTGTCTACAGACGCAAGTGGCCGAAACTTGTTCGGCTGTTTTCGTTGGGCCTAAGTCTAGGCTAGCTTTGCAGACTGGATGTTCGGACCAGTTCGTTATTTCCGTTACGAAAAAAGAGGAAAACTACAGACTCGGGCACCGAGATGGGTTCGTTTCATCCGTCAGTTCTTTATTATCTGTTCGCTACATACGTGAAAATTTTATTGAGTTAAAGAGAAAAAAAATCGGGGGCAAACAAAGATGTTCTTTATTTCCGTTAATTCGTTATAAGTGTGTTCCACTGTATATATTCTGCACACGCCAACTACTAAGGTGGAAAGACATCTAAATGCTTTCCAGCCAGGTCAAGTCAGAAGTTGGGACTACAAACATAATATGCTTGTTTCTGCTTATCTCTGATAAAAGAAATCAATGCTGCTGGTGGTAGCTTCCTCAAACCATGCATTTTCATTGCCTTAACATTCGAAGTGCAATGCCTTCAACATAGCAAGTGCACCCAATCATGTTAGTTGACCATACCATGTTATTGCCTAGCTATATCATTGCTGCCTGGCTGCTTTGAAACAAGCAGAGTTAATCTTCTCTCAACTGGGCAGGGAATGATGAGACAAACTATCATTAAAATCACTGAATGTGATGTGCCTAAATCCCATCATAGGACTATAAGAGCTAATGGACAACAATTTTTCTAAAACCATGTCAAGATGGCAGGAAACTATGAGATGTCAGTGGTTTGCAAACATTCCATTAAAGCAGAATAATTCCTCGAAACTGGTTTCTTTCTGATCTATAGTAACGTCACAAGAGCCAGTGAGAAATTCTGAACAAGATGATCTTCTATTTAGCATTGGCATCTTTGGTCAAGTTTGCTATTTCAGATTTCACATCTTTTAGTTTTGTAGCTTTAGCAGAGGATTGGCATTCTGTTTCTACACTGATGTAAAATGATACGGGGTGGAACTGAAACCGCTTAAAAGTTGCTCCACTGCATCTTACGGCTCACCTGCTGATTAAGTATGTTGAAAATATCTTTGCAGCCATTCATGACTTGATCCATTACATGTGGCAGATGATCCTCATGTAACCTTGAGTTCATCTCCAGAAATACAATCTGGAATAGATAGTTTCAGTGTGGCCAATTGAACAGTTTAAGGTAGATTTCCTCGCTCATATTATCTTTCAATATCTTTGAAATTTTACTAAGCTGCACTGATCATAGCTGCAAGCTTCCAAAAGGCCAGAGATATGGGCACAGATTTTTGGTGTCAGGTATTATGCCGCTATCTGCACTCAATACACAACCCTTGCACATGACAGAAAGAAATTATCCTTCTCTCATTCCATAGAGATACCCCTTGAAAAGAAAAACTGAGACTTCTCTCTCATCTGATATTAATTAAAGTCTAGGCACAAAACCAAAAGTTTTTCTCCATGATCGCAGAAACAAATGATGAATTTGGTGTAGAATTTGTAAATGAAAGTTCCCTTGTTCTGTTTTAAATTTTAATATTCATAAACAAGACAGAGCTGCCAATCTCAACTTCATGTTCAATCCAATCCACTAGTTTTACTTCATCCAACACTACCAATTCAAAATTCAAAGTTCTTTCCAGGTACTGCTAGCCCTGGTCTGTGAACCTATTTTCTGCTGTCCTAATGAATAATATCTCCTAAATGTTTGCCTTACCTGGTCACATCTAGGCAGGATTGCCATGGTTACTTCTGCTACCCCACCAGATTCCTCTATGTGGTTGATGTCTACCACAGGCTGGTCTCTGATGTAGCTGCCAGAACATGCAATGACAAAATCCTTCATGGGAATGCCTGCATCTATCAAGGCCAAGGTGGCTGCATTGACACTAGCACAGAAGTTTCCTCCATCAGACTGCAGGATCTAAATTCAGAGACAAGACATATCATTTATATTTAATAGGCCTAAAATCCTCTCCTCCTCCCCTTCCCTTCTTCTGCAATCTTTCAAACATTTTCTTTGTGCATTTATTGAACAATTTCATTAAAGATCATCATCATCATCATCAATACCATTGTCAAAATTAACAAAGTAATATTACCATGAGCATTTTTTAAAGGAGAAACTAAATTAATGTCCTCCAATCTGCACTCTGCGTGGGACAGAATATGGACCAAAAGAGGGATAAAAGGGGGACGGTTAATTATTCTTGTAGATTTAAGAAAATCAGTGGATGGCAATGGCATTCTGCTGGAAGTCTGAAATGTAGCTATCACTTACCTCTACATAGATATCAAGCTGAGTTTTTGGATACAGTTCTGTCAGTACAACAGCATCAAATGTTTGCTTTAAATGGGTTGTCATCTCCTGTGATTTCCAGTCTCCCCTTGGTCGTCTTTTTCGGTCCTGGGTGCTGAATGTTGCCATGCTATACTGGCAGTTAATGAGGACTTTGTCATGAAGAGCTTTACCTTTACCACCTCTTATCTGCAAGGAAGAAAATAGTCTGAGGTGATAGTTGATAAATATATGTATTATGTTGTGCAATGAATTGTTATAGATTTGGAGCTGTATGTAACCGGGTGGAAAGGCAATACAGTATAGTATAGCTTTGTCTTATATTTAAGGTGAGCTTAGTCTGATAGTTTTTCAGATGTTACATATTATTTTTAGGAAGTGTGTCACCAGGGATTTTACCAAATTACTGTGAATGATCAATTTTGAGAAGAAGGGACGAGAAAACCTACTCTAGAAATTTTCTGCCCCTGCCGGGAATTGAATCAGGGTCTCTCAGCTTGCAAGTCTGAACGTGTTACCACTACACTACAGGGACGCTAACTTCACAGCAATTTAATTCTTAAATACCTACTGCCTGANATTATTTTAAGGAAGTGTGTCACCAGGGATTTTACCAAATTACTGTGAATGATCAATTTTTTTGAGAAGAAGGGACGAGAAAACCTACTCTAGAAAATTTCTGCCCCTGCCGGGAATTGAATCAGGGTCTCTCAGCTTGCAAGTGTGAACGTGTTACCACTACACTACAGGGACGCTAACTTCACAGCAATTTAATTCTTAAATACCTACTGCCTGAATCGGTCCCTAACCTCTACATGCGAACCTAGTGTTCACCCGTGACCCTAACACACTTCCCGACTGCTCACATGTAGGAGTAAACCTTTTCAGTCAGAGCCAGTGCAGTGTCAATTACTTTGTTTTGCCAGTGTGCACTGATAAGAAGAAGGTTTAACTAAAATTTAGAATCAGAGAGACATGCAGAGCATTTCACAGGCAAATTTGATTGTCAGTTCTTGTTCACTTGAGGTCAGTTCTGGCATTATTCAGACCCTACAAACTATTGTGCAACAACTTCAGTGGAAATGGTCGAAAAGTATGCAATAAATTAGGTGAATCTAAAAAAATGCGCATTTCTCTCTGTCCTGACTTTAATTCCAGCTGGTCAACTGAGCTGGCACCACACTGATCACGTGCAGGCTTGCAAAGATAGTGTGGTCTGAGGCAACCTTGACAAGGCCCTTTATAAGGTAAAGCAACCTAGACAAGGCCCTATACAGTCTTTTCTCATCAATACTTAGTCCAGAGTACTTTTTTGCTCTATACAGTATTAATGTCATCAATAAGCCAGAAATTTGTGCTTCTGAACCTGAACATGAAAATCAGGAACAACAGTATATATTGCTGTATTATGCTTTGATAATCCGAACGAAAATCAAGAGAACCCCTGTTTGATTACATGTCCATGTCACCTTTAATCCATTTAGAATTTAAGTCTGATATGAATGGTTTGAAGCAATTCTTTTTTTCTTTTCTTCTTTGCCCAGTGCCCCTCTATTGTTTGTTTTTTCCTTCCTTTCACTCACTCACTCACTCACTCACTCACTCACTCACTCACTCACTCACTCACTCACTCACTCACTCACTCACTCTCACTCACTCTCTCACTCACTCATTCATTCATTCATTCATTCAGTAACTGCAGTATAATCCAGAGAAGAGTTCTTCTAAATATTGACCCTAAACTGCACTTTGTAAATGGCTTGGCCAGAGTCCAGAAAATTCAATAATCTGAACAAATACACAGGAACCAGAAGATTTGGATTAATGAGACATGACTATATATCATGGAAACAAACAGGACTGGTGGTGAGTTCACTCTCTCGATTTTGCATTGTTAGTTGATTTTACGCTCTTTTTCCCCATCCTTAATATTCTTATATTTGGACATGTCTGCATTAAAGTATAATACCACTATAAATTTCAACATCATGAATGTTCAATGATTGTTTCAGTTTGTTCATGACGTTTTTTCATCCCCAATAATAATGTAAGTGAGGGCAGAAATTCCCTTTCAATAATGTTCCACAACCATTGGACAACGCTGGCCACAGCACTGCTACAACAGGTACAAGTACTACAACCCACAACCAAATGACATGCGTTGGATTCTGAAGACCAATCAACTGACATTCTGATTTAAAAATGTTCTTAAAAGTCTTAAAAATGTGGGGCTTTCAGAGGTAACAAAAAGCTGCCCTAGCAAGTGTCCCACAAGTCAATATGTTTTATGGCCCTATGCCTGTCTATAGACAGTCTTCCATTAATCCCCTAAATCTAAATCCATAACTCTTGACTAGATCATCCACTCAACTGAGGTGCTGCATGCACACTACTGTCAAACTTTGTGTGACGACAATAATAATAATAATAATGGGTTTCCTGCACTTATCGCCAATGCAAAAAGTTAGATTATGAGCTAGAAGAATATACTGAGTCTAGGGGTCATATACATAATGCTGTCTAACCATGTGCTGGCAGTAACTACCTGCGACTCGCCTCAGCTGACGATCCCATTTCAATGGCCAATGGTCATCATATTAATTATTATTTATTAGATTAGCCTAACAGATTAGTAATAGGGCCAGAGACAAGTAACAGTTGCATTAATTATTATTAGTAGACATGAGTTCCAGTTAGGGGTGTGAGTTTCATTCAGAATTTCTTCCATATCTTGTTTTGGGGTTTCCAACTGATGTCGTCTGCATAGGCACTTTACTGAAAATTTCAAACATCTCATATATCATTACAAATATGCTCAATAAAAGCAGCAGGTGCTACTGATCACTATACACTTTGAATTTCAGAGATATCTCTTTTGGTTCAAAAGTTATGAATTTTTTAAGTAATTAATTTTGGGGTAAAACTAACACTGTTTTATGGCAGGAATTTCGTGACCATTAAGTAATCTTCCGTCCTATAAACGTCATATTTTTCACTTGACCAATTTTAATAAAATAAATCATACATCAAAATGTTCGTCGTATCAAGCACATTTGTTTTAATTATGCTCAAAACATTTTTAAGACCTTTAACATGATGATAAACACTCCAAAAGCACAAAAATCCTTTACCCATTCACTTATTGAAAAGCGCCAAGACAAACAATTGTCATAACTTTGATTCGGCTTGTGATATTTTCACAATGACAAATCAAAAATGACCCTACAGAGTGCAGAGACTAAGTAAAGACCTCCAAGTGTCACTTCACTGTATTAATATACTTTGTTGCTAACAATTCTTTCTCTCAGCTTTCATACATACATCAAAATATCATTACATATCATCAAAATAAATAACTGCTTTGGAAAAAGACATTTTACAAGAAAATAATGTTTCCCAATGCTAAATCTGCATACAAAGCCCCTGCAGATACCCTATGGTCCACAGAGTTAGCTTCAGTTTCACTGGTTAACCAATAACTCATTGTTAAATGAAATGCTGGCTTCTTCTTTTTGGGAGGGAGCACACCTATAATACGTGCATACCAGTCTTGCCTCTCAACACTGTGGACCATAAGGCGTCCAACAACTGTAAAATTATCCTTCAAAAAGTCAGAGAGATGAATTACTAAAGGTTCTAGAGAAGAAAGATCTGCATCTGTGGCATTTGTACATTTTGATCTATTTCTGGCAGTGGCAGCAATAAAATCTCTCACATCTTTAGCAGTCTTCATGATATAAAAATGCGTCAGTCTTCATGGGTAGATCTGAAATGCAAAAATTCAGAAATAATTCCCTGAGAGGGATAAACAAGCCCTAAAAAAGGAGGAAAGGGTAGGGGAAGTATAACCTTTACCCATGTCATTATTAGACAGAAGTACAAAAAACAAACTTATTCGGGAAGTAGGTGATGTTTGGAAAATTAGGTGTGAAGAGAAGGAGGAGGAAGAGGTCCAGGGTAATTTTTTAGCCCATGACATTCATAGTTGAATTCCTTGAATATAAATACAATCAATAATTACATACCAAAACAAAATACACTAAGATTAAGACAGTATTTATATCCTAGACATCCAGGCCTAGTTTCCAGTGTCAACAATTATGAGTCCTCATTGCTTGCGAGTGGTCCATTTAATAATGGCTTGGATCCAGATCTAGATCTAATTCATTAATACATGTAACCCCTTGACATGACAAGAAGATATTAAAATGTGTTCATAAAACTAAGTTTCAGTGATTCAAAAAGCATTCTGAGCTTCTTTTTATTAAATAAAATCCCGATCCGAGCCTCTCCACAATGAGGCCAAGGGAGCTAGTCAAGCAGCCGGCCTAGGAAGCCCAATATTGCGTCTATGGTGGTTACCCCTGTCACTTTGGACATTCAATAGCTCGGCGTGGAGAAGTTGCATGCCAATGAGTTTAGGCAAATATGAAGCATGAAAGGCTAATAATAAACATAAATGGAAAGATCTGAGAAAATATGATCATACCACCGTGTGCAGTCACAACTCAAACTTACCCAATTTTCAATCAAAATTGTCTCAGGAACCACTGGTCCGATCGACTTGTTTAGCCCGTCATTTTGAAGCCCAGGATGTTGTCTTCAAAAACATGGATCGGAAGTAGACCGAAACAAAGAAAACGATACTAAATACGCGAGTTTCCCAACCAGTGTCGGGATAATCAGGGAATAGGACCGATCTTGTGGCTAAACAAATGACTAAATGAACTGCATCTACACAAGAGTGGTCCTATCCCAGGAGATAGCCTCAGTGTCTACTCGCCCGTAGCGTCCCCGTCTTCAAAACCCTACGGGCGCGCGAGCGGCCAATTCAGCCCTGTAGTAGCTTCGCCGCTCAGTAAAGTGCCTAGTCTGCAGACAGATTTAGCAGAGCTGGCTATCTCCTGGGACAGGACCGCTCTTGTGTAGATGCAGTTCATTTAGTCATTTGTTTAGCCACAAGATCGGTCCTATTCCCTGATTATCCCGCAGAGCTGTAACATTGATTTTTAATTATTTTTGGTGCATGATTGAGTGAGGGGTCTTGTAAACTACCTCGTGTGGGCCATATACTGCCGCCAGAACCTTAGTGTTTCCCTGCTCAAGATATGCAGATCCATCGGCTTGCTTGAAAACTCCTTTTTTAAACCGTATTCTTCGTAGTTCGTTTGGTTTTCTCCCGTCTAACCTATAGCCTTGATCTGACAATAACTCCAAACCAGCCATGCTGAGATTTGTTTATATCTTGAAATAGTGCTGGCATGTATCGACTATTAGTATTCAATACCGACTATATTTTGAGGTATTGGAAGCAGTAATTTTCCCTGTCAAGTATCGAATATATTCATAGCCTTAAAAATCCACAATATTTTTAAAATAAATTTTCACCCCGTTACACGCTTCCTTCACCCGAGCTCTTCCGAGAAAATGCAGCTTGAAAGTCCGGATTTTCACACGCGCGGGCCGCCATAACTGGTCGTCCGGTCAGCGCGAGAACGAAGCGGGTGAAGAGAAATCTCCACATGTAATAACCTTCCCTTGGTGCTAAATTTTATGCCTTTTTTTTTTCCATATATGATCAATATGTCTTTTGTTGAAGACTGTGAACAAGTGCCAGACTTTGATCGCAATGCTGTAATCTTAGAAAAAGCAGGATAAATATTTGATAAAAAGGTCGAGTATCTCTCTGTGCACTGACTGAGTCGCTTTATTTATGTATGCATATTTATGTATGCATAGCCTATATAATGGTTGTCTGTGCCTTTTATTTTTACCGGTATTGTTTAATGAGCTCGCATTGGTCTACAATTCTGATTATGTTTATCATTTGCCTGAGGAGCACATTTAGATTATTAAGACGTCACACAACAGGATAGGATTGATTGACGGTTAACTATTGTCTCAGACAGCGCTTTCTGCTCGTAGGAGTAGTGCTAATTGCATCATTAGTCATAAATCAGTCAACATGCTTCGAAGAGTCAGCCAAACAGCTGGCATATTGACGAAAAAATAGTTTGACACCCCTACGTTGGTCAGAGATGATCATGGGAATAATTTGTAGGTTAGTTGTGAAATCTTTTATGGTTTGGAAAGAAAAAAACCGGTCTTCACGAAAGAGCAAAATGAAACGGACCATAGCAATTAGCATGCATATGCCATGTTGAGCATAGCGACAGGGACGAGATAGGGAGGGGGAGGGAGAGAGAGGGGATAAATGGGTGGGCACAGTTTCAGGGGTGAAGCAAAGAAGTTACATTTACAATGTCTTTGGGGTTAAGAGAGGGNGGGGGGGGGGGAGATAAGAAGCAATAAGAGAAAGTGAGAGCCTGAGTTGCTAAGGAAAAAAAGCGAGAAGGCAGATTATGAACAGTGACTCAGGGGACAAAAGCATCTTGGCTGCACTCTCTCTCTCTCTCTCTCTCTCTCTCTCTCTCTCTCTCTCTCTCTCTTGGCGTTTAGTTTTTTTGCTCTTACCCCCTGTTTTCTCCTACATTCTTTTCCCATCACCCTATTGCTCCTTGCCTTCTCTCTCTCTCTCTCTCTCTCTCTCTCTCTCTCTCTCTCTCTCTCTCTTTCTCTCTCTCTCNTCTCTCTCTCTTCATCCTAGAATTGTACCCACTCAACCCATACTAGGATCTATCTCATCATCTCATTCCCCTCATTGAAAGTGAAGACTGATTCATTCTTTCAAAACCACAAAAGTTTTCACGGGTATTCTATAAAATTATCCCATGGTCATCTCTGACCAAAATAAGACGGTCAAGATACTTTTCACATTGATATGCCCCCCTTTTGACCTGCTCTCGAAAGCCTTTTGATTTATTAATGACTATTGACACAACCAGCGCCGCTTCTAAGCACACAAAAATTGACTGTGGCGGCGTCTAAATTATCTGAAAGTGCTCCTCAAGCAAATGATAATTCTATATTGTCATAATCTTAGGCCAATGAGAGCTCACTAAATCACACAGCAGACAACAATACAAAGGCAGTGCAAATATTAATAAAGCGACTTAAACAGTGGTCAGAGAGATGTTCCTTTTTCTCAAATATTTATCATCCCATCAAAGTCCACACAGTTTAACAAAAGACTTTTTCTCGACGTTACATGAAAAAAGGGCATAAAATTTAGAGCCAACGAAAGGCACACTGCATGTGTATAATTATTTTCTATTCGCTCAATAACAGCTAGTTTGTCTCTCGCTTTTTGACGTCACGCTTCATTCCCACGTTGACCGGACGACCAAGTATGGTGTGAAAATCCCGACTTTCAAGCTGCATTTTCTCGGAAGCACACGGGTGAAGGAAACATGGAAGGGACTGAAAATTTATGAAATACTGTGGATTTTTGAGGCTGCGAAGCAGATATATAGCTTTCCCTATCCCTAACTAAGATTTTGCCACGATTTTGGTTACTTGGTATCGGTATTTGTCATTGAAAAAAATACTCAGAATGTAGCTTATTCATGTTTTAAAATAAAGTATCGACCCAGCACCTGTTGAGCAACGGAGTAGCCTGCTCCTAGCCACTGTTAACTTTTTAGTCTTCCTTACGCATATAAATATAACAGCAAAATTGAATGATTGATCAACACTCACTGGCTATTATGTATTTCATGTGTATTCGGTGTGACTGATTAACTCTTAATTTAAAAGTTGGCATCCTACGAAGATACTAGAGATAGCAGCAGAGGCTACGACTCAACTGTAGAGATTGTGTGGGAAGCAAGATTGTTGTTACGGGAAAGAATTTCAAAGTAACACCCTTCCTTTATTGACAGAAGGCACACCTGCTAGACAACAAATAAAATGTCAGTAATATTGTGTGTGACCGAACCCACTTCAGAGTATTTCAATGGCTACGACCCTCATGGAAGAAGCAAGAGGCACCTCACTTTGCACAACCCACTACAATGAAAATATTAATGTCAAACCAGTTTGACCACTGTATTGTGATGAGCTACATTTCTGGAAATGTAGAGATGTGGCAGAATGCTGACACAACAGCCGTTCTAATTTGGTTCGGAGGAGCATATTCATCGCAAATTGCATCTTATTTAATTATCATTCTTTGATTGGTATTACAGCACTTTGTCAAGTGTTACATGTTATATCCCGCTGGTAAGTGGAAAGTGTCAATTAGGGCCTGCATTGTGCTTCTCCATGTTTTCTCATACTGGGATAGCTTCTCGATTTCAGCGGTATAGATAATACCAACCAATCTAGCCATATGTAGTAAAGTCTCAGAAGGAAGGACTCTTTATTTACTTCTGTTATTTCTTATTAATATTTCAAGTTGTTGTTTTTTTGAAAGGGGGGGGGGGNGGGGGGGGGATTCTTCTGCGGAGATGATACAGCTTACCAAAACAAAACAAATAAAATTTCAAAACTGAAGCTGAAATGGACTATATAACATACAGAACCCATAAGCTCTTCCTAAAAACAATCTTTATTGAAATGACAGTTTTGAGAAAACAGAAATCCAAGGATCTTCGAACGACTTTTCACTTTTAGCATCGTTGCGGTGCAGTTATTCGTTCGTTTAGTCTATCTGGCTTCATAAGCAGTCGGCATTGTGGAACAACTGTTTTCGTAATGTGGAGTTCATAACGGCTACTAAACAGCAACAACTCGAATGCACATTGTTGTGTCATAATGGCGTATCGAATTGTTGCATGGCGAGGACAAGGCAAGCTTCTGAGCAGATTCTTTTCAAGAAGTTGTCTATGTCAAGCGGTAATAGAATTTTCTTATTCAGATGCTCCTTTAGCATGACTCTCTCTCTCTCTGCAGCAGATTAGTTGACTTCCAGTTAGTCTAGTACGCTGTCCTTCAAGGTTTCTTGTCTCCTTTGACTTTCGTTTTGATTAGTCTAGATGTAGGCTAAGGCAAGTCAAGACGAAATTGCTGGCGTTTCAGCATGCTAATTTATCATTCTTGCAATCCTGTTTTTTTAATGAATTTATAAGGGAGACATCTGGTCTGAATTTGGTTATTAATTTTCCTAGCCTAGACTATTCCTTTTTTTTATTTTTATTCAATGTTAGCTCATTCCATTGTGAATAGGGAAGAGGGAAGTAGAGACAAAATCATTGTTGATTGGTATTTCTTCCAATTATGGACATAGATCTAGACTAGACCTAGTGATGTAATGAATAGGCATACACAGATGTCACTCACACTGTAGTCAAAGCTGGAGGGTTAGGGGTGTAGCACTGGAGCTGAGATTTGCCTTGAGGCAGTTGATAAGGAGATCTGAAAATGACAGAATAATCAGGTTATTCCTATTAATCATTATGGTTCAGTTGCTTGCAGCATACAAGTGAAAAAATTATGCATTTTGTTTTTGCCTAATATGTGACAGAGATGTTAAAAAGAAAGAAACCAGAGCTCTGTATTAAACTAGGATGAACTTGAAAGTGATGTTCCTGGATGATGTAATAGAAATGAATCAGCAGTTTCTACAGAATTTAAAAACACTTGAAAAAAGTAAGCTGCACCTATGGGAAGCATTGTCTTTGAAGTTTTGTAAAACATACGTTTCAGTCGATAGGGGTAGTTCATGCACACAAATCTTCCAGACATGGATGAATCAAATCCAGCAACATATGCCCTTATGAAATCCCATTAACTCAAAAATGGAAATTGTGCAGGAGGAAGATAAAACTGGAATAAATTTGCACTCAATCAATTTTCAGTGGGTGGCTGATAGTCTGAAGCTGGAATCATCTGAGTGTAAGATTATTTTCTGATAGACATAGCAGTGCTGTAAGAAAAGTTAAGTGAGATTATCAGGCCAGCATGTGTTCGATTAAACATTTTCATTTATCTGTTTATGCAGGTCAACATGGATAGGGTCTGGCAGTCCTTACTTCTTTATCTCAGATCAGCATATGAATAAGTACAACCTGTGAATCTCTATTCCTTTCTCCACTCATTATAATTATATAATATGTAAATTGTTATTTCAGTTGTTTTATGATTCTGAACAAGCATTATGATTGTGGACAAGGGAAAAACTGCTATTTACTAATATTATGGCAGTTGCAGTTCAGTAGTATGGCATGGCCATTCTGATATGGCTTGCTAAGTACTTAAATAAATAGTTTACATCAAAGATAACATTTAGGGTCAGAAAGTGTCAATAAGAAGGCACTATTAAAGTACGACTAAAGTGCTAGAAAAAATGTGATTCCCGACAGTTTTTATATTTTCAATATCAAGTTTTAGATCAAAAGTCATCATTTTTGCTAAAAAATAATATTTCGAAATTAATTTTACAACTTTTAACCTATTCTGAAATTGTAAGAAAAAAACCGTACCGGAAACGTCACGTCAGCGCGGAAGTCGCAGTGTTTTCGATCGAGAACAATGGCAAATACGGTCGAGCCGTATCAGTTCTGTGCACTACCCATAAAAGTACTTTAGTCGCACTTTAAGGCTACAATTATTTTACGCCATATTATTATTGGTCTCACGTATTAAGAGAAAACAGTATTTAGAAGATATCATGGCAGCAAATCAGTCAGTCACATATTTGTTGAAATCACTCACCAAAACTAATCTCATTAATTATGAATCATCACTATATGGCATCAAAACTGCAGAGAAAAAGTGTTTTACACAAAGAATGCACGGATCGCTCTACACCAATCACATCTAGTCTAGGCTGAGGATACAAAAAATTTGTAAGAACCATTTGGATAAACATTTTTTTATTTTAACAAACATAATATATTTCCAACAAATCTTATCATATGCTTCTCATTAGCTAAAAATTAAACTGCAAAATTGTTTATATATGAGGCATCAATTACATGTTGATTTTCTTTCATCCATCGAAAAAAAAATTTTGTTTAAGTGTTACTGCTTGATTAGGGTCATTTTTTGTTTGTTTTATTTATTTACCTTACGGCAGATTTAGATTTAAAAGAATGTGGATACTGCAGCACATTTCACAAAGTTTAAATGGTCCTTTTCATTTTATTTGCTTACAGTTGTCTCTGGGCTTTCACACACCGTCATCATTCTCAAGTTCATCACAAGCAGAAAGTTTTCTTCGACATCTGACTACCCTTAACTTACAGCACAGATTATTTTCAGATAAACCTCAAAAACCTGAGTCGTCGTCATCGTCTAAATCAAAAGGTAGGTTTGCTTAAAGACTTTCTATTAGGAAACAGAAGTGTCTTTGTCACTCATACCATATATATCTAGTGATTATTTTTCAGCTCCTGAAAATGAATACTTTGCTTTAGACACATATTAGAACCCCAGATAATTTTGCTTCTCACAGGATTTTAGTAATGTCACTTTTTTTCTGTAGTTACGTACTTTAGAAAATAATATTTCATTTCCATATCAAAATTTCAGGGCATTTGAGCATGAAAATGATTCAGGATAAGTAAGCTACTTACCACTGAAAGTTCTGTAATCACAGCAGCCAGTTTTAATTTTATTTAAGATATTTAGGAGGGCTTCTAAATGCACCCTGAATCTAAATGAACATACTTCTTGATCCAAACCCAAGACTAATGCCCGTTGAGGTGGGGTCCCTAAACCAAATCCCCATTGAGATGGTTCTCCCCCCCCCCCCCCCCCC
>JAWQUT010000205.1:988994-1012307 GCA_033807755.1 Ellobium chinense
AAAAAAAAACAACAAAACAAAACAAAAAACCCAACCCTAATGCCCAAGGAGACAGGATATCTAACCCTAGTGCCCATTAAGGTCAGAATATTAATTGTTGAAATGTGTGAGGCACAGCAGAGTTACAGGAAATCACAGATCTTAAATCTGTTTGACATGAATTTCATCCACTGTAGATTACTAGATGTTGAGGGATTGGTAGAAAGAAATGAATTACATCAGTTGAAACAGTGTTCTGAAGCAAATGTACAAGTAGTAGTAGCTATATAGTTACTGCATTGAAGTGTTCTCTGAATATTTGGGCACTTATGTATACATTGTCTTTTAATATTCTCAGATCAGAAGCCACAACAAGGTCCCCCACAACAACCTGATGATGACCCTTTTAAATTTACATTCAGATTCAAAATTGGGGACTATGAATATAACAAGTAAGTGAATATGACTTATGCCCTTTGAGTAACATTCTGGTGATATCATTAATGGTTGAGATCGCTCAAGATCTTGAATAATCATTTATTTTTATCAAAGTTTGTGAGAAAATCCCCATTTATGCTTAGTGAGGGAAGATCCATATAGGTCATTGGGCATATCAGAACATTATGCATCATAAAATAATGGCACAAGGTAAAAAATAGCCGACATTTCAGAATTTGCAAGACTTCGTATCTAGCAAATGTTCAGATTTCCTGAAGATCATACACGACAAGTTCAGATAATGTTGAAGTCTTATATATTATCTTTTAAGGTGTGTTTACAAGGTCAACTTGTAAAATTATGCTTTAGTCAAAGAAACATGAGGACATTAAATGAATGTTGAAAAGACATTAATCCTGACAGTTTCTAGACATGTCCACACCTTATTTGTATTTCTGTTTCGATTGTGAATCAGTATTAGTGGTACAGATTTAAGAAGCAAGACTAATTGCCGCCAGAAAAGTAGTCAGTTTAAAGTATCTCTACAAAAGCAGGGTATTGAAAATGTGATTATGACCTCAGGCTATGATGGTGACCTGCATAATTTGAAGAGTTCTTTTTTTTTAATATCATTATCATATTTTCAATATGACTGTCATCATATTATTGCTTTTTCCAACTTCTATTTTTGGTTCTTGTGAGCTGCATAGCTTCAGCTATTACAGTAGGGTGGAGGTACAGCTGTTTTTTGCATCTTTATGATCTACATACCAATGTGAAGTAACTTGGCAAAATAAGAAAATGTCTGTATTTAGTTACTGGAATTAAGCAAGAACTTTGTTCTAGCTAGAGCTCTGATCAAGGAGAAAAGCTCAGCTTTCATGAAAAGCGGTTTTGTCAAAGATAAACTGTTTTGTCATATGACTTCATATTTACTTGTGACAATTTTTATGATTATTTCAAATTTAGTAAATGAAATAAATTGTTGATTTTTCATTTTTTTGTTTGTTGTTCATTAAAACTTCAAATTTATTTCCAGATCCAATAAAGGCAAAGGGCCCGGTGGCCCTGGCTCTCCGGACAAACAGATGATTATTTTGGGTGCTCTTGGTGGGGCCATCCTCTTATATTTTCTCTACTCGAGCCAGTACAGGGAGATCACCATGAAAGAGTTTTTCCAAAATTATCTGTCTACTGGATCGGTAAAGAAAAATGTGGTTTGTCTCAGTCTGTTTAACTGCAGCAGTGTGAAAAATATGTGAAAGGTTGGTAATCAACTTGGTTCAATGAAATACCAGTTATAATCTGAGGAGGAAAGCACTGTGAGCACAACAGGGTGCAAAACTGAAGAGAACTGCTGCAAGTGTTATGTGGTACAAATTTTTGACTCGTTGGCCAGCAATTTTTACTCCTGCATGCGATCAGTTGATTGTAAGCAGAACAATTGGATGTTGTCAGCAACAAATGAGTTTAATGTTAAAATAAAAGCATGGATTGCCCAGACAGTTTCAAGAAACTGCCATTTTGAAACATGTGGCTTACATTGTGAAGTCCTGTTATCTTGTTTCATGAATGTAAACTGTAAATTTGTTGTTTCGAGATAGGCTTACCTTACTTTAAGGCAGATCTGCTCATATGCTGTAATTTTTATTGCCTGTAGGTAGAACAGGTGGAGGTAGTCAACAACAAATGGGTGCGAGTCAAGTTCATGCCAGGAGCTCAGATTGATGCCTCAGTAAGTAGTGAAATAAATATCTTCAACATGAGAGAGAGTGGTTTATGATACTGTTATCTTCCTTACATCCTATATGTTTACACTATATTTCCATTTAGGAATATTTCATACTACACTTCATGCAGGATAGCAGAATACTGGAAATTTTTGGAACCAAAAATCAGACCCACAAAAAAAAAAAAAGACATTTAAATAACCAAAAGCATTTAAAATATGACAAAAGCAACTTCCATAATGAACAGAGACCTATATGCTGAATGATGTCTGCAAATTTTGTCATTGGCTGCTATAACCCATGATTGTGGTGCATAGGGCTGACAAAATTACAAAAGCATCAGTCAGTCAGTCTAGTGGTTGAAATATACCTGCAACATCGAAATTCCTCTGTATTGCATTTACTCGTTCATCACACTATCTTTTTCAGCACACAATCTGGTTCACAATAGGCAGCGTGGAAACATTTGAGCGCAACTTGGAGAAAGCTCAGGTGGAGATGAATATTGAGCCATCAAATTTTATAACTGTGGTGTATAAAAAAGAAAGTGACTGGTAAGATATGAAGAGTGACATTGCTTATCTTCAAGGATTTTGCTCTGGCTTGTAATAAAGCTTGGTGTAGTATGTGCGGTTGGATGCAGTGTGTGAATTATCATCCTGAAACTAGTTTGTACTAGAAAGGAAATGGAGTGTTTGCAGGTGGACTACTGTAGGCTACAGATCCAGTGTATTAGTTCTGTCTAATCCTTTCTTGTGATTGTGGATGGTTTTGTTATTTATATGAATGATAAAATGAAAGATGTGGTCTGAAATGTTTACGCTATTATGATTTAATGAAGAAAGACATAATATTCTCAGAACAATTTATTCACACCAAAGATAAGGAGAGAGCTGAAACCAGGGTCTCACAGAATTATGGAAGGGCAAATAGGGTTGGGGGAGGGGTTGGGAAGAGGGAGGAAGGATTTTATATTAGCAGATGCTAACATAAGGCATTTTGATTCATCCTGCTTACATGAAATTAATAATAAAGGCAGGCTGCTCTGGGCTAAGTTGTGAATCCTTTTGCAGCAATCATCATGATTATTAACTTTATTCTCTGATCACTCTGCATATTGGTCAGTGGGTTTTTGTTTCTGTATGATTGCAGGAAATGTCAGTCATGATCTGAAATATAAATAATCAGTATGTCCTGTATCATTATCTTTACAGGGGCAGTATGGTTTTTAATGCCATGAGCTGGTTGCTACCTCTTGGCATCATGATATGGTTTTTTCGAAGAGGGGTGAGTTCAGTCTTCCTTTCTTGTTTGCTGTCATTATCTGATCATTTTGGCTGGTAATCTCCACTTAAACGATCTCAGTTTGTTCAAACTGACTTTGATATCTGTTATCTTATCCTTGTACAACGTACAACTTTTTGTATCAATCAACTGTACAGGCAATGACATAGTCAAAGGTCAGTCTTATAAATTTCAGTAATTTCTGTTAAGGAGTTGATTTTTTTTTATTGTTTGATATATTTCAATACCTGTAATTTTGCCCCTAGAGACAAAATGATATTTCCATATGGGAGGGTTTACTCCTGAAAATTGTAATTTCCATGGTTACACAATAAAAAGCTCTACTTTCTCATGTTTTGCCCATGATGCTATTGTTGAAGCAAGTATTTCTTTTAATCTGAAATACGAGTAATCCAAAACAGTTGCCCATTTGCATTCTTCATGTGTGAATTGAATTGCATCTTCACCTTTTCTTCTCTTGTTTGTTTTTTAATAATCTTACCACTTTACTGTTTTAGAGTATAATGATCACTTCTTGCACTTGTGGATACAGTGGAACACTTTTGGCAACATTGTAGAGTCCATATAAATTAATCAAATGTTTTCTCTTGTCAAGGAAAGGTTAGGAAAGATGGGATTTGTGCTCCTTGATATTAAGGTAGATCTTTATCTACACATTCCTCGTCTTTTCAGCCTTTTGGAAAGCCTGGTGCAGGCAGAGCAGGAGGTTCAGGAGGTATGTTTGGTTTCTCACAAACAACAGCTAAAGTCTTGGAGAAGGATATTGGTGTCAAGTTCAGGTGAGTAGAATTTCCTAGATTTTGTTTTTAAGTATCGAGAATCATCTTTTGAAGTTACTTATGGCATCTAGACAGAGATTCTTGCGCATAAGACAGTACTTTTCAGGAGTTTTAGGTGTTATGAAAAGCTCTTCCCTGTCTGCTTGTGTGCAAGTTGCAGACAGATTTAGTTTCTCTCTTGCTTTGTTAAACTTTATCTGCCGTGTCAGATTAGAAGTTAGATCTAGACTGTAATGTCACAGACAGTATATGAGTCCGTACCAACATATTTATTCTTTTATATGGGACTTGTGTGTTTCAGAAGTGTTTTTGTTGTTGTTGTTGTTGTTGTTGTTGTTGTTGTCGTTGCTGTTGTTGTTGTTGTTGTTGTTGTTGTTGTTAGAGGCCTCAGGAGCTGAATTCACAGAAATCATTTTATATTTTGAACATATTGGTTATGACTGTGAGATGGTCAGGTGTTGGATCAGTATGGTATTTAAGTTCTGAAATTGTGGATTAGGACGATTATCATAGGAAGTAGACCCCCATGTCATGTGAAAAGATATTTCATGCTCAAGTGAAGGATTATCAATATCTGCTGTTGGGGATGGCTGTCCAGCTGAAAGTCATATGTGGTTGTATTTAAATGTAAAGAAGGCTTTGATGGATTGCATATTTTGATATGTCATGAGTGCTGAAGAAATCTTTAAGATTGAACTCAGATTTTGTTTCATATTAAAGAAGTGAAGAATTGTTTTGAAAACCCATTCTATTCGGGACTGAAAATAGCTTAACTCATGTAGCCTTTGTTCCTTTTTTTTTTCATTTAAAATTGTTCATTCTTCACAGTGATGTTGCTGGGTGTGAGGAGGCCAAATTAGAGATTATGGAATTTGTGAACTTTTTGAAAAACCCCCAGCAGTATTTGGACCTTGGTGCCAAAATCCCTAAGGGTAAGTGGCCTCTAGTGTCTTTTTGCATGTGGAAATGCTTGTGTTTATGTTAATGAAAGAGATAATATTAATTAAACCAGCTAGACATAGACTGATGGTCTGGCCTTTTAGTGACTTGCCATCACTGTTGATGAAATCTGACAGTTAAATAATTCACTCTGAAAGTTAAAGGAGTGATCATTTTGGATGGGTGGGGGAGAGACTGGGCGTGATTACCAGAGCACTTAAGCGGAAGTTTTGAGAGACCAAAGAATTTAGTGTCAAGAGGTGATAAATAAGAAAAAACACTCTATAGGTCTGTAAACAAGATCAGTCAACAACAGCAGTTTAAAGTCTTGTACCTGAAGGCCATGGGTCTTCATATTACATCTTTGCACTGACATCTGTGTGCAATAATATTTATTCATTAGATCATGCATACTCTGTTTAGTTGGCAAAGGTAAGTGATTTTGATAAAACTACATTGAACACCGCAGATGTGTCTTTCTCAAAGCAAATTAGGCTGCTAACAATTATATGCAAAGAAAAAAGAAAATATGAAAATAGGACTTTAATTAATTCCATAGGGAACTTGTTTTACAAGTGTGTTATACATCTCATCAATAATACACATACACAAAGAACAATATACATTATACATATAAACACAAATACAAATGAAATTCATAATGAAGTCATTGCTGGTCCCTCACAGTGTAGTGCCCACACCTTCCCAGCTCTAAAGCCAGGTACTCATTTACACATTTGAAGTGGGGAAGAGGGAGCAAAGTGTCTTTTCCAGGGATACTACAGCGGAAAGTGACTGACTTGGGTATTGCGCCTGCAAATCTTAAACTTGAGATCTTTAGATTGTGAGACAACTCCCAAGCCCCCACAATCATGCTTATGATACACATGCATATGACACAGTTTTCTGCAGTGCATGACATCTGGCATATTCTCAGGTGCTATGCTGACTGGCCCACCAGGCACAGGTAAAACTCTGCTGGCCAAGGCAACAGCTGGTGAAGCTAATGTTCCCTTTATCACAGTGTCGGGCTCTGAGTTTTTGGAGATGTTTGTAGGTGTGGGACCATCAAGGGTGAGTGCAAATGATATGGTTTTATTTCTTATTCATGTTTTGGCAAAGAGATAATTTTTTGTAGTGAATATGATGTTGAATTTTTGACATTTTTATATCTATGTAACATTTTTTGTAATTGCCTTGATAAACTTCACACACACCCTCTCTGCTGTCTTCATGTCACTGTCCTTCCTTTTTTGTCTTTCACTACATCACCTTCACAATAATGTGTACAGCATCATGAACTGCAGCAACAAACAGCAAAGCAGAATACAGTGATAATCACAGAGTTACAAAAGCAAACCTTAACAATGATATTAGCATTAATTAACACTGTAGCTTTAATAACACTATTACAAGCTACTGTCCTTTTGGAAGGCTGCATGGTCAGCTTGACCTTAATAGTTCTTGTTTTTTCCTTAAATCTGGTAGGTTCGTGACATGTTTGCTCTGGCTCGTAAGAAGGCCCCATGCATTCTGTTTATTGATGAGATTGATGCTGTGGGGAGGAAACGAAGTGGGCGAAACTGGGGTGGCAACAGTGAGCAGGAAAACACGCTGAATCAGCTTTTGGTGGAGATGGATGGTAAGAATTGCACAAAATAAAGTCATATTTGAGAGACATAAATTTAACAGTCCATCAGTCTATCAAAATCTTGCAATTTTTATTACCATATTTTTGGGAATAGATACCAGCACTTGAAATACTGGTTTATATGATAAGTTCAGTCAACCTCTAAAAGTATTTTAAACCTCTTTTAGTGTGGGCATACAGTTCTCTTTTGAAACTTGGCTATTTGCCACAAGTTGTAATGGCAACGGATGAGACATTAAAGAAACGTATCCAGGTGATAAGATTCTGAATTTACACAAAATTCATTCACAACTTGCACATGGGAATAATGTTTGAAGTTAAATTTTATCATCCATTCTCCATTGTGTCTAAGCATTTGCAAAGATAGGTTTAATTAACTTTTACATCAATTTCACAGGATTCAACACCCAGTCAGGTGTAGTGGTGCTGGCAGCCACCAACAGAGTGGACATCTTGGATCAGGCACTGCTTAGACCAGGACGGTTTGACAGACAGATCTATGTGCCTTTACCAGACATCAAAGGAAGGTGTGTTTGATGGTAGAGGACTATGGGAGAATTTCAAGAACAAAATTATCTCATCAAATGATTTTCTGGATGGGGAGGGTGTACGAGTTAAGAGAGGCTGAAATTGAAGAGCTGTCTGTAGTTTTGAAAGGTAATGAGGCACCCACAGATTATGTGGGCATGTTTGTGAATCACCAAACCATATCTATTTGCACTTGAACTGCCCCCACTAAATATATATATTGTGTTTAGATGCAACAACAGATTGTTAGTAGGTAAACACTTCGTTTTGATGCTGAGAGGGTAGGCAAGTGCCAGATGATTTTTCATGATGCAACCGCCCTTCTCAAAGTGTTGAAGTTATAGAATTTGACATCATAATGTCAACTTGACAGTCCTGTCCTGCAGAGTTGTGACTTTACATTCTTGACTGGCAAGCAGAAAATATCCTCTACAATTTATCAGCCACTGAAAACAGGGCCAGCCTTGCTTTCACAGCTATTCACAGGACACATTGGTTGAAAAGTGGGACACTTATGAATGGTGTTTATGAAATTAATTAATTTTTTAAAAATACAGGTAATTTTAGCCCACTAAAAGAATGTATTCTGAGCAAAGGAAGCTGCATAGCAAGTTTCACTGCAATGCAAATGGCTTAAATGATGCTAGCCAGCACACAAAATTGAAACCTACTAAAGGAATGAAGGAATGTGCTCCGAGCAAAAGGAAGTTGCAAAGCAAGTTTCAGTGCAATATGAGCAGCCATAGTGATGTTAGCCAGCATACAGATTTGAGTCTTTTTTGAAATACAGTACTGAGTGACAGAGGTGATTTATGATGTGTTCATTACATTCTGTCATTATGTTTAAATTTTGTCCCTCCTAGGGCATCTATATTCAAAGTGCACTTGAGTCATCTCAAAACTGACATTGAGATCAATAAACTGGCCAGGAAGATGGCTGCCTTAACTCCAGGTTTCTCAGGTGAGAAGTATATTATACAAGATGTTAGATGATATTATGAACTACTGTAATAGAGATTTGAGTTGAAAGAGAGGTTGATAGTAACATTCACTTCTGTACTGATAACACTGATTGAGTGAGCTGGCCTGTGGCAGATACTAAGATTTCATTCACTCTTATTTTTCTCTGCCTGAAGCATTTGTTGTCTGTTTGACAAAATTGTCCATTATGTTGTTTTTGTGCCTTTGTGGTCATCTCATGTTCAGTTATAAAGCCCCGTTAAAGCTATATGTATGAGCAGTTCATATTCAGCAATGCTGCTAATTTATCTAAATTATTGCAGCCTTTGGCAGCTTCTAGTATTATTATTATATTGTTCACTTTTAATAATTTGTGTACAAGCTACTTATGTAATCAAGTAACACAGGGAGTTGCCATTTCCAAAAATTTTCTGTGCTCACCTCCTGCCAAAACCTGAGATAACTTGGGACATTATGATTTTGTGTCTGCATGTTAACATATATAGAGAGGGAACAGGCCTCCCTGCACTTTTAATATGTCATAGGAATGATAAAGTGTGTTCTTACCATATCTGTTCTCTGTATGTAGGGGCTGACATAGCAAATGTATGCAATGAGGCAGCATTGATAGCAGCTAGAGATCTGAATTCATCCATATTACTGAAACATTTTGAACAGGCCATTGAGAGAGTTGTTGCAGGTAAGTGTTGACTGCAGTATTAGACATGATTATTTTAATTGTGTACTTAGTGTTCCTACTCTCCTGCATTGTATGGTTATTCTGCTTCTTCATAGATCCATATTTCTGCACCTCATGATTATCCACTCATCACTGATACTGATATTTAGTCTGAACACATAATTGTCAGAAAATTACATGTTAGTAAATCTTTCTGCCCTTTCTGACTCAGACTGCCAAGAGATCTTGATTAAATCCTTGATTGTACAAGTAAACAACTGTCTAATAGCATTTAAAATAGAACCTCACAGACTCAGATTTCAGGGCACAGTATCAGACATCCAAGGTATTTGAGTTTGTGAGATAAATTTGACATAGAAATGTTGAACAGAGGACCAGTGCTTTGTAACACATGCCAGGAATTCAGTACTTGAGGTTTGAGAACATAAGGTTCTACTGTATCTGTAATGAGTGCCTGGAACCTTTCTGCAATCGCATTTGTGATAGATGAGTGTCATGCAAACATTTTTGCATGTCTCAATACAAGACAAACTGTGGAATAATCTTTGTTGATATTCAGTGTAAATAAATAGCCTGAATACGTCTCCAGCAGTTTTATAATGTTTGGTAGTGTAACAGTCATTGGAGGATTTGACAGTGTCCTTGTGTGTGATAAAATATAATTTCCTTGTGCACAGGACTGGAAAAGAAGACTCAGGTCTTGCAACCTGAAGAAAAGAAGACAGTAGCATACCATGAAGCTGGGCATGCAGTCACTGGATGGTTTCTAGAACATGCTGACCCACTCTTGAAAGTGAGTAACTGTGGTAGCAATTGATATGTTCAGTTTTATTATCATTTTAAAATATGGCATGTCCCATGAACAAAGTACTGGACTTTTTTGTGAAAAATGGGACCAGAAGAGGGATCACTCAGGCAGCTTGTCCTAAAACTGAAACTGAAAAATGTGGAACATATGAAGAGATATGAAACAGTGGGAAAAGTCATCATAGATGGCAATGTGGACAAGGAACATGTGAAGGACATCCAGGAGAAGCTCAGTAGTGACCGGATGACTGGCACTAGATATGAAAGGTTAAAGACAGGCTGTTAGGAATGGAATGTCCTCAGGGATATGCCGGTGAAGAATTTATCTAATCCTCCTCTAAATGTATGTCCTGTTTACAAATAGATCTCAGAATTTTCAGGACATCCTTGAGGCAGCATTCCCATGTCTTATCAGATTTACCCATACATCATATTCCTTATATAATGAACTGGCCAATGACCCCACAGTAATGTGGTGGCATTAACTCTTGTAAAATGTGATATATGAAGGGTTTAATCAGGTAAAGTTATCTCAGTATCTTACCTCACTAAGGACAGTTAGCAATTTGTCTTGCTTCTCAAGTCACATACACACAAGACAAACAAGTTATAACTCGGTTATATAACAGAATAGCCACAGACCTGGAAAGGCTGAAAAAACCAGGGTTGCAAAAAACTACTTTTTTTAGTAGTTGATTAACCACAAGTTACTTGATTACAAAAGTAATTTCACTACTCTAAAACTACTTTCTATAATTTGGTATTCTCTACTTTACCACTACTTTTCGAAAAGTACTCACTACTTTTTACACTACTTTTATCAGCTTGTATAATAATATGATTATGAAAAAAAAAAACATGAATGATTCATACAGTTAATTAAAACAATGCCACTGTTTTACAGAATAACATTTATTCATTACAAAGATAGAAAGGGAAAAATGAATAATAAATATCAACAGTTGTTGTATTTCAGAATGACTCAAAAGGGGCCTTGCCAATGGGGCGATTGAAAGGCGGTCGGCCGGTCGTGTTCAAAATATAAAAAAAATGAAACCAAACACGGCGGGCCAAAAAAAACAAAATTGACGAAAAAAAGTAGCATGGGTACTCACTACTTTTTTTCTATTTTTACTACCACTACAACTACTTTTTTAGCGCTGGTATGTTGTAGCGCTGGTATTCGCTACGCTAAAAACGACCAATTTTTGTCAAAAAGTACTCACTACTTTTTCACTACATATTCGCCACACAACCCTGGAAAAAACTATTGAAAATTTCTACTTTCAAAGTCTCCAGAACACCTGGAATCTACAGAAATGACCAGATGCCACAGAAATTTTTAAAAAGTAGATTAATTTTCATTTTGTTTGGAGCAACTCTCCTGTGCAGGGACCTGAGTGACAGCTTGTCAAAATGGAAATAAATTTCACATGACTGAAAAGTTGACATGCGTTTTTCATTATGAAGTTATCATGAAAACATGTTAATCCACCTCCTTGAAAAGTCAGGAGGATTTAACATTCTGTGCCAGTAATGAAAGAAACTTCGTGATACTGCTGCAGTCAGTATTTGATTGAGAAATATCCATATTTATTTAAGGAACAATCATTTAAATGTCTGTTTTGCATTCATATGGTGACATCCAGGTGGATTTTTAGTAGAAAGCAATTTTATCCTGTGTTTGTCTCATTCGACAGGTGTCCATAATTCCACGAGGAAAAGGTCTAGGCTATGCCCAGTATTTGCCAAAAGAACAGTATTTATATACCCAAGAACAGGTGAGAGTAATTTTGTTGGGAGCATTTATCTCTCAATCATGTTTACAGTTTACATACAACAGAGCCTTACCCTAGACCCTTGGTGTGGACCCATTAAGCTTCAGACTTGATCAAAGGAATGAAACAACATAAAGTGACTTTCAAAAGGCTGATTATTGTCTTTATTATTCTTATGCCCCATTTTATTTCTACATTCACTAAAGGGTGAAAATATCCCTCCACCATATTCTGACATGAGAAGGATATTGATACATCAAAGGTACCATGGAGGAGTAGATGTAATTTAGCACAAAATAAAGAGACCCAAGAGTTCTATTATCCAAAGACTGCTTTAGGGAAAGTATGCAGCCACATTAGGATACTTGTGCAAGAGTGAGAATGTATAATATTCATCCAGTCCAAAGACAGGTCACCAGGTTCTTTGCCAGTCATACCACAAATTGCATTCTTAAACCCAGCTCCTTTTCTGTCACTTCCAGTTGCAAGACCGCATGTGCATGATGCTAGGAGGGAGGGTGTCAGAATCAATCTTCTTTGGCAAAATAACAACAGGGGCACAAGATGACCTAAAGAAGGTCACACAGACAGCCTATGCCCAGGTAAGACTCATTTTCCAGCTGGTTCTCACATCATTTGTTGGAACAAGATAGTTGACACTGGCCATGGGAAAAAAAAAAAAGAATATGGATTTTTTAAGTGTACTGAAAGTATTGAAATTCTCATGTGGATATTTTGATTTTTTCAATATATTTTTACAGAGATTTAGGAAAATTGCAATGCATATAGTACTGTCTCATTTGATGGTTTCAACTTTGACCGTTAAACCATAGCTTTGCACCAAGTTCAGATATATCCCCAAAAAAGTTGGTACAAAAAGATAATGGCAATTTCAGATTTCAGACTTGTTTAAACTAGTCACAATATATAATATAAGACACTTTGGCTTCAAAACATACTTAAAATGTTAATGGTCCTATGCATTACATTTACCAGTCTTACAGAAGTGTGAAAGTGTTAACATCGTGTTACTCTCTTAGATAGATTGTCCATCACAAAGTTTTAGTATGTTTGACAGCGAAATTGATAAATAGAAGCTCTTTGAGATCTATCTTTAACTGTTGATGTCCTTATATGTTTCTACCATCTTGTAAATTAATCTCAATTTTCAAAAGGTGTTATTCTTGTAAAATAGCTGCCCTAAGTTGTCACAGACAATAGTATAGGTATAATCATAAGTTTCTGGCATTCACCTCTGTCTTCAGGTCGCCATGTTTGGCATGAATGAGAAGATTGGGCAGTTGTCATTTGACATGTCTCAGCAAGGGGATATGCAGTTCACGAAGCCCTACAGTGAAGCTACTGCCCAGATGATCGATGAAGAAGTGCGGAAGATTGTTAGTGATGCTTACGAGAGAACACTAGCTTTACTTAACAAACACAAGACAGATGTGGAGAAGGTATGATCTAAATTAACACAGGGTGCATACAGAAAGAGATCTCAAATAGATTCATTCAACTAGGAGAAGGATACAGAAAGAGATCTCAAATAGATTCATTCAACTAGGAGAAGGAATGGAAAGGCATTGAAGTTAATCAATCAGAACAAAGTATGTATCAGTGCACAGGTGCTGGGGAAGCAGCAGATTGGGCCAGAAAAATTAAATGAGACCCCAAGCTTTATGGGTAATCACCAGCCACAGGTTTAAACATGTTTGGTACTTGCAACATATGAAATAAAGCAGCAGGACTGGAAGCAAAATAAAAGTCACATAATAATTTCATTGTTTGCCTCTTTGTCACAATTAGGTAATTGTTTTGATAATTGACATGTCTGACAGATATTACAGTTTTACAGATATTATTTGCTTTAAACCCCATTCCTACGCAAAGCAGCCAGATTGCGCCAATAATATTTGTCTGTTCATTTTCACACTCCGAACACATGTGCTGAACACATCAGTTTGTTGTTTTTTTTAAGTATTATGGAGGTTTCATTTTATACAGTTATCTCCCTTGTGGTAGGTCATCTGGATGTCTGAATTTGAACTTAATTGGAAATGAGATCTGGGAAAAACTGTTGAATTTTCTGACACACATGAGGATGGTGATTATTTCTGATGATGCACAGGACATGCTGAGAATTTTGCAGGGATTCTGAAGTTCTAAAGTTTACTCATTTTGTTGGGAAAATTAAACAAAATGCTGTAGGAAGGATATTGATGATGATGACACCAACTGGTTATTTCTTTATCATTATCTACAGGTAGCTTTGAGGTTACTTGAAAAAGAGAAATTGGACAAAGAGGACATGGTGGAGATGTTGGGCAAGAGACCATTCGCTGAAAAGTCCACATATGAGGAGTTTGTTGCTGGCACAGGTAGAGAAGTTTGAGAATTAGATGATAGTCATGTGATGGGGTTTATACAGTTGAATCAGTGTATAATGAACATACTTAAACTGAAAACTTGATTTAAACAAACACATTCTTTGGTCTTGATTTGTCCCTCCTAACCCTATACTATTAAAAATAAAATAAATCTTTCATTCAGCGAACAGATATCTCTGGTTCCTTGAAGTTAGTTTAGCAGACTTCACTGTGTGGCAGTGAAAGTTACGACATGGAGTGGGGAAGTTATCACATCATATGTGCCATGCATTATAACCATAGCAAAGATAAATTACAAGAAGTTTTAAAGTAACAGAGAGGTGCATAGGGTAAAGCACCTTATGACATACAAATCAAGACACCTTCACAAGCATTGGTCTTTATGGTAGATAACTACTTAGAGTGGATGATGAGGTCATGAAATCGTAAACAAGTTGGTGGGCTTCTTCTGCTGAATAGTCTTTCTAGTAATCCTAAACAAAGAGAGTATTAATTGTCAACCCACTTCATATGAGCTTAGGCCCTGACACCAGTAACATGAATTTCAGTATAGGTTCTCCTCTGTATTTTGATTCAGTTCATTTTATACTTCGCCGTGTTTGTGTGGCCATAGATACATTTTCAAGGATGGAACTCATTAATGGGTGAAAGGAAATTCTTGGAACTTGATCTGGGGCATCACTAGAATGCCATTTGACCATGGGAACTGCAAAATTCATGTAGAGGAAAAATAAAAGCTCTTTAGTTACAAAAAGAAGTGTGGGTATTCATATGAAATGAGCATCCTCAACTCTTTATTAATACCTGTTTAATGGTGTCACCAGTTTCATACTGTAATGGCATTTTATGCACTGTTCAATTTTCAGAAGCTAACATGTATGAATGTTTCCTCTGAAGTGGCCATAACTGAGTCCTATCCCTGGTATTTACTGTTGCGCTTTTGGAAACACAATCAAGAAGACAATATGTGGCACCATTTCTAGTATACATGAAACTTTCGTGTTGGCATATGAACCAAAAACAAATTGTAGCCCTTCTTTTAATCACCATCAGTGTTATTTTTTAACCCCCTTACAACAGATTTTCCACCTATTCTCATTTAATTATGCCAAGTTTGCTTGTTTTTTTATTTCTTAGAGTTCTTGTCTGGATTCAACATTGCAAAATTTCATTTTGTTTTCTCTCTGCAATGCTGATTCTTCTCTACATCAGTTTACTTCTCATAACCCCTCCTCCCCCTTACCCCCCACCCCCTCCCCAACAAAAAAACACCATTAAGACACACATGGACACAAGCTGGTTGGCTGACTGATTGGCTTCCAGTTGATGTATTCTTTGCCTGAATTATTGATGAATTTGATTTCTTGTTGTTGCTGTTCATAAGGAGTGTCATGTGATTTTCTTTGATTTGTTTCTCATCAGGATCATTTGAGGAAGACACAGCTTTACCCAAAGGATTGGAAGGTTGGAACAAAGAAAAAGAGAAGAAACCAGACACTGAGCCTGCTGAGTCATAGTGCATGGGGATAGAATTTTATTTTCTCCACTTCATTCATGAATCATACTGTATGCTGTGGCTGGACGAGGAGTGTGCATGTGCTGTTTGTAGGAAGCAGCAAACACTGACTAATAAATGGTAATGTCTTATTGGCAAGACGCTGCATACAAGTGTTTGATACGGGTCCGAGGACACTGAAGGACATGTTTAACCATGTTTGGTAATCGTCCATTAATCTATAGCTTGTCTCAAAGACTGTCCAAAGACTATCAGCTGAATCCCTTTAATTGTCCTTTACTTTCTGCTTACCATAAGACTAGCTGGCCCAATCTGTTGTCTGGGTGATGCTGGTAGAATCGCTGTTTATCCCATATTCCTGTCACTTTGTGCAGCACAGCCAGTGATTCATATTCAATTATATGTCTACATGAATACAAAATTATTGTATAATTTTAGTGAATGACATAGATTAGGGAAGCCCAGAAACATATCCACTGACCTAGCATTGCAATGGCTAGTCCAGCAGCCACCAATTAAAACCGTTTAGGAGTGTGCTAATTTAGTGAATAGTGCTTCAAGGCATTTTTAAATTAATAAGTGGCAATTTCATGATTTTGAGAGACCTCTGAAAAGAAATTAAGAGTCTGTTATTTGTATCTAAAGTCCGTCATCATTAAGCCTGGTTGGTGTGTTTATAGAGATGGAATGCTCTGATGTTGGTTTTACCACAGCTCATGTAACCGGGCCGGTTTTTCTGAACTTCAAAATTTATTAAGTGTTGAATAATTAAGCTATAGCCACCAAACTGGTCTGAAACTTCTTAGAGTAGAGTGATTAGTGCCCAGCACTCATACACAGAAGGGTTTATGAAATTTTCTCTCTGAAAATTCCTTTATTTGAATGAGAATAACATCGGTCCATTTCTTCCTGAACAGATGTTAAGTCTTGACCATCTCTGTAAATTGGTTTGTTAATCGATCAGATGAAATGTTGCAGCATAAAAGATGACATTGTTTGCCAACACTGCCTTTTTCTTTGGCTCATTTGATTTCTCTTCTTGGACAGAGATAACTGCTATACGAATTGTGAGTGATTGCAAAAAAGGATGGCATAATATATACATGAAAGATGCCTCTTAGTACATTTTTAGGCAAGTTAATTCGGACAGGAGGAGAGAGTTTTGGGTCTTCCAGTATGTTTTGAATGTTCATTCGGTTCTTGACTATCCTGAAAAGACAAGTTTACTGTAAACGATTCCACATGTGCATATGAGGAACAGCAGCCATAAATGTCTTCATAATTACAATAATTGCTATAATATGATGAAATAGAATGATTAAACTGATGGCTGCAAACACTTCAAATTTCAGGAGACTGAATTCACTGTTGGTGCAAAGGTAGAGACCTTAGTAGTTTATGAATGTTGTATGTCGGAAATAATGATAATTTACTCCCGGAGTCCAGATTCATACAAGACTTAATACCAGAGGTGCTAGACATGGACACCTGCGGTCCACACAATGCCTTTGCCACATGACACAGTGTCGGCCATCTTATCGTTTCGCCTTTAAGATTGCCACTCCCCTAATTGTGAGGCATCTGCAGGAGTTCAATGTTAGTGCCTCACCTGTCCTCGCAACATGCTAAAAATTTAACACTCACTTTTAAAGTGATACCGTTTCAGTGAGAACTGATTTGATGCTCATTCCTCAAGGATTAACATGAGGGTTCACATCATACACATGAAATCATGGTGTAGGTGAAACTGTAAGTGTGACTATGTTGGGCAGTTATATGTAGCAAAATATTTTTCATGAAGGCTAATGTTCAGGTTGAGTATCATGTCACTTTCTGTTTGCCCTCTTTGTTGTTTGACAGAGGCAGAATCACCAGCAACACTATTCCTTGGGCTAAGAGGATGTTTAAATGCCATGACAGTAGTTTTATTATGTTGAGATAAGCAACTGAGATATGATTTTCTCACTTTCTGTCAACCCTGACCTTACTTAGTCCATTCTGCACATGGAGTTGATATCATCAAATGTTTGTCATTTCAACTCATTGTGATCATAGACAGTCACAGACTTAACATCTGAATAGAGGAATGGAAATCTGTTGTAAAATGTGTCTGTGAAAAATGCAGATTCTTTTGTTTTTAAGTGGAAGTTCACACAAATTATTCCCACTACAAAGTGTTCTGTCATGCTCTTAAATGCGTTAAGTGTTTGTCACTTTGCATTGGGAATGATGAAATGTGAACTTGTTGAACATGTGTGTGACTGACAGTGCAGTTTAATAAATAGTGTTCTGAGCCAGTAAGATAATTCATATTGCTTGTGTTTCTTTTGACTCAAACTCAAATACAGACAGGGATAAGAGGTGTTTACAAAGAGCATTGATGGAAGTTTGTAGAACCTTGTACATTTGCTCTTAATATGTGTGTGTTTAGTGTAACAAGAAGAATGTGTGAGCAAGTGTGTCATGACAGATATGGAATCAGTAGACGTTATTGTGTTCTTAAGAATATGACTACATATGCTTGGTAATTGTTTGAACAAGAAGAGAACACCAATAAATTGGGAAATTCTGGATTATGAGTTACACACTCTTTCTCTACACTAGTGTCATCATCATTGCTGTTTTTAATGACGTCTTTCAAGTGTGTAATAAATACGCTGAGTGAAGTTGTGAGTTTTTACTGTTGTCAGTGTCAGTTTTGTCGCTGTTGTTTTTTTTCTAACTTCGTTAAATTTACGTAGTAAATAAATGATGCATTTTTGCATGGGCTTCATACCATGGGTGACCTTAATGTTGCACTTTTAATATATCACTGGGGGAGACACTGAACATCAGTGACATTCAAGTAAAAGAATTGTTACCATAGCATAACATGTCCTTATGTTTACTAGCTGTACATAATTGTGAAATGAATGCTAGGATTTTTTTAGATGAAGTGGACAGCGTTTATGCAGATAAGCCATACTGATTGCTTAAAAGCTGTGCATGTAAGCCTCATAGAAGATATGACATGGAAAAAACTTTTTGAGTGCTTGTAATGGCTTAAGTGCATTAAATGATAGATTTTTTTCCAGGAATTATGCATGCCGTTTGTCACATTCATTCACACAGATTTGTGTTGGCATGAACTAGTCCTGTCTAATTTAACTTAAAACCTAATGCGCCTGGTACATTCAGACATCACAGGGAGACCACAAATTAAATGCATGGAAGCGCTGTCAGTTCCTGAATATACGACAGCAACATGTTATTCATTTCACATGTATTACAGCTTTGATTAATCTGGGTCATGTCCAGGGATGTCCATGGTATAGATTAGAGACTGGGCTGTTCTTACACATATATCAGTTAGGTAAACACCCCAGTTCATCCACAAACTTGACACATTATATTAAGCTGCAAATACCAACTCATTGCATTAAAATGTATACAGATCAACTCATTCAGACCAGATTCATCGCCTAACAGAGCTCAAATTCCCCCACTTCAGCCCTGCTCAGCTTTTCTCAGTAGTGAGTATGTATTTACACACATCACTCCCTATTTGAAATGAACAAAATACAAGGCTAACCAACTCCGGTGACTAAATTCACACATCATATCAGTTAGCTAAGAGTTAGTAGGACTATGCAGCTGTAAGTGTTGTAATCTCAGTTAATAAACTTTAAATATGGGCTTTTGATTTGTGTTTTAAATACAGCATTCCCCTCCCCCACATCATTTCATTTCAGTTAATATCCCAACAGGCCTGACTGATTACCTAATGGCTCTCACAGTCCAGCTTGCTTGAAGGGTTCAGATAGGAAGGTGAGCATAATTATGCAGACCCCCATTTCTAAATAGTTCCTGTCACTTAGAGAAGAATGTGACATTATTCTGCCTCTTTTTCATGTCAGTCTACTACTAGTCTTAGTGTTTCATGCTTTTTACTTGGCATTACACTGGGGTCACTTTATAATTTCTTATGCTCGACTGCTTCTAAAAAAAACTGAAAGTACCTCAAGACACTGTTCTTCGTAAGTTTAAATATACCTAAAATGCAACTTCCACTATGGCTGGCTGCATGGTGGCAGAGATGAAATGAAGCAAGGAATTAGGGAACTGGAGGTTGCGGGTTTAAATCCCCCCACCCCCCCACGAGGCGGGGGGAAAATTCAACAGAAGGACACTTGGGGGTCATGGTCCACGTGTGGTCCAGCTCCTTTAGAGTGTCAGGAAGTCAAAGAGCCGACACACTTGTTAGACGGGGATATCTTTCTCTGAAGATCTTCTCTCGCTTCGCTCTCCGAGTAAGAGTTTCCTAATTATTTGTTGACTATGCTTACGTCACTCCGTAAAGGTCAAGGTAACAATACCCTACTAAATTACTTTACTGACTTATTCTGAACTGTCCTATTACATCTTCTTTAACTTTTATTTCCCAATAAACAAAATTTGGTTTAGTGACTGTGAACGTCCGCATTTTTTGTTGTGATGCAACAGTCAGCAGTTGTGTAGAGAATGTTTTACCCCGCAGGCTTCTAATAATCTGGTGCATTTATATTAACATACAGATCACAAATGACCATGTTATATTCCTGAGCCGACCAAGTAGCGATTTGACCATTGACACTGACTGGAAGAGAAACAGGTGATTTTGGAACACATAAAAATCATTGAGTTTTTGCAACATCAGTCGTCGTTTTGAGATGATGTATTGAGATGAAAGTTCGGTTTCTGAATCAAAAGATCAATAATGCCTGCCCGGTTTCTTTACTGACTGTGTATTGCAGGGCGCCGGCTCTACATGTCTCAACTATTTCTTTTCAAATTTTTATGCTCTACCCCATTTTTGCTGTACAAGCCCACCTGAATCAGAAATAACGGAGAAAAATGCTACAAACTGTAGTCGATAAAACGTTCACATCCTTTTTCATTTTTGCGTATGTAATATGATCACTTTTCTCAGCACAGGTCGATACACCAGCAACTGTCAGATATTTATTTTCATGTTCAGGGCCTTTCATGTGTTCAACTGCTTGGCAGCGTATAAATTGCCTAAAGTATTTAAGCTATATACTCTTCCCACGAGTACAAGTGCTATACATGCATGTCAAAGATTTAGTTCGTTCAAAATAAACCGCGACAATCGTCAGTGAAAATCATGGTTCAGAAAACTGAATTTTTGTGATCCGCTCTTTAGACGTCAGCCAGCGCATATTACTCAACTTTTTTCCTTTCAACCGCTTATAAGTCAGTCATTATTGAAGTTATCGCAGTCAAACGTAGGGAAATCTTCATGGGAATGTTGTGGTTTTAGCGAAATAAAAGGTGGTGGCGCATAGGGGATTAAAAAGTAACTCTTGTATTTACGCATGTATGATAAGTCATTGGGATGGATGTCCCAGTCGGACATTTTTGTTTGTTTTTTTTTTTTTTGGTGTGTAACTATAACTTCTTTTTTTTTTTTTGCGTGCGCAAACAAACAGAAACAAAGAAAGAAACAAAAAGTAGGCCTTTTTTTCTAAAATCATTTGATTCTCACAGCATGGAAACAGACAAACATACCAAAATGAACAACAACGAAAAAGAAGCATACATACTCACATCCGTTTTTAAAAAAAGGCTGAAATTCTGTGCCACAATGTGCAGACAAAATAGCCGTTGGAAAACTATCGGAATGCTCCAGTCGCATATTTTGCAACAATACCACGTGACTTTGGAAATCAGGAAACATGACTAGAGAGTTAAAAGTTTCCGTTATTTTGATTAGAATGTTTAAATTAATTTTTTAAAGATGTCTCTTATTCGAAATGATCATTGCTAATACATGTACAAATACTGTTAGTTTTCGCAAGCGGATATCACAAAACAGAAGTCGACTGAGACATTAACATACACATAGGCCTATAATATGGGAGCCAAATATTAGAATTTTGGCTCGTTTGAATAGGCCTAGGTTCTCATATAACTGACTGGCCCTTTCAATTTTCCCCAAAAGACATTAGGTAAAAACTGGCTATCCTCCTTTCCTACAATACTTATATTTCTCTCAAACCGTTAGGTATTTCAAGTTTCAAGTGATCGGACGTCTGCCATAACTGCCCCGATGATGAACACGGATCAAAGGACGACCCCAGAACTGTTTCAGTTTAACAATCATATTGCTCCAATGCATGAAGAAAGGTTTATGATAAATATATTCAGTCTACAGATAGTTCGCAGTTAATTTCTTGTCAAATCTTGACCCGGTCGACTGTTTCCAAACAACGCTTTTTTTTTATTTTCCCTCCCTCGCGGACTCTGGCAACTGAGTTCGTGGCGTCGTTCGCGGCAAGTCAAAAAAAAAAAAAGTGGNCTTTTTTTACAATGCGATTTGGCTCCGGTTCAAAATAGAACTGAAAGTCTGGCATCCCTTTCGACGCCTTCATACTTAACTTAAGGGGACAGGGGTAAACATTTGCCTCATAGCTCAAACAATCCACATTATTTTTTTCAAAAACTGTAAACCGCGTAGGCCTACCTTTTCTTTCCACCTGACCATTTTTGAGAAAACACCGCTGGAAATTCGAAATTTTCAACCTGCGTACGCCACCATTTCTTGCCCTACATGACGTCATAACGCGAGAACAGCTAGCAGACGATTGATGCAGACACATGCGCAAATTGTCCGGACCAATCGGCGGCTAGATTTCCGCATGCAACACACAGCCAAACTTTAACTAAAACACTTACACACGTTTGGTGTCCAAATCAGTATTTACTATAATTGAACTAAAAAGGTGCTTGGTTCAAAATCTTTGTAATAAATTTTATCCAATTTCATTAGGCGAACTGGTGATTCGGCGGCCTCCAGAGACGCCATTTTGCCGACCTCATTCAAATACAAGGTAAGACCCAAAAGTTTTACTTGTTCCCTGGCCGGAACAATGATAGATATTTTTACGGAGTACTGTACAAGGACGCGACCTTGGGAGGGTCGCAGGGGGGCGGAGCCCCCCTGGCACTATATGTACCTATATGGATCCAACCTATGTTTTACGCTCGCCTCGACTGATGCTCCCTTGAAAATAGCTTGGAATCCTGGAAATTATGGTATTTTATTTTGTTGTATATACCCGGAATCCAACTTTTGTATTTTTTTACCTTAAAATTTGCATATTTCGCGCTTATTGCGAGAGGTAACGGGAATTCAAGATGTAAATAACATGCGCTCTGATAATACTTTAGGATATAAAATCCTGACTGTAACAAAGATTTCTACCCGTTTTTACATTTACATTCATGAAGCAAAGCATGTGCACTCATTAGTATGGCGCTATTTTTCAATTTTAGTATATGACCACCAAATTTGCACTCACCTACAACTTGTCATTTGGTGATATCGGCTATACCGCAGACTGCGGACTTGGAGGTCACAGGTTCTAATCCACATTGTGCATGTACTAATACTATGTATGGTGTTTTTCTCATTCAGATATGCAGAGACCATTTCAAATGTGTATCATTATGTTATAATGACGATATGCCATAACATGAAAGCCCGCAAGCACGCAATATTGAAGAAGGAAACTTACTTGCCATTTTCCTTTCTTTCTTTCTTTATTTCCCCCACAAAAAACCATGCCCTACATTTTTTTTTTATACCATCCCCATCAAAATAATCCCTATTTAGATGTTGAGTTGCATGCGGAAATCTTTCCCAATCGGCTGCCAGCCAATCTCGCTTCTTGACGTCATGTAACACGATTGATGGCAGCACGCACACAGGGGCGTAGCGAGGGAGATTTTTTTTGGTATTCTAGCACTTACATCTAACCAGCATTTGGGGGGG
>JAWQUT010000205.1:1050702-1136288 GCA_033807755.1 Ellobium chinense
GAAAGGGCACCTCTAGATGGTCATCTTAGCCTTGTATAAACGCGCTATCAAAACTTCAATTGCGATTTTCTCAAAATGTTCTTTTTCCCACTCTTTTCCCTAAGGCTTTCTTATTTCTAAACCGATTGCCTTTAGAAATGACATATGTATTCCCCATAACAAAGGCTTTGATAAAATGCATCCATTTTTCTTCATTTTGGTCACGTTTTTGAAACGGAGTTGAATGTTGGGTGGAAAATTGAGAAAAATACACATCCATCTACACACATTATTTCAGAATTTGTGACAGACGTATGAAAAATAAACAAAAAACAAATGCGTTTTATCTTTTTTATAGAGCTACTATATAAGTTTACAAAATTTGAAATGATTACATTCAATACTCTAGGAGCCTTAGGTTTTTGAAAATAACTAATTTTCAAGACACAAAATGCAAGATGGTGGCGTTGCCATGGCAACCGTATGGAAAACCAAAAAAAAATTCACACTTTTCCCCTAATTTGACCATGCCGAATCTGAATTTAAAGCTTAAAAAGTCCCTAATTCAAGCATTCACAATGTCACTCCTAGGAGGCGCACCCCCCCTTAAATGCAGAGATATTATCTCATCACTGATATGACAAAGGGGCATAAGCAATATCCACCTTTTTCCTTTATCACGGATATGTTGCTGGCCTCAGGTGCACACAGTCACTTCATCCTCTATGATGGCACAGACAAGCAATCATCTGTGCCTAAAGTGAGTATCACATTCATGGCATGGCACAGAAGCAGATTATGCTTATGCTCCTATATCATCGTAGTGATGAGCTGCTCTGTCCAGAAGCAACATTTATTTGGAACTATAGTACATGCATTTGGCACTGAATTAGCACAGGCAGCATTAAAAGGCAAAGTGACAAAGAGGAGATACATTATACAAGTGTGTATGATCACAAAAAATCATTATGGATAAGATAACAAAGTGCATGAGCAAAACTTGTGATAGTTCAATGATCTCAATGCACAAATGGCTCGTTGGGTTGAATGGCCCCATCATAAAAATAAAGTGCACCGTTACCCTTTGTCAATACAATAAAAACGACACTTTCAGTACCCCAAATGACCTCTCTCCTTCAAATCTGTTCTCACACTTGATTCCTTCACACAGGTCGATATGTATGGACTTTAGTTGCATACAGTAAATAAGTGCGTAAAACTATCACATTATGATAAAGCAAAATTTCCTACAAACCTAAAGGAACTGGACAAAAGAAACCTCTGCACTGCAATGGTTGCAAGACATGAGTATGGTGCTGTATGTATTGGAAAATTATCTAGTTAACAGGAGCATGTGATATCTGTTGACAATGATAAGGCCGATATGGTAAATACAGTGAAAGACAACCTCATATCACTATGAAAGTTAGAACACTTCCTAGAAAGTACAGAATATCCCACTTGTCTTCACTATTCTGCAATAGTGACACAAAGTATCCAAAGCATTGCAACCCTCTGAGTTTCAGTGATAACTGAAGATGATACAACCATGCAAGAGCAAAGCACGCTCATGTCATTACATAAATGCATTTCATCCTATAATGATTACAACACAAACAGAAAATGGAAGAGTAATAGAAATGGAAAGATTAGAACTCGCATACCAGCAACATTCAGCATGCGGTTGAGATCAGCAGCATTCATGCTGTTAAGAATTTCTGAAAATTATAACTAGCACTATGCAGTGTTTGATGATGTGTAATGTATGTTTGATGATGCATAAAGTACATTATTATTCAGTTTATGATTCTGGTACACTTGCAGCTTTATGATACCAAGAGGAAAAGTTCCTCACATTCTACATCCGATTTTTAAACTCACAAAGCCAATTTATACATAATATGACAACATACTGGTACTGAATACACACTGAATGCATTGTCTGTACAGGAAGTGTGCAGCTTCAAAAGCATGATTATGCAGTGAGCTGTGAAGGATCTGCATACAATGAACTTTTCAAGCTTTCACTTCATAGATGAAATCGAAAGAATAATAAAACTGGTGAGATTCTGAGAAAATGAAATGTTCTTACAGTCGTTTGTCACTGTGCTTCCACAATGGCCTAAGTCATTTTTCACAGTTCATGGCAAACCACAAATAGCTGGTGTGAATTTTGCAGCTGCACTTTTGGTAGGAAAATACTGGTGTATTTAAATTTTCAACCATGGGCCTCTTGATCTCATAATAACATTACATAAGTCTGACTTCGACTATTATTGAAACACAATGACAATTTACTCTTGCCGGAAGAGAAACATAAATAAAAGCAATTTTTGCAGTTGAGTGATGCTTGGGTATTTAAATGTCAGAAATTATTATGCATATGAAAATACACTGCACTTCATCGTGTAAAATCTAAATATCTTAATAAATACATATGGACACCTTACAAAACAGCTGTTAAAGAACTCGGCCTGCACTGATTTTAACTTTCGAATAATAATTCAGGAAAGCACTTGAGAGGATCGATAGATGAAGCTGAGTAAGATCAAGCTGTGGAATACTGTGGAATCTCAATAATACGCACTCATCTCATAAGTATACCTTCTTATCAAGTAAGAATTCAGACGCACGAATTCACTATAATTCAATGATTTCATTATTCAGTTATACCTCAATAATAAGAATATTTTTTTCATGCATCAAGGATACACTTTGTGTTGAGGTTCTGCTGTAATCTCAAAGGCATCCAGTTATTAAAACCTGGTGACCCAGTTTAACACTATGCTGTGACTTACATAATTCTGTAAAATATATTTCTCTGATATTGACTCAGTGGAATAGATTGTAACTTGTGAGCAAATTTACATACAAAGGGCAGTCATTTCAAAGGTATTTACTTTCAAAAACTTTTGATCCTTGCTGAAACATTGGGAAATCAAGCTACAGTTTACAAACAATTGTTTTTACACAATAACCTGATTACAGGCTTAGTCAAAACTCTCTACCTAAGTTAAGACTCAGTTACAAAAAGTTTAAAGGTACACAAGTTTGTAGTATTGTCTTGAACTCTGAGCAACTTCTCCCTATACTCAAGTAGCCACCTGGTTCCTCTTTTGGTGACACTACCCTATGGCTGTCTGCTCTGTGGTCATGGACATCAGAAAGACGCACTAACTAACAACAGGAATGCAACAAATTACAGATATGGTAACAAAATGTCACTGTAGAATAATGGCAGACACAGATATGTCCAGGCAACATTGCATGACACCAAACACATCACAAAACATAAAACCATCCAAACTGTAATTCCAAAATTGAAAGAAGATGGTGAAGAGATCACAGTTATCTATACTGTGATTCTGGTTTCACAAAAAAATGAAAACAATCTTGTACATAAATTCTCAGCTATTCAAATTGTCATTCAGGCAACAATAGATGGAAACAGTGACATCACATAGTTCAGGGCTGTTCGCAAGGTGGTCAAGCAGTAGCCTTCTTCCCCCATCATGTACCTGAACAAAAATAATTTCATATTTGAATTTAAGATGGCAGTTATCACTTTCATTTTTAGATTATAAATTTGTCACCAAGTTATGTTTGACAGCCCACTTCATTATTCATCAACAGAAAGCTACACTTAGAAATTTCTATCCATTTTGGCAGGACATTTCTTCTATCTACAAATAAATGTAATGTGGGGGAGGGGGAGAGGATATTGAGAGAATGTACAAACTAGCATTTGCTGTCACAACCACAACAAGGTGGAAGGGTTCCAGATGATTTACTCTTAACTTTTAAGGAGACATAGATTGCATCACTCAGAATTATATTCAAAGGCATGCAACTTAACCTGCAAGTGGTTGCAATCAAGCTGTAATGACTAGCAGCTGTAATGACTACCTAATTTTGTATCATAAGAACTCATATCACTGAGCATGCCTTTTAATCTCCATATTGTACCCAACCTACTCATGTGGACGTTGTTCAGCAGTAATGGCACAAGGCCTCTGCAGTCCATGACACGCCCTTGCTACTGACCCAGTGCCAGCCAATTTATCACTTTGCCTTGAAGATTGCTGCTTCCCACACCGTGAAACTACTGGATTTATTCAATGCTAACGCCTCCCTGGTCACCACCACTACACAACAAAAACTTCATGCTTATTTTTAGATGTATCAATGAGAACTAAAGTGACACTCAGCTTTAAAAAGATTATGAAAGCCTTTCACTCACCCCTCATGAATGAACTCGGTCAACGCCAAACACTCTGAGCCCAGTTGAGGCATGGCAGTATGGATGACTACATAGCTCAGGATAGGCAGCAAGTCATCAGCCCCACTGGAGAAAATGAGCCAAAAGAATAACTAATAAATGCAACCGTCATGGAAATGATTCAGTTTACAATGATGTTTATGAATGCTAAAATGTAAAAGATACAGCCCCCCCCCCCNGCCCCCCCCCCCCTTTTTTTTTTTCAAAATTCAGTAGTCTCTGATATTTTTTAAAATAAAGAATAATAACATGAAGGTAACTGTCCTTCCAATGCAAAATTATATTTTTATGTATTATCAAATGACATGAACTTTAAAGGACTGAAGATTTCAGGCTGTTTTTTTAATGAATGAATTGACACAGAAATGCATCTCTGAGTATACTACGAACTCATTTCTTTACCAAGTATTAGAAAGATGCCCTTCAATCTAATTAAATTTATTGTACCTAAATTCAAGACTTCTTAGGGGTCATCATTTGGGACAAAGGTATACAGAACCAAAACACAGTGGAACTGCACACACTCTAACTCCAGGGGACCAGTCATAATTTGTAAGGTGTTAGAAGTTTATGAGCAAAATTTGATATGCAAAAGTTGGTACTCAGAATCAAAACATTTCAACAAGTATGTGGATATTTCAAGCACATGAAGTTTGAAATTGTGAGGTTCTTTTGTACACTTAGAAGCATGGTTTTTCACTCCATTATTGTCTCACTGAAAAATATAATGTTTGAAGAAAATTACTGAAGAGTAATGAGCAGCAAAAATGGATTTTTAACAAATCATTAACCCTTGACTGCTCTTTTGACGTATGCTGTACGTCATGAAATCTGTGACGGTCCAGTCCAGTGCACTGTTGACGTACGCCAAACGTCATGCTAAATCATTGTTTTGTTTCGCCTATATCCGGACACAAACACACTTTTGAACAATGAGATTTAGTTCCTCTGAAAGCCAGTTGTTTCAGATTTTAGAGAAAGATGACACGAGGGAGAAATGCTTGTAGCAGCGAAGGGGTTAAGGAGCTATTATTTCTAAAGTTTCGATCTTGTAAAATTGTCATGCCAGAATTATGATAATACTTCACATTACACTTTAGACATGTGATATGTGATGCTATTCATAAGATGCAATATGATCTTAACATCAAGGGATGTCATATGTGCATGCCTGGCTTTGCCATAATGGTTCTTATGAGATCCAAAATTAAAAACAAAAGCACTCTAGTATGATTATCAGACTTAACCCCTGTAGCACAGGAGACTGACTGGTATGTTAAACACATATAGCAGGTTCCACAGCCGTGGGCCCAAAAGCTGGCTTCAACTTTAACTTTCAATAAAATAAAGAATTCTTAAATCAAACTCTTTTTGTTGGTATTTTTGTGTCTTGCTGAATGTAATTAAACATGGAAATAAAAAAGAATTGTTGCTTTCAATGTTTTTGTTGTTTTATTTTGTGTTATTCAATACCGGTTGTGACGTATTCAGAAACACAAACTTGCCCGATTTTTTAAAACGTGTATGAAAACCCCATACAACAGTCACAAATCAATGCACACGACCCTTCACTTAACGGAAACATTAGAACTCACGGTCATTTTGAGGCAGGAACACTCAAAGAAAGAATAGGGCCAAGGACGTGCCTATGACAGCTTTGTTTACATCAGTCATTGTCGTACAGGCGGTGCAACCGATTCTCGGCTTCAAATTCCATGCGAACATGATGCATGTTTTTTTCATTTTGAGCTAACTTTTATGCCTGAATTCGAAATAAAACAATTGTTTTTCATTATTAAATTTGCTATTGTTGATTCCTGCAAAAATAATAGCTCTAGGCCTAAAAAAAAAAGTTCACCTCTTGTGCATCCGATTTCCCGTCACGACCGACTTTCACTTTGCAATCTTTTGAAGTTGATAGCAGACGTTTTTGTGCGCTAAAATTAATTGAAAGACATTTTTTTTTATGAAGCACCTCTGAATATTTGATCAAGTTAGTAAGTTTTGCTGATTTCGTGACAATTAATCTGTGTGTCGGATAACGACCTGCCGAATCACGACCTGCCTGAATGCGTAAACATTGAGAAGATCGCTAGTTTTGTTAGTCTTTCTTGTTCTTTCTCGCTATTTTCTTGTAAAATTCGTTAACAGAACATTATCGGCGTAGTACCAATCTATTTTTATATAACGATATTTAGAAATGTCCTTGCGATAGCCCTAGAAATTGGTAAAGAGATATATATGCACTTTTGACGGACGTGATGCTACCTATGAAGCTGAAGTCTGCGCACTTCAGTAAGAGGCAGGTAACTCTTCACCCTGTAGTAGCATACTACAAGTACAAGAATGAGGAGTATCAACTAGTGCGACATGCCCTCATGTTCTTGTCAGAAGGTGCAACGAGCCTTCTTTGATACAGGAAAGGTGAAGCAGAAGGTGTAACAGGTGTGCTAAGCCAGAAAATGAGCTCTGCTGCCAAGGGAGGAACCAACTTCAGAAATGCGGCCGACATGTACAACTGGGCATCGGCTGACTTGACCATGGGCACTGGGCTCAGCAGGAGGACTTTCTTCCTCGTGAAGAATGGGAAGGAGAACTGGGACAGGCCACAAGCTGACATTGCAACAGTGCCAGGTGTGTCTTTTGTTTCATTTCCGTGAAATTGAGTCTTGTTGAATGCTTGATGCTTATGACACAGCCTTTGTTGGGAAAAAAGCATCACCAACATAGATTTTATACTTGCTCCTTCTAATTCACTTGGATAATATCACTATATTAAACTTCAATGGATGTCTGTCTATATTACCAGTCCAAATGTGACTGTTTGATGTAATTTACACATTGAATTGTAAGTTTCACATTTTTTCAGGGACCTGGTAGATGCATAAGTGGAGAGAGTCAATGACTATATCTTACAGTCACGGCACCTGGCATGTTTCTGTTGCGCCTGTAGAGCCTCATACACCGCCCTGTGCATCAATGCCCACACTGTTGGAAATTTCACTAGTCACAAATTGAACCATCTGTAACATTATGATAGATAACATTGTGTGAATCGGCGTGATGTGGTTCTGTAGTTCCAAATCGAGAATAAAGTCACTTTTATGTGACATAAACAATGTTTCTTTGATTTTTACCTTTCTAATGATCTTATTTGTGATTAGAATGGTGTTATTTTTGTTCCTGTGCTGATTGTATCTATTCTTTAAAGATTTTCAAAGTGTACATAATTATGACAATAATAAGGGGAGGTAATTTCAATGCCTTGTTACGCTGACTACAAAGGTCTGCAGCTCATGAAATGGTCATATTTCATCTTCCCACTCAATACCCTTTCAGAAAATGCATGACACTCCACTATTCGCAACACTTTATTTTTGCTTACATTTGGGAAATGTGTGTGACCACAGTTGTGGAACCTGCCATATATTTTTATATCAGCTTATGTGGCTGATGTGCATGACAAATAAACTGGTATTAGCTGCCAAAATGAGAGGCAAGAATGTGCTGTGCTAACAAGGTAGTCACTGGCAAATTATATAGTGAAATGGTGACAGTACCTAGCCCAGTGGCTGCCAGACGTTTTTTTTTCTGGCGGACACTACAAGGTCATCTTGTAGTGATAAAACATGTGTTCTAATCACCTGTCAAAGATGACTATTTTATAATGAGCTATTACTTACATGGAAGGTGCCTTCTTCCCTGTTGTCTCTCCCTTGCCATCTTTCTTTTTGTAATGATCATCTACGCACTCGCATATGAGTCGACAAACTTTCACTGTGAAAGAATATACCAATCCACTGAATAAAAGAAGCAATCCAAATTTAGAGCCGCTGTGACAAAGAAACACCTACTTTCTGTGGAATTTGATGGGTCTCCTGGTTTGCTGTTGTTCTACAAATAAAGCCCAAGGAAAGTGGCACTGTCAAAGAGTCAAAAATCCTTATGTATCAAGTTAGAGTAATACTAATATATTTATCTCATTAGTGTCTCCAGTGTTAGATAAATCATTACATTCCTAGACATCAGTCTCTCTGGAAATTCCAAATAAACAACGACTCATTATCAACAAGGTACAGAACCTCAATATTTATGTCTGACATTCATGACAACAGATAAAGTCTCCACTACACTGGCACTTACAACATACTGTTTGCAAAATCTGGTATCACCAACAAACCCCTTTTGTGAGGTAAAATATCCCAGTGAAGAGAGAACAAAATGATGGTAAGTATTGTGTAATTTAGGTGGTGTGAAATGTCACTTAATGTTTAGAAACTGAGAAAAAGCCTGAAATACTAAAAATTATTTTTGATTTATAGTTACAGGGGGTACTGTCTGTAAAATGTGTTGAATGTGGATGGAGAACTTTGGTACAGTCGACTCCGCTTAATTGCCCATCCTCGGGATCACAGAAAAAGTGGGTGATTAAGCGGAGAGGCGATTAAGCGGAGAAGGTCATTTCGGCCATATTTTTGGTAATGGGGTTAAATTTCTTTGATGTCGTGGTTTGATATCGTTCATTGACATCTTCTCGTCGCCAGTCTCAAGACAGACTCGAGTTTGACGGTGTTGTGGCGCACAAAATGTTTGATCTCCGCGGTCTCTCTCATTGGCCACATCGCAGTAGGCCAGCAGACAATAAGGAGTTGGATGGCACGGTCGGGATAGACCGTTCATCCACACGACATGTTCTCTGATCTAACTGAAATCCACCAGACAGTCGCAATCAACGCGTGGGGGAGGAGACTATACGGCTTTCGGCGCATCAGCATTTATATTGGACGGGCGAAGGCAGTGATGCGTAGCATGGGACGAAGGGAGACAAGGGATGGAGGAGGTGGGGAGGAAAGGCTCATCACACCTATTTCGGGGTAGCAGCTGTCACTCAGTCAGCCGGTCTGCCATCTGTCGTGCAGCTAAACCATCTGTGTACATTATTTGTTTGTCAACTGTAACCCTTCAACCGCTGATCTTTGAATTCACAGGCGCTGAAGAGTGGTCGGTTATCCGGAGTGAGAGGCGATTATCCAGTGACCTTTACATAGAAAAAATTCGGTTTCCTGGGAAACGAGGCGATCAAGCGGAATAGGCGATTAAGCGGAGGGCGATTAAGCGCAGTCGACTGTATTTACAGATCAGGACACTTATGAATTTGTAATTCTTATAAGTTATTGCAGGTATTATATAACAAATAAGTAACAACACTCACCTACACATTCCAGCTTGCTGACCATTGTGTAGTGCTCTTTCACATGAGTCAGTTCTGTTATTGCACGCTGGTAAGGTTGTCCTCCTTGTGACTCTGCGTCAGTCAACCAAAATTTCTTTGAGATGTGCATGTCTTCTGGGGTTGCTTCCAAGTATCTGGTCATGACACAGGCAAGTACAAGCTCTTGCTTGTGGTTCACAGCTCTGAAGTCAAAAAGAATGATAATGATAAGTGTAACATTCACTGCTATGTTGTATTCTTATGCCTTGGTCTCAGTCTGTTTTGTTTACATTTGAATTCATGTCTGAATCTCACACACTAATCTGAGATTAATCTTTTTGTTTTTTTCCGTGAGCACTTTTCCCTTATTTCACTATTATTCCAGTAAGTGGTAAAAGAGTTTCAAGGTCTGCAGGACAGGTTTCAATGCAAATCCAGAAGTGGTTAGAAGTAATGAGATGATTGTGCTTATGTTTGAATGATTGTACTGGACCCATAAATCTGAGATTAATCTTTTTTTTTTTTCCGTGAGCACTTTTCCCTTATTTCACTACTATTCCAGTAAGTGGTAATAGGGTTTCAAGGTCTGCAGGACAGGTTTCAATGCAAATCCAAAAGTGGTCAGAAGTAATGAGATAATCTTGCTAATGTTTGAATGAATGTACTGGACCCATAAAGGCCTTCTTTACAGCTGAAGTGTTAGGAGTGGAAAGCTGAAAATTCATGACTAACAGCAAACACAGTGATGCATATAGTTTGATTGTATTTCTTGTTAAGTTTTAATTTTTCAGGGGCTCTAGCTGTACTATGGCTGATGATGTATAAAGGGATGCAACTGGAGTGTCTAGTAAATTTGTATCGAATTCCAAGTCAAACTGTAGCAGTTTACTGTTTGTAGTGAATAAAAATTTCTGGGTCCAATCTCTGATTGGAGTTGTTGGAGCATTAATCAAGTGCAGGTGGGACTTCAAAGAAGGATCAGAAACATATACATTGCCTCTACTAAACACCAATACTACTCAGCAGTTACTCCCTACAATAAAATTTAGTCTTCATTTAGACCTTCCTCACTTGACTGAACTGAACATTTAGACTGTTCCATAGGCTAGACAACTCTGCAACTTCTTAGCTTCTTGGGTAGTGCGCATTTTAGGTACTGTTTACAAGCATTTTGTTCTTAAATTAAGATCTTTAATAAGATTTCTACTCATGTGATAGACTGAAGAAAATGGGAGTAAAATCTCTCCCGCTAAGGAATGTCAAGGCAAGATGTAAACAGCTTGAACACATCAGACTAGTCCAGGAGCTTATGTGATAATGCTAAGGTTTTTTATAGTGCTATATATTACACAGTAAATCTGAGAGAAATGTTCACTACAAGGTGCATATTCTGTTATTGTGTCAGAGAAATTTAAGTATCATTATTCTGTCACATATCTCAATCTGAAGGAAAAATTAACTGTAACTTACACATACCCACCGAAACAACTTAAGTAATGTCTTCCATATTGGTTTGAAGAAGGGCTCTTCCAAGGAAACTGCACACTGATCTTTGCCCACTGGTGTGTCTAGTGGTTCATATGCTATGGTCATCATCACCAGCAATTTCTCTGCATTGAAAAGTAGGACAATGTAGATTTATAAGTGTCAACTCTAAATCTGATACACAATTTCATTCTTAACTCCATGCATGGGCATTAATGTCCACTATAAGGCACAGTGAGACATTATAAGACTTGATAAAATTCAGCTTAAAAGTGAATAACTGTCTCCTAGTTCCAAACTGGGACACAGGAATGAATAAAGCAATTTTCCTAGACATTCTGGTGTGTGAGAAAGACTGATATTGGGTATCAAAACACACATAATTATCACAAGGATGCCACATCAAATGTACATATTTCCAGCTGATGTGTCCCAGTGGTAAACTTTATACAGACTAACGGCCCAAAACCACCTCAAATATTCTGAACTAGAGAGCTCATTTCACGTGCAAAGTGTAACGCTGAAATGTAAGGATGAAGAGACAAAACAATGCAAAAGAAGAAAAGAGGAAGCAAATACCTAAATACTGGTGTATGTCATCTGCTATCAATTTCAAATGACGCTGGTATGCTTCTCGGCTGAGCTTCTGAATCTTCTGCTTTGCACCATCTGGGATGTCTTTACTACTGCTGGCAGGTAAACTCTGGAAACGGGTATCCTCCTCCTTACTTGACAGTCTTGAGGTTGTAGGTTGCTGGCTGACACTGCGGTCTAAGACTGTATTCCGTGTTGGAGACTTGGTAGATGATTCACCAGTTTCGGAAATATTGCTCTGCTCTGCATAAGACCTTTGGTGATAACCACTCATGTTTGTAACACTGGCATAGCAGTTGTATTCATCGTCATCATCATCATCAAAGAGGTAATCCAAATTATCATCATCATAGTCTGAATTTTTCATGTTATAACTGCTGTAGTCTCGAGTGACTTGTCGCATGAGAATCTGGGCTTGCCGTCTTTCCCATGACAACTGAGATTCAAGTTCCTTTCCCTTGTCAAGTGCAAGGTGAAGGTCCTTTTTAATCCTGGTAGCTGTATCTGTCAAATGAGACGCACCATCAACTATGTCATTGTGCACACTTTTCATATCTTCATTATCTGTATTCTGCTGCTTCCCATCAGAATCAGCGTCTGACTTCTCTTGTGACTTTGCAGTCCTCTCAAGCTCTTTAACCTTTTCTTTCCCTGAAACTCTAAACTGCTGTGATGCAGATTCTTTGCCTCCTTCTTCAGAGGGTTTAGGTGCTGTATCTGCAGATGAACTATCACGGTCTATATTGTCTTTAACACAGCCTTTTGAGTCAGCACTATTTTCATTAGACACACAAGAATGCTTATTCATACCACCTTGATCATTTTTCAAGTTCTCTAATTCAGATCTCACATTCAGAGGATCATCCCACACATTAGAATCTCCACTATTAGATTTAGTCCTATCATCCAGTGTCTTTCCTGTCTCATCCTCCTCACTATTTTGTGTAGATTTTCCTTTCTTTTCCTCATGTTCATGAGAAGATGCCTTGCAGCTCTGATTGTTTCCTACATCTTTAATGGCTTTACTGAGTTTATCTCCTTCCTCTGACTTCTTCTCTTCCTTCACTTTGTCATCTCCTGCCTCCTTTCCCTCTTTCCGAATGACAAATCGTTCTGGTGACGGGGTTTTTGGTGAGCATAGACCCATGCTCCCCTGCAGGATCTCTGCAACATCCTCTAAAGAAGGCCAGACATCTGTTGGCAAAGGTACCTGCACATGCATGATTAAAAAAAAAACCATGAAAATCCAGGCTGCATTCGCAGTTAATCAGTTAATAACTAAGGGTTCACCCTACTGATGCCCTCTCAATGGGTGAACTTTGTGACTTGATGGGCAGAGTAATTAAAAGATGAGACAAAAAGTTTGCAATTGTGCACTATTAAGCGAGTTTTTTGAAAGTTACAGAGTAGACTCATTCCTGTTGCTAGACACGGCAATGATATTTATGATCTAAACTACACACTATGGGCTCTCTAGTTTACATCAGATGATGATTTAAAAGATCTTGTTCTGTAAGTCAAGCTTAAACTTACAATCTATTCACCCAAGTTTTACACTCGTCAAATGGGCTCTTAAATTTCATTATATTTAGAGGACTGTGTGAAAACCAAAATCTATGATGTGATGCTTTTCATGCATGTGTTCAACAATTGTGTCACACACTTGAAGTAAGGGAAATGATACAGCAGCTCAGACTGGTTGTAACACCTCAAAGGTAATCAGGAAAAGCACCCATGATACTGCATCTGTCACAAACTTTCAAACCTTCATATATACTTTCCAGACCCTTAAAATGTGAATGAAATGAAAAATAGAAACGTCCCTATCTATTTTAGTAATTTCTTCAGACTTTATGCACTAAAATCTTTTCTCAGTGATTTTAAATCTGTTTGTTAAGGATTACCATACTCTTTCTTCCACTTCTATACCAAATAGGAATAACAGACTTTTCTTCTAGACTTGAATCACTCTGTTGGGATTTTGTGATTTCTGCTAGAATGATATGAAAAGAAATGCCCCGAAACAAAACTTCAATCATTTACAACAATTTTTATTTGAACCTGGAATTTCAGATATGGAAAGATAAATGGATATTTAATGAAAGATGGCCAAAAATAAAAGACCAAAAGGAACAAACTTGTAATGCAGGCCCCATCAAAGCCCAGACATGAATAAAAATGATACCAACCTTAACCTTCTCCACTTCCTGGTGCTTGTTGACCACTAATGGATACAGTCTCTCATATATCTGGAACTGATATTTGTGGAGAAGTTCAGTAAAGGGGTGATCTGAGCATCGAAGAATCTCCTGCACAAGTTGGCTAATGAGAATAGGATCTTCTGGGTTGGACTCCAGCTTGTTCCTCCAATTTTGTAGCCATACCTGAGAATGCCAATTTTTCAAGGGTTAAATTTCCAAACATTTACCTGACAAAGGCACTGTATGATTTTGACTTTAACTATATCCAAGGCTTTTATTCTGGGATAATGTATACATGTATATCTGAGTTCAGCAATGGCTTTTGTGATGACAAAGAACTTCATTGAAAAAGGAGTTTACAGAAAAAGCAGACTGGCCCATGACATTTGGAAGAAAGCACGCTTATGCCAAGCAGTTGAGAGGCCAAGCAATGAGTTTTCAAGGAAAAGAGAAGAACCTCACCAAAATGAATTTTTCATTATGGAAAGGTCAAAGTCAACTTGCCCTGAATGAAACTGCAAAGTACATGACAGATGAAAAAGATGTTTGATTTTTGAGATCTCTGACCTAACTGGGATTTCAAAAGGATGATATGTATTTAAAAATGAAGATAAGGGTATGGTGATATGACCTCTGCTTGACAAGTCTTCATACTAAAATATTCCAATATCTTCAAGCCTAAACTCATTCCCAAATTTCCTCTCCTTTCAGATGAAAATAAGAACTTACTACTTCATTTTCATAGGCAAGTATCCTTTTGTATATCTGTCTCTGTTCCTGTTCTTCCTTTGACATCCCAATAGGTGCTGCAAATCTCCTGTGGATGCAGTGAGATAAAGAATGTATTTATCTTTTGAGTCTGTCATATAAAGAAAAAACTGAATATTTCACTTCTGAACTAATACATCTGTGATGCCACATTTTCCAGCAGTTTGTACAGACAGTATTTATCAGATTCAAAAAAGTTGTGCTATGGTTGAAGAGGTTCAGTAGTACAACGAAAGAACTGAACTACAAACAGGACACACTGACCATTTGCAAAGGCAATAAATTTTGTAGATCTCTTGCTTGCATCAAAGAAAAAAATGAACAGTAATGCCACCCAACATACACAATAAAGTATAATGTCCAGGGCAAGACTTAATAATGCTTAGACTTCTGAAGTAACTGCATGGTGGTTATGGGCTCAGAGAAAACTTCCATGCATACTTGCTGTAGTATATTATGTCAAGGCAAAATCAGCTAGCTGAGACAAGGAACAAGTTACTCACTTGGCAGCCTCCTGCTCCAATCTGAGGTTCCTGGCCTGCATTTTCCGGGCTAACTGTGAATGAAGCAAGTCTTGTTAGAGTGCCGACACAAATGTCGTTATAGGCTTCTCAAGTGTTCTGCTCCAGATGAATGATCTACAGCCTCAATGATTTTTTGAAGAATGTTAAGATGCTGATGATGCCCTAAATTTTAGATGTCATGGTTTAGGGAATTCTAAATTACAGACGATGATGAATGATAATGATAAAATCCTACCATCTACATGCCACTGATGATGATGGTGGTGCTTCAGTAAATTATGCAAAGCCTTATCTTCTTCATACTAGAAGGATCTGCCAATTTCAGACATACCTCTTCCTCCTGAGCTTGAGCTATTGCAATATTTTCTGCCATCTTTCTCTGAATGGTGAGACTCTGCAAAACAGGACAATGTAAGAACCGGATAAGAGTAAAAGATTGCTACTAGTAAGATAACTTCTTTGTTCCACTGCAGGTGTTTTCATAATGACAAATCCATCACACAACTTTGTAACCTAGCAGTGGACAAGATGACTACAATACAACAGATGACCTAAATGTCAGTACTGTTTGTGAAAGAAAACTGTATACAGCACATAAAACATACTGGACTTGTGACTTTGTTTGAAGAATGTACTTATGCATCATGACATACTTTGAACATCATACTGGCTTATCCAGTTCATTACCATAAATAACCAATACAACATTTCTCACAAAATTCTGACACTTATGATTTATTGGATTTACTGCAGAGGCTCAATCAAGTCTAAATATTATATTACTACTACCATAACTTGCAATATTAATTTTCTTTTTGCTGAAGTAATCCTCAGTGTTTTCTCTAGGTTGTGTTGGGGAAGACTTTGTCCCCTCATCATAAATTGGAGGGAGGATTTGTAAACTTTTAAGACGCTCTAAAGACTTTTCTCAAACTACACAAAATTTGGTATGCAAAAATGATGGGGAGATCATCATGCACCAAGTATATATTCAGAGGCATTTTTAATGTTAAAGAGTGAATTGTGAGACTGCACAGTGTAGAGAAAACACTGAACTCTCTGCTTTGCACATATACTTTTCTTAGAGAGCAAAAATACATCTAAAAGGAGATGCATAGAATATTTTTTTTGAGGCCTCTTAGTTGTATCAGCACTGTATCCATTACTTGATCAGAATGAAGAAAATTCCGGCTCATAATTAAGAAAACATACAGAATTTTGGTCAATGAACCATTCCTCTGGTGGACATAGGAGAAGAAAAGTGAAGAAATAGCAGTAATCAAATACAGGTAGGGTTCCTTACATAATTAAATGCACTGAAGTCAGATCGGTTCAATCTTTTCATTCTTGCTTTGTAGGCAACCATTAAGTTCTGGTTCTGTTTCCTGGCCAGTTCCATGGGTGTCAAAGCATGAGACCTGTTGTCAAAATGATAACAATGCTGATGATCATCGTGATAATTGAAAGTAAAATAAAATGGAACTTCTGTCATATATAAGAAACAATACAATAGGAAGTTGAGCAAGCTAAACACTGCTGCTGAATGGCTCCAAGATAATAACAGCAAATGTAATAATGGATTGCACTGACTGAAATTGTGATTTTATATCATGAATAAAACATTATCATCTTCAATTACCAGGAACCTCACAGATAATATACTGTAAACTCTATACAGTATCTATTGAGACCAACATATTCAGCATATCATTTTGAATATGAAAGGCTCGTTAGCTATACTAATTGTGAGCACAAATGGACTATAACTGAAGCATTAAACTCAACAGGATCTACACTCCTGGGTTTGAGGAGTCAGGCTTTCACTGTCTATAGAATGTCTACATGGCATCATTTATTAGAGCTGGTACTGAATAAAAGCATTTGATGTGCTGTCTGAGGCTGTAAATCACACACACACACAAAAAAAGTCGTCTTTTTTTTTTTTTTAAAGGCCGCTTGAGTTTACATCTCCACTGTTTTTTTTAAAATTTGCTGTATGCTACCTAACTGAAGAGGGCATTTTTTGTGGTCAGCACCAGTGTATATCTGGCCTCTGATTTTTGTTTGCAGAATATAGAATTTCACCCATCCGACTCACTTGTTCTGGCTTTTTAAAAAATTAACATCCATTCACATGACATCACCACATGCTGTACTGTCTGTCTACAGCTTAGTTGGCATTATGAGGCCAAATTCCTCAAATCTGATGTTTTTATGTAAAGAATGCTGGCATAATGGTAAATTGTTTCGTATTTTGGCTTTTCTCTGCTTAACCAGTATCTTTACTTATGTTTGAACACAACAGTAACAGAGGGGCGGTATATAATATATATATATGTAGGGTGTAGGGTGATTTGGTCGTTTATTTAACACAAGATTTACTTATAAATCTACTCACTAGTGTCACTGAAAAATTACACAATGCAGCCCTTACTTGTTGGTACTGTAGGCATAAGGGTTTCTCTCTTGAGGCAGTGAAGGCACTGCCATGAACCTGCTATGCTGGCCATCTGGCTGGTCAAGCTGTGATGCTGATGTGGGATGTTCAGGTGATGAACCATGAGCTGCTTGTGGAGTGGAAGGGGAGACTTGAAAACCTAAAATGTGATACAGAAGATAGAATATCTTCATTTGCCTGCCAGGATCCAACAGTCAAATTAAGTGACAGAATTTAAAATAAAGAATGATAGGAAGCAAGGAGAGACATCCCACAGATAGCAGCTACAGCCAATGTGCTGTCAAAGACTGTGTAACCAGGGGATCCCTAACTAAACTAATATAGAAATGTCGTGTCTATATCACAAACAGGTTTGATAAGATAACAAACCCCAACAATAGCATCAAAAGAGGAAACATGAAAAGTAAGATATGGATAAGCAAAACATGTGATGAGAATAATTACCTTGTACAGGGAATCCTGTAGCTGGAGTGCTGGGCTGAGAACTCACAGCAGAATACTTGGCCGATATGAAACTGTGGTTTGAAGTTGGTGTCACTGCTGGTGATGCCTGGACTGGGGTTGTTGCAGCTGATTTTGATGTATCTTGAAACAAAATGATGCCCAAGAGATAACTATATTTCACATTTCACAGAGAAAAAGTGGAAGCATGATTACTGTTGATCAAAGTATATAGAATAATCAAAGGCGGCCATATATGCCAGCAGAACAGGTTGTTACGCAAATACATACATGCTTACTTTGAAAATCTCTGTCACTATGGAAGACTCATGTGTGGGGTTACTTGCATATAAATAAAGCAATATACTTATAGGCATTTTTACATTGTTTGTGATATGTGAAACATCCAGAATGGAAGGTGAGACTTCACTAGCAGTTTGAAAAGAGTAATGTAAGTAATTTCCACAAAACAGATGCTGACCAAACCTCACCGATTCTATTGCATTCTGACATCTTTCACACAACCTTGGAGGCAGACAGAAACAATGCAGATTACTTTTAGTCAGAAGACTTCATTTTCTCAAGCCAGTGCCCATCCAGGCATGAGCCCTTCAGCGGACTTGATACAAATAAAATATAGCCTCTCCATCTGTGCAAATGTGGCTACCAATAAAGTTTGTAATGTTGACCTTTCTGGTCTTTTATTCCCCACACGACATGAAGCAGCAAGTCTTCTCTTACAAATTACAAATTGCAAAGCTGGTTCACAGTGAGTAACATACCCATTTTCTCCACCAAGGCTGTCACTCTTTCCACACAATGTTGAACTAGCTTAACCTGTCTGGATGTCTTACTATCCACAATTACATCCCCTCCTGAAGAGAACATGGAAATAAAATGACCTCAAACAAATTGGATGGTGTCAGATGTCAAATAGAAAAGTGGTGATAAAATCATTATCACCCTTTGATCATTAATTAATCCCAGAAGAAATAAAAGGAAAAATGAAGAGCTCTGTTTCAGTGCATAATTACATCCTATATGAAATAAATGCTTCACACTGTTCTCAACTTGGTAAAATAAAATTCTGTTTTGAGACGATGATCATGATGGCACAAGTTATAGTGAATATGACAATCATAATAATGATCTAGATCAGAGATGCCCAATTGCTGATCCTCAGGCCAAAATATGACCCATTATAGTTGTGAACCACACCCCGTGAAATGACCATCGACTAAAGGAGCCCTTTATTTTAAATTATATTGTTCCATGTCATGTTTTAAAATGAATTATGAACCTACATTTTAAATATGGTCCTAACAAGATAACTAAAATACAAAAAGGACCAGTTTCCAAAAAGCTTGTGCACGTCTGATTAAGATTATGGAAATATGAAAAAATGTTCTTGTGATGTTGTTCACAATAAAACTTCAACAAACCTGCTTGTTTCATGGCCAAAATTAGATTTGTTGCTATCTTATATATGCAGCTCACATACTTTTTATAAGCCTCCTGTAAAAAAATAAAGAACTGAAACAGATGAGACTGGATACATATGCAACATATTAAGTGATACTGCTGCAAAACAAGGGATGATCAAGGCAAGAAAATTTTAATTTCTACATATATTTTAATACTTGAATGAATATTACTGAGCCTTCTACAAATCTGTTTTTATCCTGCTGGGTTTTACATCAATGATTTGCCTTTCTGAATGGTTAAATGCTTTCACCAAGTATAATGGACAAAGTTAAGCAGTAAGGTGACATAAGCATTTAAATAATGCAATGCCCTGTAGTGTAAATCAAGAGAGATGTAAATGCCAAAATATTTCTCAGAGATGTAGCATGCACAACATTTAATAATCAGAATGGCAAGAAATGTGATGGAATTTATGCATATGCATGTGTCATCATCATCACTTCATGTGTAGATTTTGTGTCCTAAGGTGACATTTAATGTAACATCTCACACTGCATCATTCATCTGGTATGCTACAATAACATTTCTAGCAAAGGCTTTTGAAAGTGTCGGCACTTAAGAGAAACTGCATATATCACAATACTGAAAATGAAGTACACAGTCTCAAATTTAAACAATTAAAACTAAAAAAAAAAAAAAAAGCAAATCCAAAGACATGAGTTGAAACACTAACCTTGTCATGACTGTCATTATCCAGCTTTACAGCCTCTCCAATTTCTTTCATCAGTGAAGGGAGGCTCGTTTCTCCCATGACTATGTGTTGTCTGAATACCTAGTACTATAATTTTTACTACACTGACTCCAGGACTAAACATGGAATTGATGCTTGATTTTGCTCAGGCTCTTGTCATCTAAAGTCACATCTTTGACGCTTTGACTATGTTCATGCAAAGTCACCTGATGAGAAAACATGAACAGCAAGCCACCTGAACACACTATTATGAAGACCCTATATAGTGAAACTAGTGCTAATTTGAAACATTGTACAAGTCCCAAAGTGATAGTTTAATTTCATAAGTTCTATGAATATTATATGGTGTGTTTTAATGAACTGTGCATTTTGTTGGCAGATTAGCTTCAGGCTCAGTTCACTTTCATTATCCTTATTTAGAAAATCAGCCCACACAGACTTCACAAGAATCATCAACATCAGACACAAATTCCAGTACAGGTGGCTTATTCCACAACGGTTCCTTTTTTTCCTAGTTGGACGAAAAATGTGCCCTCTGAGCCTTAACAGCTTTCTATGATAGATACTGACATGATCAAATACTGACTTTCCTGTTAACGTACATGAAAGACATCACACCCAGCTAAAAATTCCCTGATGCTTGCCAACTTTCATGGCTTCATGTCTCCACATCTAATCAGATGTCTAGAAATTGTGAGTTCTCAGAATACACATATACGAATCAATTGCATTGAAATACCACTGTCACATATACAATGTCTACGCTATCACCTCTAAAAATGAAAAAGCTAAAATATATTCAGGACAATATGGCAGATGTTGCCACAACAGTTACCATCCTTCACTTTATCTCTGACCCCAAAAACCACAGCCCACACATTATTTGTGAGCTTATCAGGCTTTTGTGTTGACTACTGATGTGATTCATGAATAGATTACTATAAAGATAAAATTTCAACAATGCATGCTCTTGAATGTTCAGAAAATGTGTCACAAGTACTTAGTCTCTACAGCATAAAAGGGAAGATAAACCTACTATGAATGTCCAAATAATAGTATGGTGTGGAATAGATTAGAAAGATAGAGAATTTTAATAATAGTACCAGCCAGAATAAAAGTACAAGGTGGAAGGATAAATAAATTGTAATAAGGATGCATGTGTCCTTGAACTGACATAAGTACAGCAAAAACTGCCCTGATGGTTTATATATAGCGCAATAGTGCTCTGCGAAAATTGATAAAAAGTAGCACGTGTGTCCCCGTCTTTTTTTTCTTCACAGTAAGCAAATTAATTTATTATTTCAAGACTACCTTATGCGTGCAAACCCCATTGGATCTTCTTTGTTAATACTCATTTAAAGAAGTTTATCTCTGATCTGTGCTGAAGATCAATGTCGTCTGTGATTCTTTCGCATTCATTATTTCATTCTTTCTTTCTCTCTCTCTCTCTCTCCCCCTCTGACCTTCTTCTTGAGGCTTTAGCTCGAAGGTGAAAATTAATAATCATACAGGTACAATTAAGCATCATACAGGGTGGAAAATGACTGGCGAAAAAATAATTGTACAAGTACGATTATTCAGACATTTATACTTTATAATTTATAGTATAAGCACTCCTCAGTAATTACTGTTGAAGACAGAATGTGAAAGTAAATGGAAAAACCAGTATTATCCTTATGACGTTCTCCAGTGGACGTCTGCAAGGGGAAATATAAGACAAAGACAAGTACATATTCGTGTTATTTTAATCAGCACAGCTATGGCTATGCAAATAAACACGCCCACCCCTCCACCTATTTGCTCCAGAAAGGTGATGTATAATCAGAGTTCCATCATTGTGGGAAAAATCAGTTCCCAGATGTTTCCTGCCAATCTAGGTCACATTCACATATAGGTCAAATATGTTTTCTGTATTGTATAAAATCACCACAAGAATGCCCTCCTCCCCCACCCCAATCCCAATCCACCACTAATGGCAGCCATAATGTTTCTACCGATTTTATTATCCAGGTTATCATCTACCTAAGGATGAACATGAGACATGAGAACTGAAAGTAGAAATGGGGTATGAGACTGGAATTTGAACTAGAAGTTGTCAGGACTGTCCAGCTGGCAACATTTAGAGGATAGTGATAAACTGATTTTTAAAAATGTTATTTTGAAATTATTTTAAATCCTAAAACCTCCAAAAAGTACACTCCCAATGCAAAAGAAACCTGCCCACAAAATTTCCAGCCAATTGCTGAACAAACTGTCAAATTATGGCAGCCAGCGAGTTAAGCAAGTTTTTGTTTTTTTTCAGCCTCAAGGGCCATAATTACCATCCCTGCAAGATAGGAATTTAGTGATTTTGTGCTCCTATGCCAGTCTCCAACTGCAATTTATTCCATGATCAATAAAGTCAGTTGCATCAACTTCAAGCTTGCATGTCAATTTAACTCTCATAGCGCGAGGCTCCCTGGGTCCAGTTTCTCACTGGCAGCATGGCCATTGTTACAGATAATACTATTGCATGTGTTGTCTGCCAGCCAGTCAGGTGACACTGGGAAGCAAAATTCTACAGCAAGGCTCAGAGGTTGGCGAAGTGATGTGTATATCACGGATGGTAGAATACATTCTATCACAGCCTCACAAGGGTTAAACATCTGGCTGAAACAAATTATTTCCAGTATCACTAACATCTTACTAAGCTGGTCATTAATTTCCTGATAAACATGTTCTTTAATACTATGCAACAACAATGATTAAGCCATTCTGGAACATCTTTTAAACTGGCTGGCTACTAACTTCATGAGAACTTGGAATCTTATGTGCAGTACATGTATCTTATTGTATAATTTCATATGATATACAATGTGATGAGAGTGACCAACTATCAGGCCAATCTAAGTTAATCTACCCATTTAATTTCAGGTCTTCTCACTCATATCCATGCCCAATTCCTTTTCTTACTATTTGCTTCACAGTCTGAATCACATTTTACTTTCAAAAACTTTAAACAGCATAAATTTTCTTTCCACCTGGCCGTCTCTGAGAAAACAACTCTTAAATGTTGGGATTTTCATTGCACACATACCACCATTATTCATGCCGTGTGACATCATAAAGTAAGAAAAGCTAGCAGACAGTTGGTGCAGACGCATGTGCAAACTGTCTGGACCAATCATCTGCCAGTCTATCTCGTTTTTTGCCTTCATGCACCATGAGTAATGGCGGCAGAGGGTGAAAATCCTGACATCCCAGCAGTGTTTTCTTCGGACACTCACTTGAAAGGAAAAATATATGCAGTTTAAATTTCATGCAAAAATAATCTGGACTTATTATGCTGTGATAGTGTGAAGCAAATAACTACTCTTATCCCTTTAAGACAAGTTTGTGATGTAGTAACTCTTTCATATACTTGCATTTCCTTTTTACATTCTCAACAGAGCTTCATTAAATCAGTTACACTGGAGCTCACTTAAAACACAACAGTGCTTTTTATCTGAAATCTTGGTTAATTCCTTATAAAAGAAAATCCCCATACAAAAGCCCTCTTTCTTCATAACAAAACTTTATGATTCCAGTAGCAATAAAAACTATCCTCACAGAGCTGCATATATTAAGGAAACTGGACAGGCTAAGTTGATGTTATAATTTGATAGCTTGATTGTGCATTGTTATCATGATTTCCATGATGATGGACTGAAGTTCTGGCCAAACCACTAGTTTTTGGCAGTCTCCTAATGTTCGTCTATCCAGCTTCTTCTAGATCTAGATTAGCTGCAGCCAGTGTATAAGTGACGTGAAAGTCATTTATTTTGCGGACTAATAATAAAGAGAGATAGATCTATCTAGATAGTCTTCTGTAGACTAGCTATACAGGGACACAGGTAATGTTTTGCTTCACAGCCTAATAAGTCCACATTATTTTTTCATAAAATTTAGACCACATGCATTTTTCCTTTCGCCCCACAGTTTTTGAGAAAACATTGTAGAAATGTTGGGATTTTCACCCTGTGCACGCCACCGTGACTTGTGCTGCATAATGTAAAAAAGTGAGATAGGCTAGCAGACGACTGGATTAGACAGTTTGTTGCTAGCTTTTCTTGCTCTATGACGACATGCAACGCAAGTGCTGGGGGCATACAAAGGGTGAAATCTTGACATTCTAACATTGGTGTTTTCTCACAAATGGTCAGATGGAAAGGAAATGTACATCCATTTTTTTGAGGCTGTGAAGTGAATATCAGACGGATTTCTGAAAACGCCTCAAAGCCTACACAAAAGCAAAATCATTATGGTGACTGAATGGAGATTGAACCCTGGTCCTCTAGCATGGTAAACCCTCACTGAATCTTCTGCGCCAGTGAACACAGCTTTTACTTAGACTGTTTATTCATGTCTTTCATCGTAAGTAAAATGTATTGCTTTGTACTGTAGATGATATTGTCGATAAAAAATTAAGAGCTGGAAATCTAAGACAAAATAAACTTTATTAATACAAGACTTGTGAGGATTTTCATCAGTGGTAACTGGCGATAAGGAACGCTTGCTTCAACTGAATCTCCCGTCTCGATGGGCATTAGTGTTCCTGTTAAGATTAAAGGCTGGGGAGGTAGGATTAGGGTTAGGGTTGTATTAATACGTAATTTGGAATTAAGGTACTGACTGTAGTTGTAGGAGTTACCACTTACGGAAATCCTTTCCACAACTTATCATGAGAGAGTAACTGCACAGGCCTGCTTTAGGCTTGGATCCACGTTCCTGGATGACAGTAAAAAATTACAAAACTAGGGTTAGCCTGGTATAAATGATGGCCTGTTCTAGTTTAACCTCCAGCTCAACATCTTCAAAGCAGTGCTTCAGAATGGATTAACAAGTGTACATTGTTATTTAGTCATCAGAGTTATTAGTAAAAGATGGAAGATTGCTACAATAAGCAGAAACAATGATTAGTGTTGTTTAATGCTTTTAAGGGGTGAGGCGCATTTGGAAATTGAGAAATCCTCCCCAAATTCATATATATCTACCTCTGCCCCTTTAACTCTTAACCCTCATGATGTGGTGATCGAATTAATTCTGTTGTCTGCTCGCTACACACTACTACACTTGAATGCAGTAATATAGTGTACATACTTATGCATGTCCTTGGCAAGCGCTAAGTGTAACATTCGAATGTTGCAACCCAGTGTTAGCTGACCAACCGGCAGACAAGTGCAGTTGCTTCGGTGACGACACTTTGGGGCCGCTAGTCTGAATCTCCCAAAAGAGCAGTATCTGCGGGATGAGGAAGACTACGACCAGTGTCCGAACCGGGGGGCTTGGCTGATGGCAAGGCCTAGCTCAAGATCTCCACACATACCTCCACGAGGTGGCAACTGGAAACGATCAGCGCCCCTGGTAATGTTACCAGACATGATCAGCAAAATGTGTTGGGGCTCTATGCCACAGACACAGGCCAACCGGCCCTCGGGGCAACGTGTCTAGGTCCTCGCAGATGGCCGAAGGGTCTTGCTTGACCGATCTGCGGTCGGAATCGAGTCTACCGTCTCGCCATCATGGGCGAGGGGGACATAGGGACAACGACACAGTTGAGGCATGAGTTTCGAGCGCTTAGGGCCATACATGCCCGAAGGCGTAGCGACCGTGCCAGTCACTGATGGGCTCGTGCAGGGGAGCCACGAACCATCGCACTCTTTCCTATCTGGTGGGCGAGCTCTACCCCAGGTGGTCCGGCTGCCTTAGACAGGAGGACCACTGTCTCTCAAAGGGTATCTCGCAACAGTCCAAAGTAAGCTGAGTGCCCAACGGTAGAGTGGCCGGGCCCCGGAGGCAGGGGTGAGCTGAAGGGACACCAGTCTGGGCTGCCCTGGGGATACGGAATAGGAAGGATGCTCATCCAGAGAGCATTCGCCATCCTGCTCTCTTGCAATAGAAAACCGGTCCGGGATCTTTATCTTTTTTCTTTACCCAATGGACGATCGAGTCATAACTATCGCACGCAGGCCCCATACCACTGATAACGGATACTTCTGGTGACAGCGTGGCACTAGTAGTATGTCACGGATTCCTTTGTAATTTCAGCTTTGAGATTGTGCTCGCTCGTAGCCTCGGACCCTCTGGAAGAACGAGGGCGGCCCGCAGAGCCACCGATTCGAGGATGGGAGACCCTCCACCCCCACTCCCCCCAAAACTTTGAACGCAGACTACCCCCGTGGAGTAGCAAGTCTAGCCAGCTAGGACCTCATTGCACTCAGAGGCCCGAAAGTAGGCCCAGTCATTGGCCTGCCAGTACAGGTGATCCCAAATTGGGGATAAGCTAAGACTCCACACCCCCATCTCATGGTCCGGAGGATACCTCCCGTCCGGCCCCGAAGGAGTTCATTTTACGCCTCTTTGCAACTCACGTTCCTGAAAGTCATTTATTTTGCGGACTAATAATAAAGAGAGATAGATCTATCTGGGCTGCCCTGGGCAGCGTGCCCCTTTGAAGCCATCAAGTCCTTTGAAGGGGTGACTTGGCAAACTCGGTGGGCTGTGGAATTTTTCCCTCGTATTGTCTTAGACCTGGCAGACAAGTGCAATGGTCCAAAACAATGGTCACTCAGCCAGCGGCAGGCTGGACTAAGGCAGGTGTCCACCTATTTCTGGTGTTGTTCAGTTATAGGCCTAATAACCGGCAATTTCTGCTAACTTTTAAGCGGCTAGAGAAAGATTTGAACCAGGTTCAGCCTGCTGTTACTGTCCGATGTTAAACATAAGCTAAATTGTGATTACTCACTCGATGAGGACAACTGCTTTTCTACAAGTCTAGCTGTACATTTTTGTGTTTGTACTTCCTCACTTACCAATAATATGCCAGATATTTCTGAACTGATGTAGCCAAACCTCTGAAAAAATGTTTTTTTTTTAGGGGGGGGGGACATTAGATCTTAAAAAGAAATAAGCTGACAAATGCAATGAATGTTGAGGAAAATCGGATGTGAAAGCTTTTGTCCAAAAAGTGATAACAACAAACGCAGTGCTGCTCCTTTTCTGTTTTCTCTTATGTTATGTATCAGTAACTTACTAGTCTAAGTTACGAAAATTTCTAAATCTGAAACTTCATTAACGTGAGTGTGAAGTTGAGAGAGAGAGAGAGGGAGAGAGAGAGAGAGAGAGAGAGAGAGAGAGAGAGGGGGGAGGGTAGAATGTGAATTGCTTGTTAAGAATAGGCCTATTGTTTGCTCGTTAGCTCATTTACAACAGATTGTTGTCTGAGCTCAATAAACTTATTGTTATTGTTGACCCGACACAGTCTTATGCATCGAGGACTGGCCTACGAGTAGGCCAACGAATACCATCAAGTTAATACAACTGAGATAGTTGTATTAACTTGATGGTATTCGTTGTCCTCCATACTCCAGCTCCATACTCTGAATTTTGTTTAGAACTTCATTGGCCTCGGTGGCCTGTTGTAATCCCCGTCATACCCCGTACCCCTGTCCGGAAATAACCGACGTCAAACAGTAAATATATTTGATAAGATAATATCTATTTACCAGCTCAGATCCATTAAAACTATTTTTAAAATTGATAAATTACTTTAAGAGTAAATAATAATCAAATTCGAATGGCAATGTTTGTATTTACAATAGATCCGGAAATAACCGATTTTCGCGTTGTTCGGACAAAATGGCGTCCGAAGAGGACTCCTATAGTACCATTACACTGAAAGGGACGCCAGTCACCGAACTTCGTGTAACGGATATAAAGAGAGAACTTGAAAAAAGAGGTCTTTCCAAAAGTGGAAGTAAAACACAGCTTACGGACCGCCTGAAAGCAGTACGTCATTTGTTATAAAATTCCAATTAGCTTGTAAACTTGCACTGCCATCTGCATCTGTGCTTGCCAACAAAAAGAGTTCTCTGTGAATTGGTCATCACTGTGCTTGCCCCCACTTGCAGACTCAGTATTTGTTGTGATGTTCTGGAACATCATAACAACATAAAGTATTGGAATGGTTGCCTTGATATACGTATGTGCATAGAACCTAGACTGTAGATACATTCTGCATTGATGAATCCAGTCCAGTTTCCTCTCTACTCTGAGTCTGAGTGAATGAGTCCAGTCCCCAAATTCAGTCACTAGTCTAGTCTCAACCTGCGACATGTTCAGTAACACTTGCACGCTAGAGTAAATGCCATTCCAGCACCTTCAGTTTTAGGCAGTTTCATCTGGAACGTACTGCCTTGTCTGTAACTGTTTTTTCCGGGCATGCACAGTGTTAAACCCACAAAGGGGCACACAACTGTGTCAGTGAGGAGAGGTATGAAATTCCTCCCCAAGGGAAGGGGGATAACTGCATACATTAGTAATTTCAAAGGAATTAACCACTGTAGGTCACATATGATTTGGTGTGAAATAGCATGTTTTCGGTGAACTGGGAAAAGGGCAGAGCTGCCACTGAATTCGCATCTATGCTAAAGCTTCAACTTATTGGTGTGAAGCTGTAGACATGACTCTTAGTTGTCAGAAGGAAGAGTTGCAGATTCTAATTTATCATTGCAAACTATGTATGGAGAAGCAAAATAAAAGCAAGATATGCAAAGGAGAAATGTGGGCAAAACTATCTGAACTTGCGAATGGGGATGTTAACAAATCTGCCAAATTTATTCTCTGTATCAATCATTGTATAAAATACTACAGTCGAGTCCGCTTAACTCCAATTCGCTGGGACCACCCCAATGAGTTGGAGAAATCAGGATTCGACTAACGATTTCCAAGGCGGGTCAACCGTATGCGAGCGAGCCAGCACCCTGGGGAGGTCACGAGGGTAATTCAACAGGGGATGTAACTAAAGATGGCATATTGGGGAAGTATTTTAAATGGGATTATTTCTTTTTCTAAGAAATCGCTCTGAGTAGTAGCTTAATAGATGAAGAGGCCGCCGCTTTATCCACTTGTTCCCGGTTTGTCAAGATCGTAGAAAGCTTGTTAACGGGAACGCCATATTTCTCAGCTATGACATTCTTCGACATTGCACCTCTGTCGATTTCCTGGAGCATGTTAATATTCGACTCAATGGAAAGAGTCTTGAGGTTTCTCTTTACAGGATTAGAGGAAGCCATTATTTAGAGGACAAATTCAATTTAATTCAAGTTGAAAATGATAAAGATGAGTCAACCGTACGCGAGCGAGCGAGCACACTGGGGAGGTCACGAGGGCAGCCTCTTGTTTATTTACCGTCACAGTGCAATGGGCCAGTGTATGTATACACTGCTGCCGAGATGTTTAATTATCGATCGATTTTTCAGCCGAGCCCTCCCGCATTCTCTTCCCCCTACTGTCTTATCAGCGGTGGTGTAATACACACGCCCTACTTATAGTGCTACTTATTGGCACTTGCAGTGTCCAGTTTTATTGCCTCTCTCTATCCGCAGTACCGTCTTGTTTGTTTTTCAAGCCGTCGGCGTTGTTTAGTACCACGCGGGGAAGACCCCAGAGGTGATTTTGCCTCTGTGGCAGCGCTGAGCAGTTGGACTAATCAGAAATGGGCATTAATTACTTCGTCTTATGCAAGGATAATTAATAGACGCAAAGAAGGAAAAAAAAATATTATTTCTTTTTATTTCGACTAATAAATAATTGGAGGTATCCGGTTTCGACATACATGGACTCGACTGTATATAGTGTGCATGCACATTGGCAACAAAAAGGCACACAGGACTTAGATCTACTCTAGATCTAAACATCAAATGCACAAAAACAGTTTGCAATCTTGCCACCCGCACAACATAGACAATAACAACTCAGTCAACACATAGGATCTGCCCTTTCATTCCCTCTTTCTCATGTTTGACCTTTTATGCAATGACAAACATACGTACCAGTGGGTAATAACAAAATACACTTACAACTGCGTTCAAGTTCATTTTCCGATTTGAAAATCACAGTATTGGAACAAACTCCCTGCTGGGTTTGAGATCAGTAAGGGGGAGCACCATTTTAATGCCTGCCTGAAGAAGGCATCTTGGAAGGTTGACTTGCTTCACCTTGTGGCACTGCGCTAGGCGCCTGGACTTCACCCCAGAAACTGAACTCATCGCCATCAGGTGCCATAAGGCGCCACCGTCACTGAACTTATCTGAAAAGGTGAGGATATGGTGGTGAGAAGAGAGTAACAATGTAACAGTGTAACCCTTGTCTTGGGATGAGCCTTGTGGCTGCACGATGATCATAGATTTGATAGATTCCATTTTACATACATACGTAGAATGTATGCTTCACATGAATCTATGTAAATTTCTTTTTCTGCAAAATTTTGAATGGAGAGTAGTTAGAGAGTTTCATTGAGTAGTAGGAAAATGGTTTTTATTTGCACATCGAGTGATTCAGGAGAGGTCGTTTTGCCACTGATGGTTACTGCTGTCTTTACAGTCTTACATTCTTTTAACTCTCCCTAACAGCACCGATTTATTTCTATATTATTTTTGAAAGTAGGACACGCACAACAAAAATAATTTTCCGTTTTCAATACTTTTTCTCTCTAAAAATTATCTATGGTGCCCACCGAGTCAATTTTGCGAAGAGAGAGCATTGTTCTGTAACCGTGCACGTATGTAATATGACGCAGAACGCAGAGCTAGAGTTACTGGGTTTTGCCCTTGTGTCCAAAATTATTCCCCTTCCCTGATCAGCAGAAGCCTGTGGGAAAAAATGCTGACGTCATTTACGTTCCAGCAGCTACAGACACTTGTACCAGACAATGGAACATACTGCCTTGTCTGTAACTCTTTTTCTGTGCATGGACAGTGTTAAACCCACAAAGCTTTTAATTTTAAGGTTGTGGTATTCCAAATTCAAACATAAAGTTTGATAATGTAAGCCAGGAGAAGTATTCTGCATTTTTATTGCCTCAGTATGATTTTGTTTGGCATCTACTGTTCACAGAGGAATTAAAACAATCATACCAACATGCTAGACTATCACCCGTCCGCAGAGCACTGGCTAGACTGCTTGGTCATGTGGCAAGAATGTATTTGACGTAATTAAGCTTATGGCTGCCAGGCGCACAGTGGTTGTAACAGATCAGATTTGGATAATGTAACCCTGTGGGTTGTCTGGGGCCAGCAGAGGTATGATGTCATTATCCAAATCATTATGACAGACACTTGAAAGACTGTTTTATTGGAATAATAGGGTATCATATGATTTAATATGGTATGTAGGATGGTGCAGTCTTCCTTTAAGAATTTCATTGATACTGAGTATTTTCAGTTACCAAAACGTTGTGGCAGATTCACAACATCCCGGTTCTAGAGTGATTCTGTTACTCATCCATTGGTGCAGCATGACCTAGTGTTGAATGAAGAGTTACAAATATTAGTACTGTGAACCAAGCCACGGCAATTAGTCTGGTGGTGTGTGTTGCTTACTCAGTCGAGATAGGCCATTTATTGAACAGAACCACATATTCCCATGGTTAGTCCCATCTTCACTGCTTGCGGGCCAGCTCAAGGCACTACTCTAGTGTTTTCATTTTGCCTCCTGTTTCCTGCTGACTCAGCTCCCAGTCTCAGCAACCCTTTTCCCGGTGCTTTGTGGGGAATAGGGCAGAACATCACTTAAAGCTGACCATTGTTTCTCTGATGATAAGACAAACTACAATATCTGTGCAACCAGGTCTCTTCTATACCTATTCAGTTACTTATTGCAATCCCCACAGGCCACCCTAATAAGACTACACGCGTGCTAATCGCTTTTATGCAAGTCAAATCTTGTGCCCATTCCTTGACCTGCTGTGACTGCATCCCCCGTTTTCCTCGCTCGCTCTCTCTCGGTGACATCATAAGGCCACAGCTACGCCTGGCTTGCTTTGTTTACCTTTGGTTCGGAGTGGAAAACACTAAGATTTGTGTATCATTCGTTGTGTGCGTGTTGTTTTGATCTGTATATTTTCTTGAGATAAGTCTAGTCTACTCCGTTATGTATAGACTTATATGATTACATGATTACTTTGTTGAATCCATGCCCCTCTCCTCCCGCCCACCCCTCTTTTTCCCCTCATGATCCCAATTTCTGTTTCAAGCATGAAAATGAATGGTGCTATTTTCACATACCATGTCAACACCTACGTGCAATTTCAGTCAGCTGCTACAAACAGTGATGGGTCCCGCTGGTGGCGCGGAGGGGGGAGTGGGGGGAAGATGGGTCAGCCTAGCTATTCCCATTCTTTGATTTTTTGTCATAGAGAGAGAGAGAAAGAGAGAGAAAAAGAGAGAGAGAGAGAAAGAGAGAAGCACAGATAGAAAGAGATGGATGGGAATCGAGTGAGAGAAAGCATGCATCCATAAGAGTGCTTTACTGCAGCAATATTTTATCCCAAAACTTCACACATTAATCAGCTGTGATTTATGGAAAATACTTTCAGTCATTACGTGTATGGATGGGAACCAGGGAATAAATTTGCATTCCAGAACTCTCCGAGTGCTAGAAGTGCCTAGATCTTAAGATGAATTTGAAATCATTTATGAGGGAGGAGGGGGTAGATTAGGCTTCCAAAACCTTAAATCTATATTATATAATACAGTCAAACACGAAGTCGTCGAATACAAGTAAGTCGAAATCACAGTCCCCCATGCCCTCCCCTTTCCAAACAAATCTTTCAGACCTGGATTTTAGCTCAATACTGGTCTTTCAAAATTCAGCAAACTCGAATGAGTCGTGTCCAAACGTTCCCTAAAGATATACAGCAACAGACAAACTTACGCAATTATTACAATGTTTTCCGTATAATCTGTCTTACTATCAAAGGCTTTACTATGCCTCCAATTTATAATCTGAAATCCATATCATCACACTGACGAAGTGAAGCTACCATAATTACATTTTATCCTATAAGATAAAGAGATCTGGATCTGTGCCTGGCTGGCAAGTGACAGTTCAATAATGCCACTCCGTAGGCAAAACTTCTCCCCTTTCTCCACCCCCACCGCCTCAAAACTCTCTCCCCAAACATCTCGTCTGGAAGTAGACTAGATGTTTTGTAGAAGATCAGCTTTATTGGTACTTTGAAAAGTATAGTATCTGTCTTTTCTTTTGATCAGCACTGAACTTGAGAAATTTTAATGCTAGACGTTAACAATGGGATTTTATGGCACGTCTACTACTCCGAGACATGTCTAGTCACTTTCCATTAGACAGATTGAATGTTAGTCTCATTTTGTAAACATTCATCATCGCTCATTAAGATACGCTGTATTTTTCTCAGAGACAGCGTTGATCTCTCTCCACTCATCTCTCTCAATCACATGATTCTTAGAACCAATAAGAAGTTTTGATCACTGAAAAATGCCATTCAGACAACACCACCATTTGTAAACACAGTACGGGTGCGAAAGGAAAGCCAGGCGAGGCAGGCAATGCGATGCCTACCCCTTCGTCTTTAACAGGGGCTATTACGCAATGAGATGTAATGTTACTGTTGTTACTGATATGAAATTGAGGGAGATAGATTGAGCTTTTCAGTAATGCTAAATTTATGCAGATAGGCTGAGCTGTCATTGAGTAATTGGTGTGTAAAGTTGGGTAAATTGGTCCGCGTGTCAAGTTCGCCGGTCTAGCGTATGCGCTAGGTACTCCCTCTATACATATACTAATCATATCAACAGGGATTCCACTGATATGTTTTTGTTTTGTTTGTAGTTCGAACAAATAAACACCAGTTCTGGGTCGAAATCGTCATCTTCTTCGGACAAAAACTGTATCACCGCCACCTTGCGCCTGCAAGGCTGTGACTACTGGGACTAGCCTGTGACCCCCTGACGTCACACCTAAGGGCAGGCACTGTCATACCTCAGAGGCTGAGCTCGATGACGCTCCTATCCAGGTCATTTAAGCGGAGTTGACTTTTAAAGTTTGCAAGTCATCAGTTAGACCTGGGGCATCTTGACTTTCAATAGTGGCAATGTGATTCATGTAGTCTATGGTCTATGATATACTTACGGGAGGACACTTAACACTGCTTACGGTCTCAGCGCATCTTTTGCATCATCAAGAACAACACTTCCTTCAACACTTGTGTCATCCTCGGAATCGAGTCTCGCCACTTTTTTTTCTCTTTTTTTCCATCTTTCAGTCTCTTCTTTTCAATCTTTTTGCACTTCTGTTCAATGTTTGCATCGCATTGCAACTTCTTCTTGGCTTCCTTATCCCTTTTTCTGGCTTCTGCTTGTAATCTCTTTTGCTCTCTTTTCTTCTTTCTTTCTTCTTCCAGTCTAGCTTTCCTTTCCCTTCTTTCCTGCAATTGCTTTTGCCTTTCTTCTTCCATCTTTGCTTTCCTCTCTTTTCTTTCCTGCATCAGTTTCTTTCTTTCTTCTTTCTGCTTTTCCTCTTGTACCTTCGCTGCTGCTTTGGACTCCAGCTGATCAATGAAGTTTTGTCCACTGATTAGATGATCTGTTATGCTTGGTTTCTTCTGTATCCTTCTCTTACCTCGTGGACTCCTCAAACTGGGCACTCTTAAGGGATCTCTCTGTGGCACACGTTGTGGACATTGCTTTATCCTGTTTATGCCTGATTCAGTTCTCTCTGGACTTTGGTGTAATACTCCTTTCAGAGATTGAAGAGTGGGTCAGTTTTCAAATCATAACCTTCATCAAAACGTTTGAAATAGAGGCCAGCAGTTTCTTCTCCTATCAGTGAGGTAATCATGAGCAGTTTCCTCAGCACATCACTGTGGCTTGCACTTGGTGTTGCAGTCGACAGGTCTTCATGGGAAGAGGTCTGCTAAATGGCTTGAGCATTTCTTGCTTCAGTTTTGTCACTTGAAGACAGTCCAGATTCACTAGATCCAAGCATCTCTGGCAGGCTTTGGGAGAGAGACAGAATGTTCTTGTCTATTTTTGTTTTGTTGACTGCTGAACTTCTAGGGTGTTTGGTTGCAGGTTTTGATGTGAGTCCTTTATGGACTGTTGACTACAACTTTCAGATGCAGGCGCTGATAACTGGGTGGTGGGATCTTTCCCACAAGGCAGAGACTCAGATGGCACAAGCCGTGATTTGTCAGTGGCAGTGAAATCAAGAGGAAACAGTCCTGCTTTTTTGAAGGCATTTTGAACTGTTTTGACATTTCCTTTACTGTCTTCATACACTTGTTTGAAGATTGGCGCAAATGTTCTTTTTGTAATGACGTCATTCATGCTTTGTTGTCTAACAGCCTCCTTCCATCTGAACTTGATGGCTGAGAAAAAACTCACATCTAAGGGTTGGACCAGTTGAGACGCATGCACTGGCAGGCAGTAAAGAATAATGTCATGCTGTTGACACACTCTCGATGCCCGCAATGACTGGTGAGATGTGTGGTCATCAATGAACAGAACAATGGGCTTTTTCAGATGTTCAGTTCGAGGGACAAATGTCCGCAAAAAGTTCTTTGTTAATCTATCCATTTGGAGACTTGGGGATGACAGACTCTCTGAAAATATCAGTAGGTTGGAAGCCTCCCTCCATTCTCATCGGCATAAATATGCGCTCAGGTTCGAGAAAAAATGTGTGCGTTGGATCAAGTTCCAGGATGCGCTGTTTCATTCTGTCAGACCAGTTTTTCAAGCTGTTTTCTGTTACAAATGCCTGGGGCTTTCCAGGTTTTTGCGGTTTTCTAAACACAATTTGGGGAAGCCTTGCCCTGAACATCTTGGACCACTTCTTTGACGGTTTATTGTTGTTGAATCCAGTTTTTCAGCCTTTATTGTTTAAAGTAGCACGCGCATATCAAAAATAATTTTCCGTTTTCCATACTTTTTCTCTCTAAAAATTATCTATGGTGCCCACTGAGTCAATTTTGTGAAGAAAGAGTATCGTTCTGTTACCGTGCACGTATGTAATATGACGCAATTAGGAGAGCTAGAGTTACTGGGTTTGGCCCTTGCGTTCAGAATTATTCCCCTTCCCTGATCAGTAGAAGCCTGTGGCAAAAACGTCGACGTCACTTACGTTCCAGCGGTTACATACACCTCTATCTGACAATGCATTATTCAGCTTTTAATTAAGGTTCTGGTATAACAAATCTAAACGTAAAGTTTGATAGTGTAAGCTAGAAAAAGTATTCTGCATTTTTATTGCCTCAGCATGATTTTGTTTGGCATATCTACTGTTCACAGAGGAATTAAAACATTCATACAGCAACATGCTATAACCTCTCTGCAGAGCATGGCTAGACAGCTTGGCCATGTTGCCAGAACGTATTTGACGTAAGCTTATGGCCGCCACGTGAGGTGGTTGTAACAATTCGGACTTTGGATAATGTAACCCTGTGGGTTGTCTGGGGCCAGCAGAGGCGTTATATCATTATGACAGACACTTGAAAGACTGTTTTATTGGAATAATATGGTATCGTATGATTTAATATGGTCTGTAAGACGGTGCAGTCTTCCTTTAAGTAGTCTGATTGTTTTTAAGAGGTCCTTCCAAACACACTCTTTGACATGTCAACGAGCCAATTTCCTCAGTGTGTGACAAAACTATGTACGACTCCACCTGCACTGGTCTCTATGGGTTAATTTGTCCGTCAATGTCCCATATGGGATGGCAAATTGTCTTGCAGCTTGGCGTTTAGGCATCCCACTTTTACAAGCATCAGTTGCTCTGAGCAGCTGCTCATCTGACCACTGGGGTTTTTGTGGCATCTGAGAATACAGTGAAAGATAAATGCCCACCATATCATTATCAAGGATTTATTCAGCAACAGCTGAAGCTAAATCCATGTAACTGTAATACTATTGCTATTGTAACTGCTGCTTTTGTCAACAATCCAAAGAAGACCAGGCTGAAACGAAGCACCATTCCATGTAATCAGATTGAATTCATAGCTTGACTAAAAGTTCACTCAGGGAGTTGTGATGGCTCTCTAATCCTGGCTCAAGCAGAGATAGAATGTGATAAATTTGCATATGCTCGTTTGACACCAAAGTGACTATAATTTGGAGTCATTAATGAATACTGAGTACATGGTCGCAACCATGTCCCATCCGTGCTACAAGGGATCTGTTGCTATAGAAACACTGGGTCTGTCGATGCGACCACCCCCATACACACGTGCCAGATATCCTAAGCCTCTAAACACGGTTGCCAGGGCTCTATTTAAGGAATTAAGCTATGAATGGCATAAAATTTGAGGTAAAATACACAACAACATGAAGATATGGGCATGAACAAACTCGGCCCCAAATTCTCAAATTTGGATCCTTACCTGATCAAAATTGTACTGGGAGGCGCCAAGTTAGTAAGTTACTTGCAGCCACGTGTTCAGGGATTTGGTACCATGTGAGCTTAGTTTCGTTTCAAAAAATGAAACCGGAGACGACATTTACGAGATATACGGAAAGTGGCCGCATAATGTGACCGGCCGCATGTAGTTCCTTTACTCTAATAAATATTTTAACTAAACAAACCCCAAGCACTGAATATTCTGCTTGAGAGCATATCGTGGAATCAAAGAAAAGACCTATTCGGTCAAAACTATCTGACACTGCAGACAATGATCTAGAAAATCAGCAAATAATAACACCAACAACAGCAATTTTTTTATCAAAATTTCATCATTATTTGCATATAATCTCTGTTTCAGGAACTTTCGGAAAATCAAAACATGTCATTTTCAAAAACTCATTACAAGAAAATTATTGCAGATAGAGCAGTTCTGTTTGTTGTGACATATTTTGCATTCTCTGTTATTATTTATGTCAGAATTTGAATGAGATTGGATGAATGGAACATATTTTATGAATTTCTAAAAACACCTTAAAATCCCCAGTATTTGACTCTTTTAAGCTGAAAAAAGTCCAGGAGCAAGTGAGTTATTATTCTTTCCAAAAGAATACCCTTTTTTTCTCTTTCAGACTGTTGGTTCAGGGAGTGCAATTCATTTGTCTCTCTCTCTCTCTATATATATACTCAATATACACTACAGCACTGGTCTTCTGAAAAACCTTCTGTTTTGACTAGAAGTAAAGTGAAGAAGGCAAATCTTGGTCAGTGGCGCCTTCTAACTACATGTATATGAGACAGTACAAAATTTGGGAGCCCTCTTTTATCCTTCACCACTGCCATCCATTGCATACTGCTCATGCCAATTTAGTCTTTAATATATACTTCATTAATAGCACTGGCATATTAAAAAACCCTGTTTTGACTGAAGCGATCCTTGGGATCGTTCTGCTTCTGTTGTCAGAAAGCTGTTGATGTCAAAAAGATTTGTATATTTTCACTTGGTATTTAATAAGCAACAAGTGTGAATTCCTACGCTGCAATATTCACACTCGTCTGCTGGATATTTGCAGTTTGTGTTCACATGAAAATTAATAAAATGAGGGGAAAAAGTACAAATCCAGTAGTTTCTTTAAATGTTTAATTTTGAGCCCAATATGAAATTTAAAGGGTGAGGTTTTCAACAAATACTGGCAGACATTGTAACAGAAAGAGTTTAATTACTTCTTTAATTACAAATCCACCCAAATTATGAAATTAAATATAGTAAGTAATGAGCCGCAACATTCCAAAGTTCTTAATATCTTTGCAGTCACAAAGCCCACAATTTGATAAAAAAGAATAAGGAAAATGCTCACCATTTACCAGTTTTGCCAGAACTTAAAAATAGATGCAACTGGGGTTGTCATGGCAAGAAAATAAAATACTGTTCAAATCTCATTGCTTGGATTTGCATGGGGATGTAATCCATGAAATTACAAAATTGAAAAATACATCAGATGTTATCTCCCTTGAATGATTCAGGTCTTTCACACCTATTGTTTTGTCTTCTTTTGGCCTTATCAGCATTTAGTGTTATTCTACATATACAGTCGAGTCCATGTATGTCGAAACCGGATACGTCCAATTATTTATTAGTCGAAATATAAACAGAAATAATAGTTTTTTTTCCTTCTTTGTGTCTATTAATTATCCTTGCATAAGACGAAGTAATTAATGCCCATTTCTGATTAGTCCAACTGCTCAGCGCTGCCACAGAGGCAAAATCACCTCCTGGCGTCTTCCCCACGTGGTGCTAAACAACGCCGACGACTTGAAAAACAAACAAGACGGTGCCGCGGATAGAGAGAGGCAATAAAACTGGACACTGCGAGTGCCAATAAGTAGCACAATAAGTAGGGCGTGTGTATTACACCACCGCTGATAAGACAGTAGGGGGAAGAGAATGCGGGAGGGCTCGGCTGAAAAATCGATCGATAATTAAACATCTCGGCAGCAGTGTATACATACACTGGCCCATTGCACTGTGACGGTAAATAAACAAGAGGCTGCCCTCGTGACCTCCCCAGTGTGCTCGCTCGCTCGCGTACGGTTGACTCATCTTTATCATTTTCAACTTGAATTAAATTGAATTTGTCCTCTAAATAATGGCTTCCTCTAATCCTGTAAAGAGAAACCTCAAGACTCTTTCCATTGAGTCGAATATTAACATGCTCCAGGAAATCGACAGAGGTGCGATGTCGAAGAATGTCATAGCTGAGAAATATGGCGTTCCCGTTAGCACGCTTTCTACGATCTTGACAAACCAGGAACAAGTTGAAAACGCGGCGGCCTCTTCATCTATTAAGCTACTACTCAGAGCGATTTCTTAGAAAAAGAAATAATCCCATTTAAAATACTTCCTCAATATGCCATCTTTAGTTACATCTCCTGTTGAATTACCCTCGTGAGCTCCCCAGGGTGCTGGCTCGCTCGCATACGGTTGACCCGCCTTGGAAATCGTTAGTCGAATCCTGATTTCTCCAACTCATTGGGGTGGTCCCAGCGAATTGGAGCTAAGCGGACTCGACTGTACCCCCGTGATTTGGGGAAATTTCTTCCATGGAGGTTAAAGTACTTCTTTTGCCCGATCTTTTAACAGGAAGAAAAAGGGAGGGTCAACACCCAAAATTTTTCACAAATGTCTTTCGAAAAAGGTCACCTGAAATTCTGATTTGGCCCCAATTTTTCATTTGGCTGGTTTTGACCGCGTGCAAATACATAGGCCTACACATTTAATTTTTTTATCTAGAACGCTCAAATTGTACCCGAAACTTTAAAATTGGATGCTTTATTTAGATCACAGGTCATTTTCAATATTTCTACACCCTAACACTGGCTGGCATGGCCCCAAATAAGGGGGATTAATTGGGTTGTACACAATGAACGATTTCCCCCTCTAATAGGTGTCACAAACCTTCAGCTGCCGCCATCACCCTGTATAGCATCAGGGAAATCCAACTTCTTTCAGCTCTTATAATGCTACGCCTCCAGCATTTCCTTGTCAGAGTTACTTTTCTGCTTCTACTTCTCCATATTTCTTCTTCTTCTTTTTTCCCAGAGATATCCTCTTTTTCATTCTATAATAAATTACCAAATCACATGTTTACAAACATAATCACCTTACTATCTTAGAAAATAATGATATATGTGAGCACTTAAAATCAGAATTATTATATTATGGAGGCAAACAGAGACATACCAAAAAATGAGCTGTTACTGTCATACAAAGTAAACTGGGTCATTTGGGACTAATGATATACTCTATGTCACAGCTGATGCTCAAACATAAAGAAATCGTTTAGCTTAATACAAAAAAGTTTCCTGCTTCATGTGAAGATCTACATGGAATAAATTTTGTATTTTTGTCATTCAATTTTTGCCCAGAGCCCAGGACAGTATGTCCCGTTTTACACTGACGTTATAAAGCATACTTTTTCACTCTTCATCACAGTTACCTTGCAAAATGGGAACCGCACTTCAAGCATTGAACTTGAACAGTAGAGCGAGAATGCCAGTGATCTGGAGTGCTCGTAAATGTGAGAGTGTATGCTTCCAGGGAGTTGAGACAATCCTAAAGTTATGTGGTGTGCTTGGGTAGTAATAGCGTATCACTGAGTGGGATTAGCCTGGTTCTGATACTTACAATCTGCAATATATATTAATATCAATTTTTCGTTCACAGCAACTTTTATTAGAGAAACTTCAGCAGGATGCAGCACAGTCCTCAGGGGATGAACTCAGTGAAGGTAAGTTTTGTGTCTCTAAGTAGTCTCAGATTTTTCATTTTTCCCTTGTCAGATGGAAATTTGTGAAATACTTCTTCATCTCCTTACATTTTATCACCCTTGAACTTGGCAGCCTACTTGAAAGATAAAAGGAATTTTTATTTTGGATGTGTTCCAACCATTTAGATGCCTAAAGAGCAGTCGAACCTGACCTTGCAACCACCTGTCTATAGCGCCCACCTGGCCATAACGGACAATCTGTGAGATCCCCTGAGTAGTGGGGGGGGATGTTACATCGATCGTGCACTTTTTGATACCAACATACCGCTTTTACAACACGTTCGTTATGCCAAGTGATAACGAAAATGAGGTGGGCCCACCTTGGCAGAACCCTCCTGTGGCTGGTAGGGGGCCGTAATGATCCTTCTTTGTTTAAGTAAAATACGAGTTTTCAACCCCTTGGCATTCTGCAAAATCAATACCGCTTAATGTAACGATACATAATTTTCAACAGAGCCCAACAAGACCTTCCCATTAACATGCAACACTTGATATCTCTGATGGCTAGACGAGGCACACTCACGGACTGAAATTTTCAGTTACTCCACATTGCAACCGCCTCTCTAACTCAGCAAAATGAATACCGCTTAACATAATGGTACTGTTTTTCAAACAAGGTAAAACAAGCCCTTTCCATTGACATGCAACACTTTATGATCTACGTCGACCAGGTGCGTCACAAAGGCGTTTATTGAGATATTCAACTCACGCATTTTCTACTGACTCATCAGTTCAGCAAAATTAAAACCGCTCAGTTCAAAAACGGGCTAAACCAGACGTCAATCATTCTGCCATCTTTATAAGCATATATCTGTTATTGCGTAAATAGGCTGGTCAGTGTTATGACAGGATTCTACCCCAGTGGCACTTAGTTTCCATTGCGTACAACACTGCAGCAGAATGCTTGCACTTACAAGATTCTAAATGTTTGAGCAAACTCATGAGGCAGACCGATATGAAACTAGCCATAGTGATAAGATCTAGTCTAGTTGTGAGCAGTGATCACCCATGGCCTAACGCCCTATTGGTTTTTCGAGACAGGTTTACTTCCATTTCTTCTGTTATTATTCACTGAATGTAATGACAGAAAAAAGCAAACTTGTAAGAATCAGAAGTCGTGTCTGAGTTTTGAATGTCGGTCTGCTTCTCCAAAGTTGCACAGTCGTCCGAAATTCCATCTGCTGAATGAGAAAAATCTTTTCGGCGACTCAGGATTATGGTCTTTATTATCAACGACACCATTGGTAAAGATACATAATATTATGTGCACTTCAGGAGGGCACACCATATTCATCTCTTGAAAGAAGTTAGAACAGATTTTGTAAATGTCATTTGATATCCCAAATCTGTTCATGGAGAAGGCCCAAATGACATTCTCTTCTTTAAGTGAGGTCTCTAAAAATACCATTAATCCGAAGTACACAGGGGTAGGCAGTTTTTTCCCCTCCAAGGTCGCTTCGTAGGTACACGCTGGCACCCGCATCTAATGTTTAGTTGTCTCTACAGAGTACAAGCAGATCTGTGAAAGTTGGAGGAGGACAAACTTGTCCATAACCTGAGACTGGTGCAGACACTGGTCTGTGAAAGCGATCATGAACAAAATAAAGTTTATGGGTATGGACAGAAGAGAGGGAATGATTAGCTGACTATAGACTATGTGCATAAATCCATTTTTTTCCCCAAACTGGTTACGGCTAAGCGGCATTTAGTTTACCTCTTGTCACAAGAGCTGTGCAGTTTTGAGAACGATTTTCTCAGGGTTTGCACCCTTTACCCTCTTTCGTGGATAATTTCCATATATTTTTGACATGTAACAACGATAGTTTTGACTTCTGTGTGCCGACAGACCTGAAATAAGTGTATACTCAGTATGTCTCACAGCAGTGTCAAAAGTCTTCTCATATTATCTTCTGCAGCTTTACAAGTGTAAGAAGTCTTGTGGTACCTGGCAGCGGTAGCAATCACATCATCTGCTGTAAACATTGCCACACCTCTTAATTCATTGAAAGATATGGCAATATGCAGAACTATGAATTATAGTAGTGCAATTGCTTCTGCCCAGGTACTCCTCACCCCCTTCCTCCCCTCTACGCTTGTATTTCCACAAACCGCAAAAATTGCTTTAAAAAGCTGTAGGCTGACAGGCAGAGCGTGAGTCTAAGTACGTCTGGTTCTTGTTTTTCCAATGGACCGACCATGTGGTTGGCGGCTGTCCTTTTTGTTGGCTCTGACTCTGTGTTCTGATCCTGCTTCTTTAGATTCTGAAAACCTTCCTTCCGTTTGTCTTTCTTCTTTGTTGAGCTTCGATGATGAAAATATTTTTGGGCGTGATTATGTGATATGGAACATTGTTCTCTGCATTTGATAACAGATTTTTCTAGCGGTGAGACCTTAGTAGACATTTTACATATTTGGGAAATGGAAGAAAACCTGCTGCTCTATACTATGAGATGTCTACAACCAGCTTTCTTAGACTGTATTCTTTTTCTTTTTTGTTAGGCCATATTCTGAGGACACATGGATATTTCTGATTTGTGATTAACAGATTGCAATTACTTCCATCCAGTTTGCGTCTTGCTTTTGTTTTTTCTTTTAACTTCTTGTTTTCTTTCAGCCAACCATTCTTTTTTTTTCCCCCAGTATATCTGTTTAGTGAAGAAAAAATTACAAGCTGACATCAGTAGCACTGAGAACGCGGTGAAGAAGTCACAGAATGCAGTAAAAAATTCACAAAGAACATGATATTATGTTTTATTTGTGTCTTTTGAATGTTTGGCGAGGGACTGAATCAGTCAATTTTTTCGAACGGCAAATGTGGCATCGCTCTTTAATGAAAGGACTGATTTCTACATCTAATCATTAGATCTAGACTGTTATATATGGAAAGTGCATGAATTTGTGATTTGGCAGTTTAGTCACCAACGGCTGTGTTCAAACAATGGGGATACATGATATTTATTATACGAATAAGAATACAAAACTTAATTTTGGTTCCTAACCTGCCAATGTTGAAGAGCAAAAATTAATGCGACACCGTCTAGTGCTAAGCTGACAAAGCACTATCACAAACCATTCGATACTGAATAATTTCGAATGCAACGGAGTAGGATACTGAGAACCTTCAAGTTATAAATTGCGGATTGCGTTTTCAATGATATCGTAATAAACTTGATGCAAAAACATGAAAGTATTTTAACGAATGCAATAAATGAAATTTTAAACTGAACGCGCAGCTTTTATTTCACCCTTTTGGGTTGTTACCGCAACTCGTATTCGTTATCGAGAACAGAATTGCTCTCGCCCGCCCTGCAACATTACACCGGTGTCGTTAAGATGGAAACGCCCGTGGTATCTTTTAAGGTGGGTATTCTTTTGATTACAATGGAAGCAGTTAATGTTGATCTAAAGTCGTGAAATACCGTTTTATAAACTTAGACAAAAAGTTTTGGAGTATTCTGAAATAGACTTTCAGCGATCAGTTATGTTCTAAATCGCTGAACTAAAATTTCATCAACACGCCAGCCTAAAAAAAGTTCCGGCCTAATGCGTGTTCCAAAAATTAAAATTCGTTTTAAAAAGATATGCATGTTTACATTATGGAGAACACTACCAAATGTGAAAACAAATATTTGGTCATTGTTTCCAGATGATTTCAACAGACCTTTTACATGGAAAAGTATTTGTTTCTCACTTAACTGTAATTAGGGTAAACACAGGAAACGTCCGCGTTTTTTCGCATCTTCAAGACCCATTTTTAGGTGGTTCCAGTGGTGATACCATGACGGCCCACCTCGTTTTAGAATCAGAAAAAGATGTAGATTTTACCATGTGAAGGTCAATTTGGTATCACAAAGTGCACGATTTGCACGCAAACATGTCATAAGCGGCCGGACTAGAGTAATTCACTATATAAATGCACTGTATATAGTGACCACCTGCCAATAGGACCCACAGACACCATATTCTCTGTTCCAATTATTATTGCATGACTGGATCCCATATAATGGATACTAGGGATGCAGAATTTCACACTAGTCTTTGTTATCTATCACTGTGCTCCGCTTCATTTGCATAAGAATTAATATGTTTAAACATTTTCACATCAAAGTGGCTGAGTATGGGAGAATTTGCCTGCGTGACCATCCGCCGGTTCTACTGGTGACCCTCCACAGTGGTCTCATCCCTTTCTTGTTTGTTCTTTTTCAATTAGATCTAGTTAATTCCAAAAGTGATCCCCAGATTCCCCAGGAAAATTATAATGGTCAGTGGGGAAAGGGTGTTTAAATGTACATTACCTTTCCAAACTGAAAGTTTTCAGTGACTCATTGTGATATTAATATAATTATTGTTTAAACAAATGCAGCAAGGTTAACTATACACAATTCACAATAACTAATAAGAAGGGCTTGGATGTTTTACTTTCAATGAAATGTTAAGAAATGTGTCAAAATGCCCATTTTGTTCTTCATAAAAATAATGGACAACTCACAGAGGATATTCGATGGTTTAGATTATCCTGGGTTTTTTCGTATTTCATAGGCATCGCTGAATGAGATTTGTTAATTTTTGTCATTCCCTTGCATTATAGGGTTACCTCATCCTCAAAAAGGGTTGTGGAGAACATCATCCTTGTGGTCACATTTCAGGGGGCATGTTTCTTTTATTTTTCTTTCTTGCTAATATGCAGGTAACACAGCCATTTTAGACACTGTCGTCACATCATGATGTATGCAACACACTTAGATACCAATAGTGTTTCAATTGTCAAGTGGTTAAGTCATGCATGGTGCACTGAGTCATTATGTAGCCTGTTTGATTTGTTTTTTCATGCTGAAGATGTGAAACTAAAACTGAACCACAAGTCATAGATCATCACTTTATTTTCTTTGCTAATTGTGATTATTTCATTATTATGTTGTTATGCTGGCTCAGCATGATATTCATATGCATGAATACAACACTTAAGATATGTATGCTTTCGGAAACTCAGCCTTTTGAAATTTGTGATAGTAACACCATATGTACCCTAATTTTGGTGTCCTTCATTTGTTGGATGCTATATAGTGGAACATCAGTACAGTAAATAAGTCAGATAAATTTTCAGCTCACTATTAAGGGTGAACTTGCAGGTACTTTTTCAGTTTATTTCTATAATTTGGATCTTGATAATAAGTATAGGTCAATAATAATTACACTGTATATGTCTTTCTATTCACATGGGCATACTTATTATCAAGGTTTGACCATAAATTCCCCTATAGTTTTTATGATTTCATCTATACAAGAATACTCCATTGTTCCTTTTCTCTTTATTTTCAGGAAAAGTGCCCAATATGGCGGTAAGTATCAACATTTATTTATTTACATTATCATTTTTTTTTTTAGGGGAAGTGCGGCACCCTGTAGGGGTAAAATGAGTTATGGGCTATTTCTTGAATGGCGGCATGTCCTTTATCAATTCCTGAAGTTAGTTTCATGATACCTGTCTAAAAAAGTTTATTTTGATGCAAGAGGAAATGGTCACCCTCTCTCAAATGCATCTGTCTGGAAATCTTTATTGTCAGTTTTCTCAAAATCACAGTTTTCGGCACTCTATCTCTTTGATCTGACTTTTTTCTGGTCCAATTTACATAAAATTTGCGTAACAACTCTCCATGCCTCTGTTTTGAGATTGTCACAGGGTTTTTTCGATATCTTGTGTTTTTTATCTTGTATGAATTTTTAAAGTTAATAATTCTCAAAATTTTCTTTTATTTTTTTGATGACATTTAAAAATTTTTTTTTTAAAAATCTATCCAAGAAATAAAAAAAAGGTCCATGACAATCTATTTTAAATAAAGTGATCTTTCAAATGGAAAAAAACAACAGCATCATATCATATGTTGTTCTCCAGATAGAAGGTTTCAAAGTTATGCATATTTTCCAATATGGCGGCTAAACAGTTGGTGTTTCCATAGCAATGGAGGGAGGAAATTGCAAAACACCCCGTTTGCTTCCTTCTTGGCCCTATCTGATCCATTTTTCACCCCAAAATGACAAAGTTCCCTTTATTAAGGAAAACAACCTAGTTTTGCTGCACTTGCCCCGATGAAGACCTTGCTATAAGTCTTAAGAATTTGATGACAAGGGGATGTATGAAAAAGAGTGATAGCATTAGTAAGACTGACCTTTTGGGGCAAAAATATGTATTAGGCATTATATGATCCCAGCATCTCCAAGCTGGACCAAGATCACTGTTCGTTATTACAGGTTTAGGGGAAATAATTGTCAGTCACTGCATAGGTTTGTAAATCCTTTTTTCACATTGTAATTGGAGTGAGGTTGTATTCCAATTGTCAAAACCACCATAATGTTTAGACTTTTGTTGACATGAAATTATGGGACCGGCCAAATCATGATGGGTTAAAGGAGTCTTTTTTTTTTTTTGTTGTCTTTTTACAATCCAAGATAAGGAAAAATAACTAAGAAAACGTCAGGGGCACGGTGTTTAGGTGACGGCTTTGTTGGCCTTGACATCATAAATAAATGTTGTATGTTGTCAGGGATTGGTGTATGTTGTCTAAAACGTTTACAGTAACCATGAGGGCGTAATATAGCCGTAATCGTGCTGACACGCCGTAAAACACAAACTCAATCAATCAATCAATCAATCTTTGCTTGATGCAATATACATTCGAGACCACCAGTGGACATAGGGAGGGAAAATTACAACAGCAGCTGCTCATTGTCTCTATCACATTTTCCTCTCTCACTTATTATGTTATCAAAAATTCTCTGAAAGTCATTACCATTTAACCATAAAATTTTACTGTGCATAAAGAGGGCCTTTGGACGAGGATTTTCTTTTACTGGATTAAATGAGATTTCAGGTAAAGCACTGTCATGTTAGGTGAGTTAAAAACCTCTCTTACTCCGAGTGTGAGGCAACAGAAGATTTTCAGAAGTAGACACCCCCTCTCTAACATGTTTTGGCCATCTGACCTCCTGACACTCTAAAGGGGCTGAGCCACACCTGGATCATGACTCTCAAGTCAACCGGTCTGCCATCCGTCGCGCAGTCAAACCGTCTGTGTACATTATTTGTTTGTCAACTGTAACCCATCAACCGTTGATCATTAAATTCACGGGCGCTGAAGAGTGGTCGATTATCCGGAGTGAGAGGCGATTATCCCGTGACTTTTATATAGAAAAAATTCGGTTCCCTAGGAAAGGAGGCGATTAAGCGGAGGGCGATTAAGCGGAGTCGACTGTACTTCGGGACAAACTTGGTTACATATCTTGTATTTGCCCCTTGTCTACAGCCTCAGCTAATACCGGCAGGATTCTATTGTGGGCAGCTGGCATCTGTGGTCTTTCCCCATTTCTAGAGGTTTGTGCCAGTGGGTATTAGGTCGTACACTGACCTGACGATGAAGCTTAATCACAGTGGTGCCATATGCCATATGTCATTCTAAGTCAGAGATCTTTGCAGTGCACTCTCCAATGTCGTCCATTGTCCTTGCTGGACCTGCTGCAATGCTTTCTGGACTCGTGTCTCATCTTCTGTATCTCTGATTTCTCAGATGACCATGTCTCTGTGCTTCTTGATAATTATGCGCTCATGATAATTAAGGTGGAGGATTAGATAGGATCCTTTTGATCTGGATCCTTGTTTGTATGATATTTCTTATACGTTGTTGTTTTGTTTATCATAGAAAGTGAAATCTTAATGACTAATAACACAGCTATTTTATTACTGTAATTGTTCAAATCCCATTTTGTTTCTTTTTAAAGCTTCAAGATGACAAGGCAGGGCAGAGTGAATTTGTGCGTCAGTACCTCCAGCAGCAACAAAGGAACCTGGAAATTCAAATGGAAGTAAAGAAACAAGTTGAAGGTAAGAGCCATTCTGAATTCTTCTTTTTCAACAAGAATATCAGATCAGCACACTGATATTAAAATTTTTGAGAGATTTCCTTTTCATCCTGAAGTATGATGATTTGCTGACAGCGCTGATAAAAAATGGGAGGGAGAGGAAGAGGGGAACGATGCTCTTGCCATGATTAGATCCATCATTGTATTACATGATGATCTGTATTCATTTCAGCATCACTGATACCTCTCATGCAGCCGTTCAGTTCCCGGCTTCGCGAAGAATAGGAATGACGTGGTGCTAGCGTGTCGTACGAGGCGACTAAATGGCGAAAAAACAGGTAGTGACTCCTGACACAGAGTCACCTGGTCCTCCAGGTTGGGGGTTGGGTCACGGGGCTAACAACCCCTCCCTTAAAACAAAACATTGTTACAGAAACACATACAAACGAAAACCTGAATCTCTGCTTGGCTGATAGTGGAATTTCTCCAAATGGAGAACTCATGATGCGTGACAGTCAAATCCGAAAGGAAGCTGTTAGGCGGACGCCTCCACCATCATCCAAGTCTCTCCGGATTGGATCGTGGAACGTTAGGACCTTGTATGAGACTGGAAAAACTGCACAGGTTCTTCAAGAAATGCACAGGTACCGTCTAAACATACTAGGAATCAGCGAGACCCACTTGAACCAGTCTGGACAGAAACGAATGAAAGAAGGAGAACTTTTTATCTATTCCGGAAGTGACAGAGATGGACCTCATAGAGAAGGAGTAGGAATGTTCATAAACAAGGCAACACAGAAAACATTCAGAGGTTGGGAAGCACATGGCCCAAGAATCATCATGGCCTCATTTGGAACAAAGAAAGAAGTCAAGCAAAAGGAAGGTAAGAAGGTCATAAACATGAACATCATACAAGTATACGCCCCAACCAACGATGCCGAAGAGGAGGACAAAGACAACTTCTACAACCGCCTCCAGAGTGTGATAGACAAGCTTCCAAGTAAGGACATCAACATTGTCATGGGAGACATGAACGCCAAGGTAGGCTCCGATAACAGTCACTACGAGGAAATCATGGGCAGACAAGGACTAGGAGAAGCAAACGACAACGGGGAGAGGTTTCAGAACTTCTGTGCATTCAACAGCCTAGTCATCGGAGGAACAATCTTCCCACACAAGAGGATCCACAAAGCAACTTGGGTCTCCCCAGATGGAAGAACGGAGAACCAGATAGACCACTTCTGCATTTCTCGAAAGTTTAGACGCTCACTGGAAGACGTCAGAGCTCTGCGAGGAGCAGATGTCGGGTCGGACCACCATCTGATCCTTGGAAAGATGAGGCTGAAACTGAGAAGGTATGCACAAGCCACAGCCGGAAGTCGCCAAAAGTACCAAGTCAGTGTTCTGAAGGACCCTGCTAAGAAGAAAGAATTCAAACTGGAACTGAAGAACAGATTTCAAGCCCTCCAAGATCTGGAAAAATGTGAGGTAAATGATCACTGGGACAAGATAAAGGAGGCAGTAAATGCAACCTGCCAAAGTACCCTTGGACCAAAGGACAACACCAGGAAGGAATGGATCTCACAGGACTCCCTAGACAAGATCAAGAGAAGGAGAGAGCTGAAAGCGAAAGTCAACGACTGCCGTACCAGAACGGAGAAACTCACTGCACAAGAAGAGTACTCCAGAGCGAACCGGGAGGTAAAGAACTCCATCAAGAAGGACAAGAATACCTACCTGGATGGCCTGGCAGAAAAAGCAGAGAAGGCAGCAGCAGACGGACACTTGAGAATTGTTTATCAGACAACCAAAACTCTTTCAGGGAAATTTAGCAAGCCCACCCTACCAGTGAAGGACAAGGAAGGAAACACCATCTTTGACTCAGCAGGACAACTCAACCGATGGCGGGAACACTTTGACAAACTCCTGAACAGACCACCACCAGACAATCAGCCAGAAATTCTTCCAGCCAGAAAGGATCTCCCAATAAATAAAGAACCACCCACGAGAGAGGAAATAGCGGCAGCTATAAAATCCCTGAAGTCACACAAGGCTGCAGGTCCCGACCATATACCACCGGAAGCCCTTAAAGCAGATATGGAGACATCAGTGGAAATGCTATACGCCCTATTTGAAAAGGTTTGGCAGGAAGAGGAAATACCTACAGAATGGAAGGAAGGACACCTGATCAAGATACCAAAGAAGGGAGACCTCAGCAACTGTAACAACTACCGAGGCATATCACTCCTGTCCATACCAGGGAAGATCTTTAACAGAATACTCTTGGAGAGAATCAAACTGGCAGCAGACGACAAGCTCAGAGGAAACCAAGCAGGATTTCGCAAGAACCGATCATGTGTTGACCAGATAGCTACCCTGCGCATCATTGTTGAGCAGTCTCTGGAATGGAAATCACCCCTTTTAATCAACTTCATCGACTTTGAAAAGGCATTCGACAGCGTTGACAGGGAAACTCTGTGGAAACTCATGAGACACTACGGAATACCTGACAAACTCGTCAAGCTTGTGAAGGCCACCTACGATGGAACAAGCTGCCAAGTCTTTCATGAAGGACAGCTCTCAGAACCATTCCAGGTACAAACAGGGGTGCGACAAGGATGCCTGCTGTCACCTTTCCTCTTCATCTTGGCAATTGACTGGGTCATGAAGGAAGCCACAAAAGGCGCACGAAATGGAATACAGTGGACACCTTGGCAACAGTTGGATGATTTGGACTTCGCAGATGATCTTGCACTGCTGTCACACACACACTCTCAGATGCAAGAAAAGACCAAGGAACTCAACAGTCTATCAAAGAGCGTCGGCTTACGTATACATCCTGGGAAATCTAAAGTGTTAAAACTAGGCACAGTCTCAAGCTCTGCTGTCACGGTAGAAAACACATCCCTGGAAGAAGTTGACTCATTCACCTACCTGGGAAGTATCATTGACAAAAAAGGTGGTACGGAAGCGGATGTAAAAGCAAGGACTGCCAAAGCAAGGACTGCATTTAATCAACTATCAAAGGTCTGGAAGGCAAGCAACATCTCACTGCGTACCAAGATCCGGCTTTTCAATTCAAATGTCAAATCAGTGCTCCTCTATGGCTGTGAAACCTGGAAGACAACAAAGACAGTAATGAACAAAGTCCAGACATTCATCAACAGATGCTTGAGGAGTATTCTAAAAACGAAGTGGCAAGACAAGATACGAAACGAAGAGCTATGGGCAAGAACAGGACAAAAGGAAATAGAGGTAGAAATTGGACTCCGTAAATGGCGCTGGATTGGACACACCCTCAGAAAACCTAGTGGAAACATCACCAGGCAATCACTGCAATGGAACCCACAAGGAACACGAGGCAGGGGTAGGCCACGGGAGACATGGAAACGATGCACGGAAAGGGTCATGCGAGAAATGAAGCTCACTTGGAACGAGCTTGGAAAGATGGCCCAAGACAGGGAAAGATGGAATTCGCTTGTACGTGGCCTATACCCTGCTAGGGGTGAAAGGCATTGATGATGATGATGATGATGATGATACCTCTCATGAATACTCTTGCTAAAATTTGATTGAAAAAAATCAAACATTACAGTAAATATGCTGTAGTCCCATAATATGATGAAAATACTGTATAAGGACTTGTTAGCAATTCAGCTATGTTCTACTGATTTCACGACCTAAATTTTATTTGAAATTTGCAGAATGAATGTGCCGACTGCACAGTCTAGTCCTAATCTAGTGAACTTTAACAATGAATGGACGTGGAATTGTGAAAAAATATGACAATATTAAAGCCTTTCGAGATGCTGTTCTTAATCTGTATAGCTCTGTGTTTTTTTCAGTATTCATGATTGTTCTTATCAGTAAGCACCATAATATTTCTACATGTGAAAAGTGTGGTGTGTGTGGTTTAGCACAGTGAATTGGCTGTCTTAGCACGATAAGAAACTAGAGAAGAAGGCAGCATGTTGTTCCCTCCATTTATTGTGTGAGACTTTTGATTCTGGCTTCTTGTGGTCATATGATTGGACCAGAGTTGGTGTTTTGCACCAGGGAACTGTGAAAACACAGGTATGTGTACAGTACATACAGCTGGAATAAATATCTCTTGATGCCACTGATGTCAGGTATGAGTAGTCAGAGTCATGTCAGTTTCAGTGGTCAGACCATTCAGATATTGGCTCACTTAGTGTAGTTTTAAAGGGGTTATGTTGCCTCATGATAATTGCCCCTCAAAATGTTTGTGACAGCATACTACAATTGAATACTCTAATAAACTCGCGGATGGTAACATTGAAATGTATGCATCCTGTCGAAAGTAATGCTGTCGAAAATAATGATTTTGAATACTGTAGTCCCAAGGAGAGAAAATTTGAAATCCAGGAAACAGGAAGAACCTGGCCGATGATCCGTAAGTGGAAACATATTTATGGATGATTATTTTCTTTTATCCTGTATACTAGTTTGTATGCAGCAGCTCCATCCACCCTTGCATCTTCAGATTGTAAATTAAAACTGAGTGACAAAGACTCTCCACATGCACTAGGTGAGATGCTGTGAGCATAATTCTGTAAGCACAAAACTAAAACTGACTGCTGAACTCTTGTTTAAGCGCTGAGGTTGTAATAGACTATGCGGACTATGTATTGTAACTGAACATGTACTTGACTTTTGAGTCATTACGCAAAAGAAAAACACTGCTCAGAGTGACATTTTTGTCATTCTTATTTTGCAGTGGAAAGTTTAATACTCCTAACATCGCAAGAGAGTAGTAGTAGCAATATTTAGCTTACTTTGACCAGGTAAACATGGCCAGACAGTGNAGAGAGAAAAAGTATTGAAAAACGGAAAATTATTTTTGATGTGCGTGTCCTACTTTAATACTCCTAACATCGCAAGAGAGTAGTAGTAGCAATATTTAGCTTACTTTGACCAGGTAAACATGGCCAGACAGTGCCAGTTGTTTACGACAGTTTTCCAGGAGAAGCCAGCCTGAATGACATACTAACAGTTGATTCTTGTTCCTAGGTCAGCTGTTGTTCTCTCAGTCCGCTTCATGTTTTCTTTAATACATTTCTCTCATATAGGGGTAGCTATAGAAAATAGCTTAAAAGATCTGCATTCGGGATTTTGTATAAAATAACTTAATTGTGCATTCAGCTGTAAGTTCATTATTCACTTCAGTGAGTTGATCTTTGCGCATTTCCAGAATTGGAGGAGGGATAGTTTTAATGGCATCAGCTGGTTTGTCATTAATGGGTTATTTTCCTGAAGTTAACTCCCTTGAATACACTAGATGGCACTCCAGATGTTCAGTTATGCTTCATGTTTTTCACTCTTTATGTCCATTGTAACTGTTAATATCAATAGCATAATTCCATGCGACCATATTTAACCCCAGGCCTCCCAGAAGTGTAATTAGCCCCATCATGCGAAATTTGGCATCCCACATTTGGCGGAAATATGCAAATCAGCCCTTTGAAATTTGTATGCGTAAAGAGCAGTAAATGTGACCACCAGCTGGTGGCGGTAACGCACATGGGGAATATTTTGTTCTTTATTTTTGCTAATATTTCAAGATGATCCTGATAATATTTTGAAATTTCGAAAACCATGAGTAGACAATGATATCCCAGAAAATACTTAGGCACAAGTACAAACTTCTGCATTCAGTTGTATGTACATAATTGGTTCTCATATTTACAGTGCCAAATAGCAGAAGACTGCCAAAAGGCCTTTTATACCCATACTCTGATTCGAGAAGTAGGGTTCTTTACATTTGAGGAAAAGGACCCATTGAACACTGAGAAATGTTATATTAACATTAACAGCTTGTATGAAGGGCGCAGAAATGAAGGTTGGATTTAAAAAAATATATAAAGTACTTAAGACACCTTCATCGTGTTATGTTGCAGATTTTGCAACAAATAGAATAAAAAGAGTGCTTTCTGGAGCTTTCACTCACCAAGTTTTGTACTTCAATGTTCTTTCTCTTTCTCTCTTTCATTCTCTGAGAGTGTGTGAACTGTGGAGAGTTTTCACTATAATTAAAAATAGCTCACACACTGCTGCTGTAAACAATAGTAACAATAACGCTACTCCATTTTTCCCCTTTCTCCACTCCACTCCCCCCCCACCCCGAAAATAAAATACGGGCGAAAATCGGGCATGAAACGCTCGTTTACTAATCAAGATCTAGACCAGATCTCTAAACCACTGTAAAGTGTAATTGTATTTTTAGTGCAAAACACTTCGGACAAAGCACAGTCATCAGTTTTCTGTTTTCACAAATTTGGATCCAGATTGTGTCAAGTCTATCTCTGGAAAATCGTTCTGAATTTTTTTTTTCTGTTTTTTGATTAATTGTTTGGATTACTTTTGTTACAGAGGAGAGAAAACGAAAGTCAGCAGACGAATCGTCTGCAGACGAATCCAGCACGCCGCAAGTTGGTAGTCAAGCATCGGATAACCCGGATATGACGTCACCGAAAAAGTTCAAGGACGATACCAGTAACGCACCTGCGAAAGAGGGAACGAAGATGCCGAGGCCGGCGAGAAAAAGCAGTCGAAACGTTTCTAAAAGTAAGTAAAATTGTGATCTGTGATAGTTTTGTGTTGTTTTCGTTATTTTGAATAGAAGCAGTCGGAAATTATGGGCAATAACGAATAAATTCACAAATTTCTAGGAGTGAATCGACCCGTCTTTGTCACATGTCGCCATATTGTACCACTTTTCGTAGAGTATGAAAAATCGAATGTCAGCGAAAGCTTGAATTATGGATTTTCTTTAAAAGCACTTCCCTACGGTATTATTTTTGACCTCTCACCACTCTTGCTGTTTAGTCTTATTGAGCAGCTTACCCATTTGGGGTTATCTGCTGCTGACTACTGTTCATAGTAACATGTGAATTGCTGTGACTGTTCAAAATGTCTTCTTCTCATCGTCACTGTCAGGACGTCGTTGCCGGTCCTGCCAAGTTTTGTGTAAATTTAGTGACTTGGTAACACATTAGTTAGTAGGAGTAGGACCCAAGGTGTTTTTAGCCAAAGTAATCCACATGTTTTGTTATTCATATTGTGATGCACATTTCACTTTGACCCAAGTCTCTTTTTGAGGTTTTGAGAAATCTAAGACTGCAACTCATTGCCCAAGGCAAAATAATGACGTAGTCTAAATGTGGGTTAGCTTGAAAGTTTTGGACAGAACATCAAAACAAAACATTACTTTTTTGTTAATTTTAAAAAAGATGAATGGGAGGTCAGAAAGATAGTCTAGCTCCAACTTGTCTAAACAATTCAGTACATCCGAAAAAAGCAAAAACTTTTTAGGCGAATGTGAAATGAGCAAGACTATATGATGAAGTCTCTTTCTGCCTCATAAATTAAATTATGTTTCAAACAGCTGACGCGTTTTTGTTTTTTGCAAAATAATGTGTAATGAAAGTAAAAATTCCTGTATCTTTAACTGGTAGCTTTTTTACTAAGTAGTGGTAAAAGTTGTGTTGATCTTCATGGTCTTTTAACAATTAACACCTAACACAGAATGACTGCTGAAACACAAACATGATGGGAATGCGATAGACTTTAAGATAGATGAAAACCTACCTGTCTACATAGTCTGGCATAATCACATTATGGTGCAGGGCAGGGGATTGAGAAAATTTAATAGTAGTATATGGGCAAAAGAGAAGTTACTTCATAAGTCATGTACTCGGACATAAAATACAATAAAATACATAAAATTTTCTCTTAATTTGATAAGAAATGAGATTATGTTTTAATAACTTATTCGTGCATGGTCAAAGTATCTCAACATTGTCTACCATTTGATAAATTACTATGCCCTATTATAATGTCATCCAGTGTGCGCGAAATCCCACACGCCCGCTGCCCGAGGCGTGTGTTTTGAGGTCGGGCGCCTGGTTTTGGAGGAACTCACACGCCCAGATGGCGTCTAGATCTCAGTGGCAAGTGCACTCAGTGTATTTGACCTTGCATTTTGTAAAGCAAAATTTCTGGTTTTGTAACTAACAGTTTTAAAAATGGGACAGTACCGACTTAATTGATCGCGAAATCGATACAAAAGGATCGCTAATTAGAGGATCAACGGCCTACGGGAGCGTTCGTTTTTGTAGTCATTCATGCAGGAGAGTCAGTCTATCCTTAAAAGAAGAAGAACAGTTAAAGTCAACCTTTCTCTGTCTTTAAATGTAGGAGAGGACCGAGGTATAAGGTGTTATGTCCCTTCGTGGAGTCATGCAATTTAAAAACAATGACCCCACTGTACGAGGAAAACGTGCCGCTCCGGGCAAAAACAAAGGAGCTGTTTGATGTTGAATTATTTACAAAAATACTCCACACTCTCAGTTGGGAAGGCGAAAGAAGCATATACCTGATTGATATACCTAACAAATGATAATGTTTCACAAAAATGTAACACAGCAAGTCGGTGTCATAATTTGTTTCAGAAACATCGTGAATTTTGTATAAACCTGATGACTAATGTACCGGAAGCTCGATCAGAAGTAAACAAAAGTGAAAGTAGGCCTACTGTAGGAGGTTGTATAAAGTCTAACTCAACTAGCTGAACCAGATATGAGCTTTCTGAAGTATACAGCAGGGGCAGTGCCTGGTAAGGCACCTAAAAGGCAAGTAACAGAGAGCGAGGAGGACAAGAAAAAAAGGCTAAAAAAGTATGAAGAGGGACGGGACAGACAGTTCCAGGCTAGCTGGAAGAATGGCAGACTATTGCTGTTGTACCTGGAGAATATGCCCATGATGAGGTGTGCATGGTGCACAGAAGGAGACAAGGAGGAGGGAAAGAGGAATGCTTTTGTTGATGGGGCAACACTAATGAAGTTAGAAACTGAAACAGCATGGGTGCAGTAAGCAACATTTAAAGAACGCTCATAAGTATACCAGAAAAGCTCCGGCCAGAGTGAGGTGAGACTGGCCGCTGTCTCATCAAACTAAAGGAGGCAAAATACTCCAGATTAGCCATAAAGTTTCGCACAGTTCATGCCGTTGCGAAAGCAAATCTCAGCTTCCGCACGTACAACACCCTCTATCATGTACAACACCCTCTATCACGTAAAACACCCTCTGTCATGTACAACACCCTCTGTCAGCTGGACAAAGCAAAAGGTCTGGACATTGGTGACACATACACCAGTGACAAAGCAGCTGCTCAGTTTTTGTGGAGTATTACTCATTGCTTAAAAGACCACATAGGTCAAAATATACGTCGGTCCAACTATGTAAGTTGGAGTCTATGAGAGAGTGACTGTAGCTATGAAGGAATAAATTTTGTACTTCAAAATGAACAGCTTTTGTCCCTCATTAATTCAGCACGCTGTGCATAGAGTGGTAATGATGCGCATACTTAATTTGTTATTAATGTAATTTAACAACAACAAAAAAAACAACAACTGAACAAAGTTTGACGCTATAGCTTCTAGCTCCATGGGTTGCCTTGTCAATGAACGCATGCATTTCTACCCTTTCGGGCATGTGAAAATCAGTTCGGGCATGTAAAACTTGGAAAGACACATGCCCGAATGGCATATGACTTGGAAGAGGATTTCGTGCACACTGGTCATCTATCATTTTTCAGGTGGTACTCTATATTAAGTACATCTCAATAATAAATATACTTTCTGCATGTGCCAAGGGCATCCTGTGTATTAAGGTTCTACAGAGATGAATACTCTACTGCATTTTGCAGGAATTTCCAGCAGACTTGTAATCCTGCACAGCATGGAAATCTCTCACAAATTGCCGGTTAAATGCTGTATTAACCAATTTATGCTTAGCAAAACTTGCTCCAGTCAGTAGTACTATTAGAGAGCCACATTGGAAATTGCCTGGTGTAAAGGGATATCACTTAATTTGTGTGTTACAAGGTGTTCTGCTAGCATCAGTATTTGTTCAAATGCTTAGGCCTAGCTTTAGATGTGTTAACTATTTGATAAGAATGAATTCTATAATTCAAAGAGCTTTGATGTTCACAATTTTATCAGAAATCTTTAAAAGTAAGTGAACAGTGCCACTGCTTACTAAAAAGTTGGTTGTAAAGAGGAAGTTTCCTTCTTCTAAGTAATTAGTAAGGCAAAGGGTGGTAAAATCTAGAGATAAACTTGTGATAAGACTACACATTGCCAGCTTTAAAAGTTACAGATGTCATTTAGTGCCATTACATGGCATAGGAATTGCATGACAATAAGCTCAAGATAATGAAGAATAAAATGTGGATTTAGGTTCCAGGCTACAATGTAAGAACTGAAATTTTCCTATTACGTTATCAACCAGTTTCATACAGTTTTCCTCCCTGGTCCAGAAATTTCTGAATTGATCTGGTATTAATCAATTTTCTCTTAATTTGCTGAGAAATGAAATTGTGTTTTATCTTTCTTCATGCATAGTAAAAGTATCCTGATTTATTTCATGTGGGTTTTATTTCAAACGGATTGATGATGCGATAGATGCAAAATTGCCATAGCTGTTCTCTCTCCTTATTCAAGACCATAATACACAAGTGTGAAACAAAGAAATTGCTGCCTGAAAAGGCAGGAGTAGCCGCAGCATGGTAGGTAGGTATAGGCGTGCATTATGCAGCCTTACGTCATGACTGATTATAATTATGGACAAGTTACTTGGGAGCACAAGGGCAAACAGAAATCACACTGGTAGTCTACCTGTGCCACATTTTTTTTTTGTTAATGGCTTTCTAAGCCTCTGATCACATACTACAGAAAAGAAGTGTGATGTGAGACGAAAGACGACCTGGAAGATCATCCATCATTTGTCAAACAGAATAAAAGTGAGGACAAACTTCCTATGACTACGAGTGAACCAGTAAACCAAATAAGAGTAACAGTGGATCTCTACCGAGTAAACCATAGAAGGCTTTTAGTAGAGTTTGATTGAGGTGACTTAAGATAGCAAAAACGAGCGTCGAACTGTCAAATTATGTATAGGGAATCTCTGACATACCAGTCATTACCAGTGCCATAAAGTGAGTACTGCTTGTGTTCAGTGGCACAGGCTAGATAGAGAGAGAGAAAGGGGTTAATATAGACAGGGGCAGATGAGGTGGGTGATTTTTTTTTTAGTAACAGTACAGTTCACAAGTAAGTGATTAGGAGTGCCTCCATGTCTGACAGACACTGCCCTCAACTGCAAAAGTGCCAAACTAGCACTTCCATTCAAGTCAGTATTGGAACAATAAAAAACTGGGAAATCCAGACTTGCAATGATGCTTCAGAAATCATCAGACGCATTGGTTCGGTCTGTCCAACCCAGGCTGAAGATTGGAAGGAAGTGGAAATTCGGTGCAGCAGTTGACGTGGCAAAGGAGGCACTACAGCTAAAAGAGGTTATTGGCTGTACACAAACCAACAGAAGAGGATTTGGACTAGTGACATTAAATGATGGTCCAGGGCAAACCAAAAGGAGCGAAGAGTCATAGTCATCCGAGAAATCAGAGATACAGAGGATGAGACATGAGTCCAGAAAGCAGTGCAACAGGTCCAGCAAGGACAATGGACTACATGGGAGAATGCGCTGCAAAGATCTCTGACTTGGAAAGACATATGGCACATGGCACCACTGCGATTAAGCTTCATCATCAGGTCAGTGTACAACCTTTTATCTACTGGCACAAACCTCAAGAAATGGAGAAAGACCACAGATGCTAATTGCCAACTCGGCAGTGGAAAGCAAACCTTGATGCATGTGATATTGGGTTGCAAAGTGGCACTGGCACAAGGGCAGTACACATGGCACCACAATATAGTCCTGTGGGTATTAGCTAAGGCCGCCGACAAGGCCAGGCAAGAGGCAAATTAGAGACAAATAGCCAAGTTTGTCCCAAGGTACCTCCTCCACGCAGGACAAACAACCAACAGCAAGTCCACCACCAAATCTGCCAGCCCTCCGGTGGCGATGGTGTTGGATAGTACAAACGATTGGGAAATCGCAGTAGATTTGCCGGACTGTCAGACATACCCTGAGGCAATCCGAACAACCAATATGAGACCAGACATTGTCATGCATTCAGCAGGCTCAAAGCAGCTGCCGCTGATCGAGTTGACAGTGCCCTTTGAGTCCAGGATGGACGAGCAGCATGCATACAAAACTACCAAGTACACTGACCTTGTTCTTCGAAGTAAGAAGAGCAGGAATAACGGCTAAAGTCGTCAAGAGAAGGACACTTAGGAGTCTGACCCAAGTGTGACCCAGCCCATTTAGAGTGTCAGGAAGTCAAAGGGACCGAAACACTTGTTAGACGGGGTATCCTTCTCTGAAAATCTTCTGTTGCCTCTCTCTCCGAGTAAGAGAGTTTTATTTATTTTTGGGGCTACTGCTACACAAACACAATCGGTCCCCACCCAAAACAGCCTTTTTAGAGGCTGGTAGAGGATGACCTTGTTAAAATTTTCCTTTCCGATGGAGATAGTCTAACTATGAATTAAAATTACATGACTGTGTGGGTACTTTCCTAGTTAAAATTGAAAGTCGATTTCTGGTAATTTTACTTACATCAAAGGGATAAGAAAATAATTATGTGAATTATTTTATTGTCATGCTCAGACATTTGCCTCTCTTAGTCAACATTTGAGGTTTTGAGAAATTGAGCATTTGTCAACCTGTTCCTCAAAGTAGTCAGAGCCAAACAATGAAGCAGATAAGATTTAGCTTGGGATATGATAATTACTCAAAACTCTACATTTATTTTAACATGGAAGAAAAAGGTAAATGGAAGATCATAGTTATATGAACAGTTCAAATCATCCAAAAAATGACTTAGGCGAAAATGAAATTAGCTTTACAATATGCTGATCTGTGCTGTGCGATCCGACCTGAAATGCTTATACTGCATGCAAAATTACATCCTCCACAAATAATACCGTGATAGACGTGGCAAGAGTCATGGTACATGATGTTAATATTACTTAGGAAGTATTTAATTTCATCAGTCTTTATACACTAATCTTCGATCTCATCAAACTTTCAAACAGAAACTTCGTGGTTTATTTCAAAAGGAGTTTGATTCTAATAGAGACTGACAAGTGACATTTGATGATCTATTTGGCCTAGCGTTAGCTGCTCTCTCTCTCTCTCTCTCTCTCTCTCTCTCTCTCTCTCTCCTCTCTCTCTCTCTCTCTCTCTCTCTCTCTCTCTCTCTCATGTAAATCTATGCCAACTTACTTGCTCCATCAGCCTTACATCTGCACGCTTAATATTTAATAAAGGAGAGGAGCAGCCTCAGTGCGTTGTACTTAGGAAGTATAAGAACCCTACTTGAAATTTCTTTCAGTCCCAACATAATTTAAACCATCATTTTACAGGTGAAAATGGTCAAGAAGGAGAGGCCGGTAAAGACAAATCTAGATCTCCAACACCAGAGAATGAGCGGCTCAGAGAACGCACACGGTCAGGATCCTCGTCAAGGTAAATCTCTACGGTGGGAAAGATGAATATTAAAAAAAAAAAGAAAAACAACATAGATGTTGAACATTTTTGCCCACCTTTGAGGTGGTATATACTTTACTGATCTGAAGGTGTTCATGTCTGAAAGATATTTTGTGTGATTGATAACTTGTCAACCTGGTTTCTTTACTCATTAAGTGGGGCATATTAAATGCATTATGGAGCTCAAAGGAATTTTCTTTTGCAGTTGCTTCAAGCATATATTTCACTGCGAGTATCATAATGTAATTAAACAGTGAATTGATGCTGTGAGTAAGTGTGGAAGACAGTGCCTTTCTGCTCAAGGCAGCTGATGTATTAAAGCTGTATTTCGATCTGTGTAGGCAGTGGAACAAGTTTATTTCCTTTTTGCTTCCACCATTAAAGGATTGATGACTCACTTTTTACTGTTCAAGTGTTTATCATACAGATGAAGAATTAAGAAAAATGAAACATGTGGTAAACTTTCATTTGGAAATGGTCTTCGTGTACAACACAAAGATGTTACACATCACAGAGACTATTGGGGTGGGGGGGGGGGGGGGGGGGNGGGGGGGGGGGGGGGGGGGGGGGGGGGTGGAAGGGAGGTGACAGCAGCCCTTAAAGATTTACCACAGAGTTTAGTAAAATTAGTAAATGACTCTGCATTTATCAATCAAAAGCAGACTGATTTCTCTCAAAATTTTCGAAATTTCGATATGAGAAAAATCTTTTTAAATATTTGTGGTTAATAAGAAAATATGTCAGCCATGATTCAGGGAGTGATATCCTGCCAGAGATATCACCAGTATAGAATATATCATGTTGCATATTGATCATTGAAGGTGTTGATTTCCTGAAGATTGTGTACGTGAAAGGTTTCACACAAACCTCACATTATCCAAAATACTGCTTATACAGATTTGATATTTAATTTTGCATATGAAAAAGATCGTAAAGATTTGTATGAATAGGCAAGATACAACTAGATTTTTATCTGGATTGGCCAGTTCTCTGTAAAGTTTTTGGGATATTTTATACCCACTTGGAGATCTAGGATTCTCATTCTCATTATATTAGTCTTTATCACTAACCAGCCTCTGAAAATTTTTCTTTATCAGAAGTATCATGCTAAAGATAACAAGCAATCCTGTTAATATGATTTTTAATGTCAGCATAAATCAGTATCCAGGTCTACTATTTTAGTTAGTTTCATATGTGAAAAATGGCTATGCGCCACCCCATGCCTATTAGCTTTGGTACCCTATTACAATGTGAGGACAGAAGCCATGGGGGCATTGCAAAGCATCAAGCTGATTCAGTGCATCTAGTTGCAGCTGACATAAAAAATACCAAGTGAGACAAGTTTGCAGGTTGTCATCCGGCCTGATCTCACCTTTTTCCACTAAGAAGCTAGACAAAATTTGGTCAGAAAAACTCACCTTTTGTACATGGATTGAAAGTACACTTATATGAGTTACTGTTGAACCTTCTCATGGTGGTGAAACATGTACATTAGAACAAATCGTAAAGTAGGTTTTAAGTTAGTCATGTTTGATAAGTATTGCAAGTTTCAGGTTCATATTATCAATGCTTATGTAGCAAACAGGAATAGTAGGTCAGAGTCCCATATCTCAACAATTCTTATTGGGCAGTTCCGACTTCTTTGGACTGATTTATGCAAGGTCACATTGCAAATCAAAGAAGCATTTCATTTCCTTTTGTTTTCTCTCAGTCCCAGGTGTTATCAGTAACATTGTGTTGCACCCATCATACCACCTTTTTTTTTTGTGTTTTATATTTTACATATTAGCATTGTTACTGTGAGAGGAACATGGTTGGAGACAGGTGACTAGATATTGATCGAGATAGTGTTAACTACATCTGTTTGATCAGCAATCACCTAGTAACTTTGTTACTTGATAGAAGAGTCCCTTGTTCATGCTCTCTCCTAAACAATTCTGTTGAGATAAGAACTGAGAATGTAGAGATAAAATACATTTACCTGTGAAGTACATAGGGAAATAAAAAAGAATGTTCAGTTTTTCTTTTTAATTTTGTCATCATTGTTTATGGATATTACTTCATGGAAGAGAGCTTTTTGCAAGGAACTGAGGAATTTTGATTGGGTTTGGCAGGATACTTTGTTTTTCCTTCATGATTTGAGTTTGGAAAAAATCAGGGTGTAAGTATTTTGACTGCCTGTGGTCCTGCAATTCTGGTATTTGATGACCATGGGAGATGTGTGGCCGCATGAGAAACAGGGCACAAGTGCAGTTTTATGGATGTGGAGTATTTGGTATCATTGGAAAGGGAATTCATTTCTGAGTATGAATCGGACTTTTAAAGTTAGTATTACATTTGTAGTTGTGTAAATGAGTGTTCACCCATTGTAGACATCGTCATATGCACCATTATCACTTGTATTACAGCCAGAATGGACAAAGTGTTTAATTTATATTATTTAGTTGGAGGGTAAACCGGATTTTGGATATTTTTCATCAGTGTCCTGTATATTGAAGTTTTTTTTTCACACACATTACAAGTGCATCCATACAAAACATAGAAACTATTGAACTTAAAGAATGGTTTGCCTATCAGATGAAAGGTAATTGAAAGGTTAAGAGCTCAGGCCACATTGATAACTACTGCAACATCATTCAAAGCAGAAAACAAGAAAGAGAGATTTTGCACCACATATTTAAGAATCTCTGTAGAATTCGAAGGAACAAAAAAATCAAAGGCAATGCGAGAAACTGATGCTTCTTGCTGATCGAAGCATGCAGGAAGTCCCTGTTCTTTGGATGCACAGTGCTGTTGTGAAAATTAATGCATGCACACTTCATTTCATTTCAAAGATGCCAAAAGTAGCTTTTTGCCCATATATAACTCTGCAATGTTGTTCTTGGTGCACGTTTTTAAAAGGCTGACAAAAATGGCCAATATGAAATGAATTTTAGTATGTTTACATAGTCTAATAGGTGTGAAAATGACAGATGGGGAATTAGGTCGCTTCACAAAATTCATGAAAACATATTTTTTGGTTGAATTCGTGCATGCACAAAACTTCATAGATTCAAAAATGGACCAAAACTTGTCAGTATGCAAAAATCAAAACTTGCATGAGAGTTCACCCATGATCCAAATTGTGCCATGCTGTTTGCATCTTCTGCCCAGTTTTCTCATGCCACCACACGTATGGTTAGTTGTAGTAGTATTACTGTTAGTAAAGGACTAGTACAATAACTGATCACCGCCACCCAGTTTTGGTGCCTTTAAGATAATTTCATCATAGGCCATTGACAACTCTTTTTGTCTTTTCTTATAGTTTTAATGACCTCAGTTAGGTAGCCTGAAACAGAAATCATTGTTTTCTGTACTGACAAACAGAAGGATGTATCTGGAATTGTGCTGTGGAAATGAAGGTGCTGGTTATAAGATGACATTATTGCTTCACAAAGGAATGGCAGAATGCTGAAAAGTTTTGGAAAATTTAAAATTAGATCTTGGGGGGNGGGGGGGGTGGGGAAGACAATTTAGCAAACAAACACAAAGAAAAAAAAATGACAAAGAAACTTCTGTATTGAACAGAGACCCATATGTTGATTTTGTGTCTGAATATTTTGCCACTGCCTTCTGCCATTCCTATTCACATTATTAGTCTGTTACATAATGTGACACAGTCTGCAGAGAGTCTTTTGCACAAAGGTATTGTTATAACTCATAACTGCCTGTAATCTTGCAACATGCTTTAGAATGATAATTGATGTTGGAATTGTTATGTAAAAAGTGAGTGGAATTTCTCTTTACTCAGGAAATTGATGTTGGAGGTTATTGTCCTTTCCCCTGGTAATTAGGGACTGCTGACATGCTTCTGAGAAAGTACAATCAGTGGGTGAACCCAGTACTGACAGGCAATAATTGTTTCTGCAAGTTTGGTTTCCTTAAAAAAAATTCAGCCATTTATACTAGAACAGCTCATCGGTGATACTGGTTACCTCTAGAATGCATTTATGCACCATGTTTTCATGATTGAGTTGTAGAAACCGGCTGTTGCTGTTACCTGTGCATTGGATCAGTAAGTGTATGTGTATAATTCTGTTTATGGTCACAAACATCACTTTTCTGGAAAATGGAGATGTCAAGAAAGCTAAAAAATAGAAAAAAAAAATGGCCATTTGAATTCATCACGTGCAGTTGTGCTCTTTCAGCAGATTCCCCAGTAATTTTATTCTGCCAAGGATGGCAGAATGCCAAAACATTTGGCAAACCACAAAAATTAGACTTGTAAAAATGTGCACATTTCATTTAATAAAGTTGCAAATAGAATGATATGATGAAAACAGCTTCAGTTTTATAGATTTATGTAAATCTGAAAATTTTAACAATAACTGCTGTCATCCCTGATAACTGATTTATGGATAGTGCTTAATGGTTGAAGAAGATATTCTCAGTAGTCATAGTAATATAAGCATATTGCCAGTATCTCCACAAACTTACTTACTTTCATGCATGGTAATATCTTTTATTAGGTGGTTGCATATTATTATATGATACTGAAAGACCTCATGGCACTATATACGTAGCTATACAAGTTTGCATCCCAGTTATTCATCATATCAGAGGCATTAAAACTGAGAAAAGCAATACACACTGACATCAGATAACTTCAAATAAAAACATTTACTGTTCTCATGACTGTGGAGATTGCATTGCCAGTAAAGGAAGGTGTGTCATAGAAAGAAAAGAAACCAGCCAGAAGGATCACTATCATAGGCAGGGTCTCTTAAAATGAGTCCCCCAAATTGAAGTGGAGTTTGTCTCAAAAACTGTATGCAACATAAAAACTATGGCACAACTGAAAATATTTCAATTTAATGTATCAGGAAGTACATGGTTCCACTAATTGATGGAGCATTTTGAAGAAGATTTACATTCTTTAAATCATTTTTCTACTGTAAGGAGCTGGATTCTACAAAGTTTTTGCAGCATATTTGTTATTGTTGAGCATTTCATTTGTCATATTTTCATAATTATCATTTACAGCAACAAATCCCAGAATATTTTTTTGTCATTCTTTCACATCCATCCTGTTTAGTATCATCTTTCATAAAGTAACCACATTCATCATACTTTTGTAAATATTATCACTCTTATCATTTTCATAATATTTGATAAATGTTATACATGTTTCATAATTCTGCAGTGAAAACCATATATTGCATATTTAAAACAATGCCTTTTATCATAACTTTCATGTATGCATTCATCATTACTGGTTGTGTTCTTTCTCTGTTCTTGCTGCCATTTGTTCACTTCACTGAAAAGATAGTTGTAAGAGCAGTCAAATACTCAAAACCAAGTAAATGTCAATTCTTCCTTGTTGCATCAAACTATTCAGTTTTGTTTTGATTTGAGTTGTTCAGTCCTATCATTTATATTACCTCCATGGCAGATAAGTCATTCTGTAGTCTGAAACAAAAGAGCATCAACATTTTGTTGCATTTTGTAATAATTGTAGTTTGTTCTGGGTCTGTGTCTCTTGATTCTCACAATTATCATGTAAGTGGGAATGGGTGGGAAGATGATTACGCAATATAATTGTGAAGTTTCACATTTCTGACTTTGTCATGCTGTTCAAGCAGCCTATCTCATGATGTCTTGTTCTCATGGATCCTTTGTGTTATGTAAGTTCAGGTGAAGTTGTAGTTTTCATCATGAGAATCATAAAAAATTTAAATAATAAATATGTCTTGAAGGAAAATTTGTTGTGTCAAATTTATTTTTGTGTAGAGCGGAAGCTTACTTGTTATGTTCCAGTAGTTGTCTGAACATATAAGGCATTCAACTTGTGAAATGGGTTCACTCGACAGGCAACAATTACATGACCTGGGCAGTTTATCTTTTGATCTCTTAAAAGGGAAAAGGTTTTGAGTATTTGGTGCTCATTGTAAATGATATGCCTTCTATAACCATATCACTCTAAATTCAGGTCTATTTTATCATTTTGATGATTAGAACATTGTACATCTGCTTAACACGTATCATAGTTTCTATCATGGATTTTTCTATATTTCCCCTCTTTGCATTTCAATTGCCCCGAGCATGTAAATAATCCCTTTCGTTTTGAACCCATTTAATCTAAGACAGGGATTGAATTAGGATTTGTTGTGGACTTCTTCTGAAGTTAATGAGTGCTCTAGAAAAGAGTGCCAGTTTATCATCCTGATTATAAAATTCAAAGTTTGAAATAAAAACAGATATCAATTTCTCTTTTTTTTCTTTCTCAGTAATTTCAAACTTCCAGTCATCCAGTGTGACTTTTGTTTGCAAAAACGGAACCAACAGATGTCTGATTCAGTCCCTGTGATAGTGCAGAGCCAGATAGTTACCAAATCAATAAATACCCATAGCAAAGCAATGATCTGTGTTGGTAAGAGCTTCACATTATGCTCTTTCATCAAATAGAAATCTGATGGCTGGATACTCCGCAGCATCAATCTCTTTGTGTGCAACACTTGGTGAAAGCTGAGCTTATGCAATTATACTTCAGGACACATTGAGGTGGAGACATATACTTTTTCAGATTACAGATTATGGTGTGATTACTCTCTTGAACTGTGACGATGGATGAAAGAGCCTTTTGAGTTTGGTCTGATCATGGATTATTATTTCAGCAGCAGACCAAGAATGGAAGAATTATAGCCATGCTTCTCAGAGAAAATGCTTACAGGAAGGCAGATACATTTAATTTCTTAAACACCCCAGTATTGGGAAATAAACAGCAAGTTATTGTTTTAATGAAGAAACCTGTACAGGGAAGTACCAGCTATAAGGTTTTGCTCTTTAGGAAAATTATTGAAAGTGCAAGCTTCTTAAATCTTGGTACTATAAAAAGTTTTCTGGTAAATGTCTATTGGCTCAGTAAGCATGTCTTTATTTTGCATCCAAAGGAAAAGTGTTTATACACTGAAACATTAATCAAGAATGTTACCAACGTCTGGCACCACCATAGTTAAAACATACTCAATTCATTTTGTCATTCAAAAAAAAAATCAGAAAGCCAATGGATTGCTCTTGCCCTGTTAATACTGAAAGATTTTGACTAGCCTTTGCAATATTGAGTAAACTGACTTCCATTGTATTTAGTCTGCAATACACCTTTCACTACACAGAACCAGCAGAAAATCAATGGTTCTCGTGCTGACCAGATGCATCATGGGAACCATGGTGTGTAGTTTATTTTAATTAGGCTGAAGGTGTGACAAATTTTAGTTTTGTTTCAGTATAGAACTGACTGTTTCCATCTCATTTTCTTGGTACAAGTTTGTAGAGGATGACTGAATAACAATGGAACCATTTGCCTAGTGGATGATATCATAAGCAGGATTGACAGCAGCACAGTGAATTTTTAATGTACATGATAGAAACTTGGGACTATTACTGTGCCCAGTTATAAAGACTTCAAAACTAGATCTACTGAGTGTAGATGATCTTCTGGAACATTTGGATCCTGGTGGGAAATAAAAGTGGCTGAAATTGTTTTATAGAGCCTGCACCAACTATTTTCTACTGGTGATGGACCTGAGGTGCATCCAATGTTTAATATTTCAATACATCTGTTTTCCTGAATACGTTTTACATGATACAGGTAATTTTCTGAAAAAACTCCAGAATTATCTGTTGCCCCTTTCACATTACATCCTTTGGGAAGACGGTTTAGCTGATTTTAAGATGGCAAGGCACTCAAACAGTATTGGCACGAAGACCTGTGTACAGCAGAACATCAATATTAAGCTGATAAATATAACAGTTACAGTAAAACTTCATGATCTCAAATTCCAGGGGAGCAGCTTGAAATTTTAGAATTGTAGGGTATTTGAGACCATGGTGTGAGATCAATTTAATTTGGAAATATAGAGCTCAGAATTGGAACTTCGCAATGAGATAGCAGTGAATTTGAGATCATGAAGATCTGCTGTATAAATTTGATCTGCAAGGAATCATTACATTACAGTAGGTAATTGGTATTATTTGTGTCAAAGATTAATGAACTGATGGAAATAAATCTGAGTATCTTCCTTGTTAACTTAGAGGCTAGTGTTCCACAACGTTGTGAATTGCAAATAGTGGTACCGGGTACCAGTTTTGTCCAGAATTTTAAGCTAGTTTTGATGACATTGGAATTGTTGTACATGTTTGTGTCACGTGCCAAAACAAACATCAGTGAAGTTCTTATCTTCCTAAAAATGAACCCAAAAGGGAATAAATCAGTCAGTGCTTTCTGCATTTGCATTATCTCTTTAAAACCGAGCTGGTTTTTTTTTTCATCTTATATTTGCCACAATCACTTACGATGAAAAATCACTTTTAATAAAGTAAAGACACAGCAGTAATGAAATGTGGATTTTTAACATGTTAAATTAAAAAAAAAGATTTATTAATTTGTATTAATTACTTTCAGTGTTATGAAATTTAACTAAAACAAAAATGGAAAAAGAAAAGTGGTTAAACTTCAGTCATGCCCACCAGGCCATTTTTGTCACTAACTGTTTTGGTTTGACGTAATTCATAGATCACTAAACAACTTCTGGGCTATCTTCAATGATCCGCTTGAGCATAGTTTGAATGTGAGCCAGAATTACCACAAAAACTACTGGTAATTAGCCTGAATCAACACATTTTTTACCCTACATCATTACAAGTCCCATTCCTATGAAAACATGGAATGAAGTGAGAGAAGTTGAAATGTGCATTGACGACCATTCCTACAGGCTGTCTGTGATTTGGGGGGAGCATGAGGCGAAGAAAGGGGAAATCATCCCCAGGGAATTTTTATGCAATCCACAGCAGTTGTGGGAATAGTCCCCTATACCACAATCGTAAAGAGCAAAAATGAAAAAAGATCTTAGAAAATAAAAAAAATCTTTCAAGGACGTGATCTTTCGTGCGATGGGTCTACCCACAAAGGTGCAATAATGTTTACAATTTCACATCTCTTGACAATATGTGGACATTGTAAACCTCAACTGTAGCCCTACCAGGTTTACAAAATAGGCACGGCTGTGTCCAGAAGAGGGGGGGAGAGGGTGGGGAGAAGGGGATTATAACAGGATTTTGATATGCAGTGGCAGCACTCATTGGTGGATAAAAGGTAAGGGAAAGAGCAGTTGACTTGGTTTTGATAAAAAATCCTAACACCTCTACCAGGCAACATGTCTTACAGTTAGGCCTTGCACATTGGCAGTACTGACTATTGTTTATTCAGGTCGCTGTTACCTTGGACTGTACAGCTTGGGGTTGTACCTAGTGAGATGATCTTATGTACCACACAAACCTGGACATTATGTTGGTCTGATGGCGAAGAAACACTCAATCAACCATGTGTAAATTACCATCGTATAAAGACTTTCGTGAGGAAGAAACACGTATTGAGCGTTATACCTATTATTAACATATAGTACACACTGCCAAACTAAAGACTAGAAACAAAGAGAAGAAAAATTGGGTCTTAAAGATGTGCTTAAAATCTATGTTCATGTACTAAACATGTCTGCATTAATACATATATAGTTCAGATAAAAAGCTGTGTAACATCATGAAGTTAGAAATCCATTATTGTTTTAGGTTTACAAAGCTTTTATATAGTGCCTATTACTATTTTTTTTTAGGTGGTGAAAGCTTGTTTGGACATCTGTGCCCAGGCATATCTCCTCTTGGCTTGAGGTTTTGCCTGAATTTTCCAGCAAATGATCTTTGAAGATGAAATTTTGAATACAACATCTCTGATGATGAGGTGAAAACTTATGAATGGTCTTGGACCCTGAAGAGCAAGGCCTTTTTTTATTAGTGTGTATTTGTTCAGCCAAGTTATAGGTCAGATTTCTTATGCTGCTTAAAGTTTAATGTTGTGTAATTATCTCCTTGTTCAGCTTATGAAAGGCTGCTATTAGGACAGCTGTTCCATTTGTGTACACAAGGAGAAGAGCAGACCATGCTCTGCGCCAGCAGGTCTGACATTTCGCAGGAAAGGGTAGTTTTTTTGGTTTACGCATATAACAAGTTAATTGTGTCATTTTTACTTATAATTTCAGCTCTCGTTCTCCTACACCTGAAAAATCTCAAAGTCGCAGGGGCCGTCGTCCTGCTAGAGGGAGGGCCAAGAGAGGAGGATCAAAACGAGGAGGTCGACAGTTGCAGAGAGAATCTAGGTCATCATCACCTTCTTCTTCACCAGAGGAAATAATGCCAAAGAAGAAGCAGAGGCACAGCACAAATTCTGTCAGCTCACGCTCACGGTCTAGGTCACCTCAGAAAGTGTCACCTGAGTTGCCCACTAGGAGATCTAGCAGGCGAACAAGTGCAGCACTGAAAGCCACACCTGATCATGGGCAGGAGGAAGAGGCACCTGATGATAGGGACAGTGACAAAAAAAAGGAGGGTAAAAATAATGCTGATGATTCGTCCAGTATTTCCAAGGGGAAATGGAGGGAGAAACCTTCCTCAGAAATAAGCGCTGAGGAAGTTATAGCAAGTCAGACCTCAGATGTTTCTCAAAGTCAGGAACATCCTGCTGAGGATACTTCAGAGACAAAACAGTCCAGTACTGAAAACTTAGACTCAAAGAAAGAGGAAACAACAGCACCAGTAGGTAACACTAAGGAAAAAAGTAATGTGGTAGCCACAAACCCAAATGCATCTCAGGCTAAAAATATAAAAAAGAGTGATGAGGTAAAAGACCTGAAAGAGGTAGGAGCCAAATCAGGAGAGTCTTCTGAAATGATGCCATCAGAATCTAAACCATTAGCTGTAGATGAAAAACCACATCCAGAGTCTGCTTCAGATGCAAAGGATGAAAAGTCAAAGCCAGAAGAAAAACCTGCAGGTGGTCGTTTATCAAGATGGAGATCTTCACGGTCAAGATCTGGAGCAAAGGAAAAGGCGGAAACATCTGAACAGTCAGATGTGACAGCTGCCATACCTGCCAGTGACAGTATCAGGGATGACAGCAAATCAGAAAAAGCCACTGATTCTCAAGCAAAAGGTCTAGAAAGTGATTCTTCTTCAGCCAAGGCTGAAGCTTCTAAGGAAGAAATTCCCAGAACCTCAAAACCATCAGATAATGCCAGTAGTGAAGGATCAACGGTCCCTGCTAACTCGGACACTTTTAGTGGAAAAGCAAAAAGAGAACTTGAGAATTCCAGTGATGAAAATGACCTGTCAAAAGATTCAAGAAAGCCACATTCAGAAGTGGAAGAGGAAACCATTAGCAAACAAAAGGCAGGTGGAAAAGCATCTGCATCTGAGGATCAATTGCCTTCAAAAATAACATCTCCCAAGAAAAGGTCCCATTCCTCTGACTCCTCTTCATCAAGGTCCTGGTCAAGGTCTAAGTCTCCCAAAAAGAACAAGCAGTCCAAGTCTCAATCGTCCAGTTCCTCCAGCTCAAGGTCCCGATCCCGCTCAAGGTCTAGTTCATCAGGCAGTAGCACTGATACATCTCCTGTTGCCAAGATGAGTGTAGTAAGCCGCATCCAATCTGAAGTAAGAGATAGGCCAGAGAGATCAAAATCTCCCTCTCCTTCACCAAGAAGGGTGGTGGAAGCTGCAAGTATGGAGGTATGTATTTAAATCAACTTGATTTTGTGCTGCAAAGAACTCTAATTAACCTGTTCAGGAAAATACTTCAGTAGGGGCAGCTCTAATCAATGTCATCACTGTGCACATGTCAACACTGAAGTATTTGCTCTCGTAGGGACTTTAATCTCTATACTATGAAAGTTGTCCTGTAATATGTACAGTAGACAGCAGTTAAACTGAAATCTCTGGGCCCAAAGACTTCTTTTCAGTTTGAATAGTTTGGGTTCAGGCAGAAACCTCAACAACTGTCAATTTCAAAGGAGGCGAATTTTCAGCAAGGCGCTGTGAATTTTATCCTTTATCAGTTTTTATCAATTATATCATAATTACCCCTATTCAGGTTTGTTTTCTTCCTTTTTTTTCCCCTGAGAATTCACAGGCATTGGGATAATCAATTGAATGTGAATCTGAGCCACTATTTTATGCTCTTTTTCACCAGGGTAATATACTTCTTTTCGTCGCCTTCCACACGAAAGGGCGTGTCCCTGTTTTTCACGTTTTTAAGGAGAGCGATTTACGTCTGATTCGATCATATTGATAGTTAGCTTAAGCCCTTAGGAATTTTATGCTTTATCTTCGTTACTATTTGAGCTAGGGATACACCGTTTCGTGTGAACATAGTTCTGAGATAGCACTACGTACTGGTGGTGATAACTCAAAACTGTCAAAAATCAGGATACGCCCTTTCATGTGGAAGGCGACATTTTGATTGGTGGTCCTGTAATTTCAATTTCTATTGCTCTAGACTTTGATGTTAAGCACACTTGAGAAAACTGGTATGTGGGCCTGTGAAAATATGATCTTCTGAATGACCATTTCAGGCCTGAAATGGCCTTTTGTGAAAATTATGCCCTTTTTAAAAATCTATAATTTCCTACAGTTTTTAATAACTATAAGCCTACGTAAGAGACACGGATGCGCAGTGTGGATTGGCTCTAATCTCGCCTCAGCAAAACCATGAGCATTTCTGTCTCTCCCTTGGATGTATCATATACAATACTAATCCTTTCCATAGTGTAAAGAAGTCCTCTACATCTGTGCTTGCCCCATTACTTCAGGTCAATGATTTCAATGACACAGGTCATTGATAGTGTCAATTTTGTGTTTCAGTTCTGTTCTTTCATGTGTGTTTTACAAATGCTTTTTGATGTAAGTGCAAGGAAATGGTTTTCACAACTTGTTGATTAGTTGTCAGTTATTTAAATCTACTTAATTGTTTTTTGACATCTGGTGTATACTGTATATCTAACTAGTATCAGCAGCTTAGAAAAAAAGAAAAGTTTTTTATTTTATGCCAGATCGGGAAGAACCCAGAGTTAGAGGGTGAAGCTTACAAACAGGACCCAGGCCAGGATGGTGGTGATGATCCGGCCTCCATTCAGTCAAGAACTTTAAGGTAAATCTTGATATATTTTGTTTGTTGTTGTCTGGGAATACATTGTGATGCCTCTTGTCAAGAAAGTTTCAGCTCTTAGGAAATAAATTGAAGGTTTCAACTACTAAAATTTCTCATTTTCACACGGTTATGTCTCATTTCTAGGTTGGGTCTGGCCTGTTCAGGTATCTTCTTAACATACATTAGATATTAATCCTTTATGTAGATAGGACATTACATTAAATAAGAGTTACTATAGTAACAAAGTAAATAACATCATTAAAGATACATCTCACCCTCTTGCAGTGCAAATTTCAAAATCAGCATGAAGCGATAGATACATTCTTCTTAAAGCTAATAGAGAGAGGTATAGAGGATCATTTGTACCATCTTCCATCAGACTTCTGACATCGTCATCATCATCGTCTTCATCACCGTTTCTGTTGCTTTAAATAACACTTAAGTATGATGGCATTGTCGGTTCAGACCTCCATCTTCCCCTGTCAAAGAATATTGTGGCTTTATGTATGAATGAGCGTGTGCGTGTAGCGGGCGTGGTGCACCTTTGTAATTCAGTATATTTTTTCCCTGTAATGCACGTATGTGAAATTTAATATTGTTAAGAAATGCTGTGAAATTGTCATGCAAAGCGAATCAAACCTGCCTCTGGACACTCTTATCTTATCTTATCTTATCTTATCCTTATGACTTCTGGTTTTCTGAAATGTATGCCCCACCAGCCAGATTGTACATAGTGAGTCTGTCTTGTCATTTAAAATTTCCTTTAGGAAACAGTGAACTCTGCTAAGAGATACAACTTCCTGGGAGGAGAGGGGCAAAAGTTGTGTTGCATTTGTGCAGTGCATTATGTAGAAAACACAATCTTCTTTTCTCTGGGATTAAGTGATGTTGACTGATTGTGAGACTTAGGTGTGGTTCCAACCTAAAATTCACATGTGAAAGCATTTGGATTAAAAAACCTTTTCATCTTCCATAGTGGTCCTAAATCAAGAAACCAGCCGGAAAGTCATGGCAAGCAGCAAATGCAGGTAAATTCATCATGTTTCATTCCATTTTGATCTTTTGTTTGTGATGTTTATTTTGGTGTCTGGACTAGTTATCCAACATTGTGTAATGGAACAAATGAGCTTTTCTCAAACTTTTGGTGTTGAATCCATTTATGTTCGAAGTGGTTTTTTTTTTTTTAGTTTTGAGAAATTAATTTCTTAAACAATCTTCGAGTTTCATGCAGAATTTCTGAGTAATTGAAATTGTAGTATTGAAGTTCGTTGTGTAAACTTAATAATGTACATTATGTGATGAACTTAAAGTTTGCATGGAAATTTTCTGAAATGCAGGTGTTGCCTTTGTAAAAACTTTTATGCCTTGATGAGAAATACACCCTTAGTTTGAGTAAAGCTTGTTCCGACATAAGATGATACTATATGGCTTAAAATTCAGAGATGTCACCTTTCAGCTTTTTTTCTCAGGGTATATAATTTTAGGCTGTTGGATAATTGAAATCACTAAATTTCTGCTACACTTTGTAAATGGGCTAACTCCTACAGATTCTAGTATAAGATAAGAAATTTATTTACTAATTTACTTTACTGTCACTTCTAAAGTAAATATACTGTTCCAATATCGTAGGGAAGAAAATTATCCTTTTCGCAAACAATTCAGCTGTCAGGAAAAATGAATTCTCTTATGTCACTATAACAGTCAGTACATTGCTGTGTCATTACGGTGGCCAACAGCTATGTCAAGGCTGTTATGCCGACTACATTTGATGTAGACGTGTAATGATTGCAAGATAAGGGTAAGGGGAATTCACATTGGGCTGGTGCAGAAAATGACAGATGTGAAGGACGTATTTTATTTTGTAGGCACAGGTAGAACAAATGATGAAGTAGCTCCTGATGCCAATCATTCTCTATGTATTAGCAGATTTACCTTCGAATCTGTATATCACAAGAGACAATTTGCATGACCTGCTGCAGTGATATCTCTGAATCAATAATGTTTTGAGGTGAAAGTGTGAAAAACGAGTCAGTCATGAATAAATAGAATTTATCACTTGTGACAATCAGTCAGAACAGTTGTCAATAGTGGCTGCTGATGCAGGCGTCTCAAATGGGGTGGGGGGGAAGAGGGAGCTGCAGGGCCAAGCGGCATGAGTTCCAGCCTCTGTTAATAAAAATTGAATACAGAGACAGCTCTCTGAAGTACTGTGAATCGCTGATTCACTGAAATACTGACATGCAGTTAATTAATAGCTTTCTTATGAATACATTTAAATGAAGCTATTTCACACTTTTATCCTGGAAACTAAATATCAGTCAAGAGTTTTGAATATTTTTAGTGCTGTTTATTCAGTAGAGGAAAATACTAGGGAAACCACAAGTAAAAGGCACATAAATATTAATTTGTTTCCAGAGATTTTGTCTTATGTTTTGTGTGTTATGTGCCCTCACTTGCCTTGCATTGCTTCAACCTGATAGCTAGACCCAGGAGGATGAGAAGTCGTCAGATGTGACCTTACTCCCACCCTGTATAACTAATGGATGACACAAAACCAGCCTTGCTCCGTGTACACACCTGGCCCTGTCAGTCCTTGGCTGTGAAAGCTAATCAGTTGTCACCAGTATTTTTTGGCTTCAGGATGTGCCGATATTGACTACACAGACCTTTTCCAAAGCCTATGACAAAAGTGCAGTATCATTTGTGAAAAGAACAATGATCACTATAATGCCGTCTGCTCATTCATCTGATACTGAAACCTGCTGTTACGACTGCTCTGATTACATGCCATGGTCATTGTGGTATGTTTTATCAAAGACACTGTTCTTCACCACTATCAGACCTGCTACCTTCACAAACATCTGGAAAAGAACAGTGAAGCAACAGCTTCCATTCTGAACGGAATGAACACTTCTTGAACATTCACAAAACTGTCTTGGGTGTTTTGTGCTTTCCTCTCGGCACGATGAAATCATCTGACATCACAGTCAAGACAATGAATTGATTTGTGGGAAACAGCAGGTTTTGTAACATAATAACACCACTTATTAACTGATTCATCATCGGTTCAACAGAGAAATGTGAAATCTGCAGGATGGTCAGGAACTGTGATTGCATGACTACAGCAAGCACTGACATTACTCTCAATGGCTGCTGTCTGTCATATGACTGCAGCATGATTGTGAAATGCCCACAATCTACTTCGACCATATTACCAGCTGAACTTTTTTGAAAAACATTTGTACACCAGATTGCTTGAGCCTTCATCTGAACCAGCAAATTTCATACTGTGGGTCAGTGACTGACCTATTGAACTCTGAAAAGCTCGATATGTCCAAGGACACTCGTATCTACGAGAACATTTTATGATCATCAGTATTAGTTACCCCTGCACAATGGATGAACTGTATACCAAGCAGCAGCAGAGTGTTTGTACCTCCTGCAGTTTTCCTATACCAACGAACATTTTGAGCCAGTGTGCCCTGACACTGAAAAATTCATATCAGTGAATCTTCTGTGGAGTTGACAACTTGTGCAGCAGCAGGATATTGTGACAAGTCATCCCTTCTCACACAATCAGAAATTCGCTCAATGAAAGGAAGGATTATCGGGCCAAATCTAAGATTTCCCCTTCCCTCAAGATTTTCAGTGCAAAGGCAATGGCAGTGGCTGGTGGTATTTGGTTAACAATTTTTGTACAATTATATTTCCTCTTTCAGATTGCAGTGCTGGGGCTTCTTCCCAAATTCACTCAGCAGTAACTTCCATCTGTATAAAAGAATATCTATCGTTACTCTTTTTATTTTTTAAACTCTTCCTTTTGATAAAAAAGTATTGCTCAGTACTTCATCTCTTTCTGAACATTTTTCTTTTTAATGAGAGAAATTCATCTTTAGCTTGAATATCTTGAACCACTGACAATAAAAATAACAACTACATAGATACATGAGATACACGACAAGTCACAGAAAATCTCAGTAGACAAACAATATTGTCACATTTTGGGCTTTTATTATGATAGTTGTCTGTTTTTGTTAACTACAAACATTAACAAGAAGAACTGCACAAACCAATTAGTTAAACATGCATTACAACAAATTAGTCTACATATAGGCAGCCCTCCTGTGGTCTGAGAGTTCAGGTCTTTTTTTAACTGACAGTCTACTTCTACATTTCTCTGGCTAATCTCAGCTACACGTGTCATATTTTGTAGTTTAGGAAAGAAAGGATATTCAGCATTTATTTTGTTTTTCTAAATGAACAGGAGCAGGAAAAGGAGCTAAATCAACCTGAGAAAAAGCAACAAGTGCCACATGTTGGAGGTGATGCTAGTGCTGGTAAAGAAACCGAGACAGCAAACCAGTCCAGAGGTTTTATATCTCTTCAATCTTCTTTATTGATTTGATGACTGGGACTCAATATGAAAAAGAAAATTTCAGTTTTATAAAAGCTTGCAGAGCAGTTTAACATCTTTGGCTCAAGTTGATAAGATTCCAGATAAAAATCTTTTGTTGTTTCTTTGCTTCTGTGGTTGTTTATTTTCCTAAGAGATTTCCAGAGCTTGTTAGTGTTAGCTAAGTATTTATGATAATAGTCAAGAAAACACTATTTGCATATTTCTTTGTGCAAGTTTTGCTGGCTGTAGGCAAGTAATATCTGAGTTCACTAGTATTAGCTATTCATAGGGTTGAAACTCGCTTGTAAAAGAGGGCTTCTAAGGCAGTGCAAGCATGGTCTATTACGTACAATTTTTATGACTGCAGCTCCTGAAAATGGCACTAAAGAGGCAGATGAAGAGGCTAAAACCAAGAAGGATAAGGGCACCAAGAAGCGGAAATGGGGTTCCAAGACATCCAAGGCAGTGAAGACAACAAAAAGGACCACAAGCATGGAAATTTCCTCGGACTCTCTGAAAGTGAGATTATCATTATTAGTCTTTTCATTAAGAGCATTATTTTAAGGTTGAAGGGGCCTACCTAGCGTCTGACTTCATGTTGTTGTACACAGCTCAGCCTTTATCTGAGGACCCTAGTTTATTCTGCAGCTTTGGGAGAGAAATAAGCTTGTAAGCCATTCTGAAACTGGTCTTTTCCTTCCAAAAAGATTGCAAACCTAGGAAAAACTACAACAACACAACAGTCAGAACCCCTAACTTATTTGTATTGCCGAAGAAAATTTATATCACAATTACACAGATATGAAGAACAATTCAGAAGAATCAAAACAAAACTTACATATTTTTTTCATTTGACGAATTTGGTACTTGGGAAGTGACTTTTGGGAGTGAAAGAGTTACAGCTATTTGGGAGAATAGGGTATTATTTGATGTTGTCATGTTTATGCATTTCTCATCTACTGAAGACTTCACACTAATGTAAAATTAACTTTGTCATGAGGGTCTATATTTGCCTGAGACCACCTGTTTACTACCTCATATTGAAAGATGCTCATAGAAGCAGAAAGTTTCAGGCAAAATGGTGTACTTTTCCAGGACCCTTATCTGTGATTGTCATTGTTAAAGACCATACTTTATTATCATCAGAACTTAATTGGAGATGTGAAACTGACGGAAACAGTATTTGACATGGAGACAGAAGTAGTCAACACATTGGACTATGATGAGCATGAGGAGGACCGTCGAGATGTCAAAGTGAAAAGGACCGTTGTCCAGGTTAGTGGGCCTTAACAAATGTACAGTTGAACTTGTATATGTCAGCTTTGTTTGATTTTACAGATTGATGCATGAAGGAACCTTTCCCCAAGGTTCCTATGTTAATACACTTTGGTTACAGGCTTGGGGCTACCTAGGACACATTAAATGGACTTTGGAATTGTATATCCAGCCTAGAAAGAAAACAGGTTACAGATTAGCCATTGGATGGTCGTCTTATGCATTGCTCTTTCTTCTGTTTTTAGTAGCTGAGGTGTCCCGGTGCTGCCGGGGAATGGGGAAAGGAAGGGGACAATCAAACTCATGTTACATCTACACACATACATACAACCTTAATCTTTGTGATCAGACAGTATAGATAGTACCTGTGCAGTGTGAGTACTTGGTAGTATTGATAGTTTAATGATTTTTCCTATTAAAAAGACAAAGTGAATACCTGCTACCTTGGTGCACCAGTTGATACTTAGTGAAGTAAGTAATTTCCTATAAATGCTACTAATAAATGTGTGTGTGTTCTGGGAAATCATGTTAATTTAGCCACAGAAGAGGTTTAGAGCATTTGCATTACATTGTCCTTTACATTTGTGTAACAATATTTAACTTTACAGTCACCACAAGCGGAAGAGGATAAGGCTGAAGTAACGGAACAGGAGGATGCCAGAAAAGTGGAGGCAAGGGACAAGTCTCCAGAACAATCTGGGACTGCTGCTGAACCTGAAAAGAAGCTTATTAAACTCAGTACTGATGCTCCTAAAGAAGGTGGGAAGACCAAGATTAAAGAGGGCAAGAAGGTGAAAAAAAAGAAAACAGAGGCAGTGGAGAAGGAAAACAAAGAAGGAGGAAAGCCTGCAGCAGAGAAAGACATGAAAGGTAGAGTTCAATATTATAAAGTCCTAAATTTTAATATGCTGTTCTCTTTCACATGAATGAAATGAAAATAGGACTTTTATTAACTCCACTGGGAACTAGTTTTACAGTGCTATTTTATGTTGTACATCTCATTCAAAACATATACACAAATAATTTAGGGGCCTTATTAGCGGAAGAATTCACTCAAAAACTCTTCAACCTCAATGCAAAAATTCTCCCACAGAAGGATTATTTGTACCTCTATCTTCACATTTTTTTCCCCCTTAACTTTAAAATGTTAGGTATACATCATAGTTCACTATCTGTACATTTTGTTTATGTATACAATCTACAAGAGTGAGTACACAGTATATTAACGCACTAACTTCATCATCCAATCCGTTTTCTATTTACAGAAAAAATCTTTGCTACCACACGTCCCAGTAAGCCCTTATTGCCTGTGGTAGATGAACCAGAGCCTGTGTCTGGCAGCCAATCTCCTGCTCGCAATCCTGCAGATCGAGTGGTGCGTATTGCAGGTTTGGTTAGGCCATTCACCCTTGGTCAGTTGAAAGAGCTTCTACGGCGGACAGGAGAACTGGATGATGAATATTTTTGGATTAATGACATCAAGTCACATTGTCTGGCAGCTGTAAGTGTACACTTAGTATTTTTTTGTCATTTTGATTCCACAGGTTTTGGCAAAGTGAAGAAGATTATTTGCCATAACTTCAGTGTATCCTCCAGTATCAGATGGCAGTCTGACTTTCTGACATTAAATTTTGATGTTTCCAATATTTCCAATGGCTTCTACAAAGGCAGAACAATGTAACAGTGGTCCAGTAGGTAGTCTGGCATGACTGGGCAGTTAACGTCTGTATTGCCTTTGGAGGACAGATTTGATCTTGCAGCTTACAGTTCTCTGCACAGCAGCAATTCCTCCCTGAAACTTTGCATCAGCATTTTTTTTTCTTTTAATTTTGTACTTGTCTCATAGTGTTGTTTACATTAAAAGCTTGCATCTCAGATTGCATCTTGTTTTGAACTAATTTGTTTGGAAAGCTGAGACCTCTAAGTGAACATATGAATGTAAATCATATCATCAACAAGGTGAATTAAAATGTGTTATCTCTCTCCGACAGTATAAAACTGTGGAGGATGCAGTTAAGACACGGGCAGCTCTTCATGGAACAAGATGGCCACAATCCAACCCTAAGATACTTATAGTGGATTTTGCTACCATTGAGGATGTAAGTGCATTTTTAATATGTTATATAAATGTTGGTCTCAGTAAATTTTCTTTGCCTGGACCTTCATGCAAGGTGTCACTACTGTTTTTTTTTTTGGNTTTTTTTTTTGGGGGGGGGGGGCTCAGACTGTTCGTGACTTCTATGCTCTCCAATTATTGTGCCTGATTTAATAATAATAATCTTAATAGTAATATATATCTTTAAAGGAGCAGGGGTAGCTATCTGCTTCACAGCCTTGAAAATCCACAATATTTCTTCATAAATTTTCAACCCCTTACTCATTTCCTTCGCCTGAGTGCTTCCGAGAAAATGCGGCTTGAAAGTCAGGGTTTTCACACCGCGCGGGTCGCCATAACGGGTCGTCCTGTCAGCGCGGGAATAAGGTGTGACATCATAAAGCGAGAGGCAAGCTAGAAGTCGTTGTGCAAAGAGAACTATCCACATGCAGTAACTTTCCTTGATGCTAAATTTTATGCCTTTTTTTCACATATGATGATTAAGTCCTTTGTTGAAGACTGTGAACAAGTTCCCGCAATACTGTAATCTTAGAAAAGGCAGGATAAATATTGGATAAAAGAAGCATCTGTCTGAGCACTGAGTGAGTTGCTTTATTAATGTATGCATAGCCTATGTATGGTTGTTTGTGCCATTTTTCCCCTTGTATTATTTAATGAACTCTCATTGGTCTATGGTTCTGACATTCTCTATCATTTGCCTGAGGGGCACATAGGTTGTTAAGATGTTGCACAGCAGGATAGGATTTGATTGATAGCTAACTATTGTCTCAGGCAGTGTTTTCTGCGCTTAGGGGCAGTGTTAGTTGCACTAACTAGTCATGAATCAGTCAATGTGCATCGAAGAGCCGGTGGCATATCGACGTGAAAATAGTTTGACACTCTTATGTTGGCCAGAGATGACCACGGGAATAATTTGGAGAATACTTGTGAAATCTTTGGAAAGAAAGAACCGGTCTCTGTAGCAGTTAGCATGGATATGCCATGTTGAGTATAGCAACAGTTACGAGATGGGGACGGGGAGGGAGGGGATAAATGGGTGGGCACAATTACAGGGGTGAAGCAAAGACGCTACTTTTACAATGTCTTTGGGGTTGAGAAAGAGAGAGAGAGAGCGCGCGCGAATAGAAGCAATAAGAGAATGTGAGAGCCTGCATTGCTAACGTAAAAAAGCGGTAGATGGCAGGTAGTGAACAGGGACACAGGGGACAAAAGCATCTTGCCGTTTCGCCAATAATTATCGGAAATCCGATATTTTTTTTCCTATTGGAGATTGCTGATTTGTTTTCTTCATATTTTTATGCCTCATTACTGTATAGGCCTAAATTAGATAAGAAATACTTCCAAATACAAGGGGAAACTGGGCATATATGATAACATAAATTCGCGAGGATATTGGGCTGTCGCAAAATTTTCAGATAATTTTTTGGTCAGCTGCCGGCAACCCTGATCTTGGCTTCTCTCACTCTCTCTCTCTCCTCTCTCTCTTTGTCTATTAGCGTCTAGTTTTTCTGTTCTTACCCCCTGTTGTTTCCTAGATTCTTATTCCACCACCCTATTGCTCCTTGCCTTATTCCCCCCCNTATCCCTGGAATTGTGCCCAGATAAACCATACTATCTATAGGATCTATCTCATTCAGATAGTGAAGACCAATTGACCTACAAAAGTTTTCACGGGTATTCTATAAAAATGCTCCCGTGATCATCTCTGACCAAACTAAGAAGGTCAAAATAAATTTCACCTCGATGTGCTCCTTTTTTGATCTGCTCTTGTAAGCCTTTTGATTGATTTATGACTAGTGACACAACTAGTGCCACTCCCAAGCACAGAGCATTTGACTGTGGTGGCATCTAAATTATCTGAAAGTGCTCCTCAAGCAAATAATAATTTTATATTGTCAGAATCTTAGGCCAGTGAGAGCTCATTAAACCACACACCAGACAACAATACAAAGGCAGTGCAAACATTAATAAATAGACTCAAATAGTGGTCCGACATGTTCCTTTTTCTCGAATATTATTTTATCCTCCCTTTTCTTAGGTTACAGCACTGCGATCAAAGTCGGGCAGTTGTTCACACAGTTTAACAAAAGACTTTTCTCAACGATAAATGAAAAAAAAGGCATAACATTTGGAGCCAATGAAAGTTATTGCATCTGGATAATTCTCTTTGCATAATGACTACTAGCTTGCCTCTCGCTTTCTGACGTCAAGCCTTATTCCTGCGCTGACCGGACGACCAGTCATGGCGGCCGGCAGAGTGTGAAAATCCCGACTTTCAAGCTGC